>CM030362.1:185686812-186032035 GCA_017893485.1 Hemerocallis citrina
GCAGTCTCTTTACCGGCCTTTTCGATGATAAACGGACATACCCCTAGCCTACACCGTGGATTTACCAGGCGTATCCTCAGTCGTGAACATTCCTAGGGACCGCAGTCCTTTACCGGTCATTTCATCGACCTCGCCGGCCAACCCCTAGCCCACACGTGTAGATTTACCGGGCGTATTCCTCAATCTCGAACCCCTAGGAGCTGCACATTCTTTACCGGACATGTTCGTCGTTATTTCTACCATGTCTTCTTCTAGTGCCTATCCTTAAGTTAAATTTAAAATTTTTACAACCTAGAGCTAGTTTACCCTACCGGACTTAAGTCAACACAAGAGAAAGTCAGCCCACACTAGCTACTTCTGAAAAAGAGAGTCAACCCATATTGGTTACCCCTCAAAATCTCATTAATCACAAATGCCGGTTACTAGGGTCTTGCCTAGCCTCTAGATTATAACAATCATCTTACTCTAAATATCAAAATAGGTTATATCCAACCTCAACATAAATATTTCAACTTTCATTCACTTTATCCACTTTCTTCACATTCAAATCATGCAATACTTGAATTCTTTTAATAGCATTAGATAACAATGTCTCAAATCGACTTCTTAAAGACAAACGCTTGATTAATTTGCCAAATTATTCACTTTGACAACTCCCAATATTCTTTTGATTTATATAACTTTCACATATTGCCCAAGTATATTTCGAATACATTTGTCTAATCACTTAACAAAACAGTTCACTAGAACCTGATTTAAATCTCATATTCGTGTTTTAATTCAATCATCAACCACTTCAACTATTTTTCTAAGTCACAAATATTGTATTCAGGATATTTCATTAAAACGTGTTTATATTCTATAATCAATTTATTAACTCATATATATTCCTCATTTTTAATATTATTCTACAACTCTTTAACATGAATGTGATTCTTTTAAAAATCCCAAACATATATCCCAAAATAGTGAAGAATTATTTTTAATTGTTCAAATAATATTTAAAAACATTTATATGATTTTCGTGAAATTTAAAACTACAAAGAAGCCCCCAAAAATAAAAGTGCCCATTTCTGTGCACAACAAGAATCGAACCCGAGACCCCAAGGCCCCAAGCAAGCGCCACATGATGACACCAGGTGCAAAACGCCCCTACTAGCCACTCAAGCCAAGCGCACATCTGTTAACTAATGGGTTTAAATTTTTATAACCCAAGGTTTCTGTTTCTTCTTCTATTTTAACTTCTCATATATTTTATAATTTTATTTGTTTCCCCCAAAGTAAATTCACAAAATATATCTACAAATCTCCAGAAACGTTTATTTACTGATTCTAACCACAATAAAATTATTTTATGCATACATATTGTAAATAGTGATTTTTAGAAATAACATAAACATATACTTTGTTATTTATTAACAAAACTACCTCTATTAACCACAAATCAAGATTTCTTATTTTTCTTTCTTCATTTTTATCAAGTTCATGAGGAGATCTCATCTCTCATCAAATTATAACTCTGCCCATTGTTTACACAACATCTTTGAATAAAAATATCAACTTGTGCATAAATACATATCCATTTCATTTAACCTAATCATGGCACACTAGTATGCACCCAACAATACCACAACAACTCTACATAAAATTTCAATTTACTAACATGACAATTTATAATGAATCTTTCTACTAGCATGCAATTACTACCAAAAATTCTAGTTATCAATACCATACGCAATATAACAAGTTTAGAAATTAAAGAACTCATGCCATATTTTCATCACAAATTAATTAAACTTGTATACTACAAACATCTAGAAAGTAGAAGAAATCACCCACCCATGTGAAGAGTATACTAGTAGTGGTTTCCCCTCAAAAGCTCCAAAATAATCCACAAATGCCAACAAAGCCCTCATCGAAATCCACCCAGCAAGCATCCCGCAAGCCAGCCTACTCTGTTTGGTTTTGATTAAGTTTTTGTTTTGTTTTTGGCCATTAGAAATGAGATGGAGGGAATGATTATAAAGGGATTTAATTAAAACTAACCACTACTATTACTAACCACCCACTAACTCTATTATTTGAATCATTCAAAAATCCATTAATCCTCTTTCCCTCCAAGTGTGCAGCCGGCTATCTCCTTGGTGTGCACATTGCACGTGTGCATGTACACGTGCTTTGTGTACACCACCTAATTGATTATTTATTTTTTATTGAATAAAAATGTGTGGGGGGGTATTATACATGACAAGTAGGGTAAACTTTTCATTTAAATAATTTTTGTGGGTTTTGAAAACAATTTTAAACCCAGTGGATTTTATAAAATAAATAATACTAAGTGTAATAAATAAAGTAAGAAGAAAAATGTGCATTACTTCTTAGAAAATTTTAGAAATAAAATGCACATAAAATTTTACGTGAGATGCACGTGCAAAAATATTAAAATTAATTTGAGGCAACGAAAATAGTCAAAAATGCAAAATACGTAAAACATGTATATTAATAATTTTACGAATATTTCACGTAACGGAAAAATTTATGCAATCAACACGTGTATCGAAAGCACATGCAATGTACGTAAAAACATAAATATTGAAATTAATATTTGAGTTGGCTCAAAATAGGATAGAACGAGTTTTGAGAAAATGGAAAACATCTCTAATATTATAATGGGAGAAGGCCTTAGTGTCATTTGTCAATCTACCAACATGTGCTACGCACGTATATAACTAATATAAAGAGATCTTAGGTTCATCTCGAGACTACTTCTGAAATTTTACTTTAAAAAAAAACTATATTTATTAAGACGTGCATCGCACGTGTAAACCTCTAATCGCTAATATTATAATAGGAAAAAGCTTTAGTGTCATTCGTAAATTTATCAACGCGTGCAACACACGTGCAAAACTATTATAAAGGAGGTCTTAGGTTCAAACCCAAACTACGTCTGAATTTTTACTTTTAAAAAACTATATTTATTAAGATGTGCGTCGCTCGTGTAAATCTCTAATATTATAATCGGAAAAAAGCCTTAGTGTCATTTGTAAATCTATCAACGCGTGCAACACACGTGCATAACTATTATAAAGGAGATCTTAGGTTCAAATCTAGACTACGTCTAAATTTTAACTTTAAAAAATTATATTTATTAAGACGTGCATCGCACGTGTAAATTACTAGTATGAATAATTGGAATATAAGATGCGTATAACATTTATATAAAAGTACGTCACGAATATTACTCGTAACAGTACAAAATACACGTGCGTAGCTCACGAGGGCAAAATTGTCATTACTCAATTTTGCGGAGTGTTACAATAATTCTATATATATATATATATATATATATATATATATATAAGTACTAGAATTAGAATATCTTGAACTCTACATGTCAAATTCCAGATCCGTCAGAAGTTCCCGCAACCAACAGATCTATTAGTACTAGAATTAGAATATCTTGAACTCTACATGTCAAATTCCAGATCCGTCAGAAATTCTCGAAACCAACAGATCTGAATCCGTCAGAAGTTCCCGAAACCAACAGATCTAGATCTGTTGGTTTCGGGAACTTCTGACGGATCTGGAATTTGACATGTAGAGTTCAAGATATTCTAATTATAGTACTTATATATATATATATAGTAGTTGAAATTTACCGTGCACCAAGTGCACGTGGCTTGGTGCACATAAATGGTAAAAGTTTTATCTAAACATACTTGCATTTAGCACACCTATATTCTTCAAATTACAAATTCGATGAAGTCAATCATCTTAAAAAGCAAACCTTGAATTTCAAAATTACTCCGACGACAACAAGCTCATCGAAATCAAATTTGAAGCAAGCATCAAGAACCCAAGTTTAATCAATTCTAGCAAAATTTCAATCAAAACAAAGCACAAATGGATCAAAATTCGAACGATGTAAGAGATAGCTATATGCGTAATAGTTTCATCTAAAACATAATTAAAAAAATTTCAATGAAAACAAAGCACAAATAGATCAAAATTCGAACGATGTAAGAGATAGCTATATGCATAATAGTTTCATCTAAAACATAATTAAAAAAAGTTATTAAAAAAAACAAATTAGTAAATCCTAAACTGATATCATCGTATTTTTCATAAGATCAATCATCACTGTCGACTTTAACTTTCTTGAGCTTAAAATTGCTGGTAATTTCTTGTTCATCATTTTTAATTTTGCATCATATCAATATTCTTGTAGTTGTTCTTCCATATTGGACATCCTGTGATTTGATGAAAAATGTATACTCATCTCCGATGCATTTCTTGGTCCGTCTATCAAATTCTTCAACATTTTTTCCTGCATATAGAATTAAGAAATTAGCTTTTAATTAATTGTAACACTATGAGAATAACGTATTATACCTTATTCTTAATATCTTCCAGGTCTTTTGCGGAACAGCCAATGATGCACCTTGCTTCCTCTTCAAATAAAGTCAATTCTGCCTCCGCTCTTGTATTTTTGATTGTGATTTTGAATACATATCTGAAACATATTATTCTTAGTTTTTTTTACATTAATTGTTTTTGTTTTAATAATTTGATTGAAGAATGGAAAGATGGGAAACTAACAATATGTTGTTTTGTATACCTTGGCTCATATTCAACATTACTCTTTTTACATTTTCGACAATAAGCTTCATCATTTTCAACATTGACTTTTGTTGAACAGATTTTGCATGCAATGTACCATGGATCTCTAACGTCTTTGACACTTTTGATCAAAACTTTGCAATAGTAGTATTTTGCCTTGTAAAATTTTTTAAAAAAATAATTAAAGTCATCAAAATATTTATAGACATATATAGAATTGAATAAATATTTAAAAATAATTTCATTATTCATAATACCTCTGAAGAATCTTCTTCTGCACAATAGAGAATGTCAGATAGTTTCACTTCTTCCACATCCATTACTTTTCTTTTATTTATTTGCAAGGAATTACTTTTTAACAAAATTTCATTACAGTTTATCCTGAAACAAACAAACAAAATTATGTTAAATGATACTCCAAAAGGCAACAATTAAAGGATTAAATATACAAAATAAATTATATCATTTTCAAATTTTATATGCTTCTGGTTCATTCGGATTTATATTTATTGTAGTGTTGTTTTTTGATGTGAGAGAGAATCCTGTTTTAAAAAATCAATAATAAATAAATAAATAAAATATATAATATATAATAAATAACATTATTAATTTTTATTGTATATAATTACCTCCAAAGTTTGAGGTTTTTATAGAGGTAATTACAATAATTGGCTTGTTGGGTGATAATTCTTTCAAAGATTTTTCTTCCTTAATTGCTAGTTCTCTCCATAATGTAAGTAAGATTGGTTTTGACCTTAAATTAAGACAAAATGTATGAATTAAAAAACAATTTTGTATATTATTATACAACTTAATTAATTGATATTACTTGAATCCTACAATTGTAAGATTTCGGTTCTCTACTTCATTACCATACAAAGATCTATAGTTCAATGCAATTAGTATCATGATATCCTTTATATATATATATATATATATATATATATATATATATATATATATATATGGGTAAAAGGGATATGAGCAACTTGCTCATTTAGTAAATGAGCAATTGATTATGTGGCATGCATGTGATACATTGGAGAACTAACCCTTTTAATGATTTTCCAATCACAAGTATGCCACATCATCAATTGCTTATTTACTAAATGAGCAATTGCTCATATCCCTTTTTTCCTATATATATATATATATATAGTAACATAATTTTTTACCTTTAAAGACAGTAGAAGATGTACTTGGAAATTTGTCTACAGTTGCAAATTATTACCTATCCTTATCAATGATAAGATCTTTCTCAACTTCATCTACAACACTTCCCAACTTCAAAATGATGTCAAATTTATCGTGCATTGAGTTATATCTTTTGTCGACATTTTTTAGTGTTCCATTAGAAATTAAGTAAGTTTTATGCTTCTCAAGCGTATGTTGGAACGCTTCCACCGCTTCATTAAATATTATCGTCAGTATTCTAGTTCCCTACAAAAGATAAAAATTTAGTATTAATAATTATTTATGTATGTATATGTATGAATATTTTAACAATATTTAAAGTATCTTACCTCATCATCCATAAGTGCCACTTTTGAGATTTTTCATGTGCCTTTACTATTTTTGTATTCTTTCACACCAAAATGTTTCATAACCAATACTTTAATAGTCCACAATTGTTGATTTTCTTGCAAGAAATTGATAGAGGAGTATTCATTGTGAGATTTGTCCATTGATATAGATAATCTGCAAAAAATATAATTATTGATAAGTTAATTTTAATCCATTAAAATAGCAGGTGCTTCATCCTCTATATATATGGTAACTAACAACATTTGAGTAAATGAATGGTTAATATAACTCACACTTAAAATTAAATGACTAAGATTAGATGGTTGATTGTATAATCTCAACTCTTCCAATATAATATTATATGATATCGTTACTGTAAAGCAGCAACACTTCAGCTGACAAACAATAAGTAAACACTTCAGACATATCAGACGGTAGTAAAAGTAGCAGCAGAATCGGTACGCAACAATAATAGTAGTAGCAGTGGTTTCATCCAAATCTCATCCTTCATCGCAAATCATCTACTCGTATCTCCGATTGGTTTGCTGGTCAAACAGAATCCACTACCAGGACCAGAAAAATATCCGCACAACAAGAATAACAGGGATAATGGCACAATAATACATACTATGTTACATTAGTTGGAGTAGGGAAGGACTAAAACATTTTATCTGCTCTAAAATATGTATGGAAATAGTTAGTTCCATACATAGTGTTTATACTTTGTACAAGAAAATAATATCATTTAACACACAGAATAAAATATTGGGACGTTCTGATTAGGGCAATTGTTGTCTCTTATAGCTTATAGATTCACGTTTCAAGTGTATTTGCATTAAACAAGAATTCAGAATGTATATAAATATATATAGAAAAAGTGGAATTTCTCTTCGTTAATTTTACCTTTGATTACTATACGAAGAACCCTAGCCATCCGATTTGCAAACTTGTGATGAGACGAAGAAAGTTAACCTTGCAAAGAATTTGTCTGGCAATTTTATTGGGTATTTATAGCCTATAGGGGAACGTTTACTTGAGGTGAATATATATCTCTTATAACTAATTTTTTAATAAATATAATATGACCCTATCAATTGAATATGTGATGTATGATTAACTTTTTAATGTGTAAAAGCTTATAACGCAAAAACTATAAAAAGATAATCAAATAACCTTCTTAATTATCATATTATATATATATATATATATATATATATATATATATATATATATATATATATATATATATATATATATATATATATATCTTCCTTTTTTAATTATTTAAAGTGTTGTGGATATTATGTTACTTTCAGAACTGCTAGCTGAATGGACTTCTCAGGGTTTAACCGAGCAACTTATATAAATGATGACTAAGTTACATACGAAAATAATAATGAAAAAAATAATTTAAAAAACCGAGATTGCACTTGGCTATAATTTCTCAATGTATTTGATGCCTTATATATCTCATGTTCCATCTATAGACTAACTGGCAAATTCAACCACCCCCGTGTGCATGTCCAGTCCATAACATCATGTTTTGCTCAGCTGCATGGCATTGCTGAATGCTGATGGAGTTAATCAATGTTTCTTGCAGAGATCAAGCTTGTCATAACAAATTTTGCAAACTCTCCATGAGTCCCTCTCTGAACTTGGTCAGGAACAAACAACATCTTCCTTTTGTGCATCCTCTGCAAAAAATACCTCCACAAAATCGACAATGATTCCTGCTACAAATTAGTGCTATGAAGGGGGAATTGCATTTCATACACGATGAAGAGTGACTGTCCGGAAGCAACTCTGGAGTTTCTGCTTCCAATACTTCCCTATAAGCACTATAATTAAAAGCTTCTGCGGCTAGTAAAGGTGCCGCACTTGGTACATATACTGACCAGTGAATAAAACTATCTCCATTGATTTCAAATCCTAAAAAATATGCATTTAAGCTAGGGCGTTGCTGGTGTTGAATGCCATTATAATTTCTAATCTTGCTAGTCACAATTGCAACTAAGCCACTTAATAAGATTTTCATGTTCACTCCAGGTTGTACTTTGTAACTTTGCACTGAGAATTTATAGAGAGATCATTTTCCTAATTATATTCACCATTAATTTTGGATGCCTGATTATTGTTTGGTTTAAGGTGACTTGTCCCTTTTGAGCTTGTGCCTTTTTTTGATGAACTTAAAAAATCTGACATAAATTTGTCATCATCTTCACCTTCCATATCATGGTTAAAAAGAGATTGAGATGTAATCCTCCATATAAAGCTTCTCAGTACTAAAAGCAGGTTGACTTTTTTAAATAATAATAATAATAATAATAATAAAACCTTTAAAATAATGTTCCAATACTCAACCCACTCTCAGTTTCACAGAAAAAAAAAGTACTACCCTGGTATCAGATATCTCACGAGATAGTATCAAATGATTGCAACAACTCTATCCGACTAATCCAAGCTGCTTAGTATGTAAAATTATGCATTATAAAGAAACACTTGTGCACATATCAACTTTCAGAGTATGTAGCCAAACTGCTTGACAATAATTTTATTTTAGGGGGCCTTGGAACATATAATGATATTTTGAATAATACAACTACAGATAGGCAGATTGGCGTTGTGCTTATCTGTCTCATAAAAATAATACAAGATGGAAAACAATCTCTTTCTATACCAAAAGAATACACATACAACCATTTTAACATTTTCAAATCAAAACAAAGTCTATTACGGAGAATGAACAAAATCTAAACAAGAGAATGCAAGCATCCCTTCTTCCGTCTCTCTATACATTGTAGTGTTGTTGAATTCCATCGATGTCCAATCCCTTTAGCTTAACGACAGATTCAACATGACCCTTGAGTGTGTGGAGCTCTCTAAGCCTGCAAAGTTCAGTTAATTGAATACGTTTTAGTTTGCAAACTGACTTGATAATGTCAAATGTTATAATTTACGATGATATTGTTTTTCTATACCTTGCAATTTCTGCACGCTTCTTGGCCATCTCTGTGATTTTCGAGAGCTCCCTGTAGTCGCTCTTTTCATTGAAGAGACCTTCTATGTCAGTCTTAAGACTGTGCAATATCCGTTGAGCTAGTGCCCATTGTGCCTCTCTCTCCCCCCTTCCGTAATCCATCTTTGAGGTGAAGGTAGTCTACAATTGTTTGTTTTCATGAAATTTTGTGTTAGTACATAAGCATCGAACTTATATGTACTATTCGAGAAAAGAGTTGAATTGAGGGAAAATAAATTAAGCTACTTCACCTTGTTCTGAATCAAATTGTCCCATGCCTTGCCATTCAATGCAAATCGGGTGATGAATTTAAAGATGTCTTGGGGTAAGTAGGTGATGAGGGTGTAGACCCAGATGATTCCAGCCCATCCCCATCCAATGCCTTCAATTCTCGTAAAGCCCCAGCTTGCATACACTGCGATACTGGTGGCCAACTACAAATAGATGGAACGAGAAGACAATTATCAGGATTTTCTATTAGTCATGCAAATAGGGGCCTTCCATTACTAAACGTCTAAAATGAAGCTCTGAGGTTGAGTTTGGAACTTAGAGGATCACAAAGTGAATGGCTTACCAACTGAGCAGCAAAGAAGGCAAAGACAAGGAAGAAACCAGGTCTCTCGACAAAAGACCAGCTCCTGGATCGAGTGACGAAGATGAGGGCTTGACTGATGATACTGACTTGAAGGTAGAATGATGCTGTAAGCTCATCAGTGTTGCCTCTGATATCCTTCACTTCGAATTTTTCCTGCATTATGAATCTCAGTCAGCAAAGCTGGCTACTGCTGAGATTAAAATGAATATATAGTATGATCACTACATACTAAATATGTACAAAATACTTAAAATTTTAATATTAAAGTATCTAAATATTATATCTAGTTTTGAGCATCAAATTCTAAAATCTATTTGCATAGCTAGAATCCACTATATATAATGTAATGGATATGATCACATCTATGTAGTTGGATTTTAAAATTTAATGCTAAAAGTGTATATTTAACACATTGGCCTTGTTCACTCCATTATAAGCAGCAGATTTAACTGAATCTTGTATCAACTTTCAAGTTTCAAATATTCAGTCAAAACCCCAAAACCCTGAAATTCACTTTCCCCTCAAAACATCTGCTGACAAGATACTGCTCCCTCAATGTTTTTTAACTTCTCTACAATCTTATTTTGATATTATTGGTACCACTTTCATCTTTCCAGCATTTTAGTGCGGCATCGTAATTCTCAACTAATCCTCTTCTATCCCCAAACAACCAACTTAACTAAAAGTACTCATGCATAATGTTTATTTTTAGAGTCAACATTCGAAATGAAAACACAGACACCGCCATAAAACCAATAATGATCCATAATCTCAAATCTTCTTTATTGGCCATATGAATAAGCTTAAACACCTAACATTAAACTTGTAGGGAGTAATTAAAAAAATTAATTATGACAAGTTCAATTGTGTTCAATGCTTGACATTGTCAGCTACATATTTATGAATATGATTACAAGGAAATATATTCATATATATATAGAGAGAGAGAGAGTTTCATGGACTTAGAAGAATGATGAAGTCCTCAACATAAATCACTTGCATATACTACTATGACGACAAAATAACCAAACATCATTAAATACTGGACGATTGTAAAGAAGTACATTTAAATATGGTAGAACAATTTATAGACTAAATGGAGAACATTAAAAGGCAAACAATGTAAGGAATTAACATAGTGAATGAAGTAATATTTAATAAAATGCAGGTATCAGATATGAAACAAACAAGCACAATCAAAGCATTCCAAAAATGCGGTTATTTAAGTTAGAAAATACAGATAGCAGAATACCTCAAACTGTTCCAGATTTGCATAAGTCCCTCTTGAAAGCTTCTTCCTCACACTCCCAAAATCCATCGGATGCTTTAACCCAAACCCCAAAATCCACAAAAAATCCCACCTCATTCATATCGACGGGCTCCGAGTACACACCATAAGTATCCTTCCTGAAATAGACCCCAAATCATAAACACAATAAAATGAACCAAAAAAAAAACTTGCATATTCCAAAACTGGAAAGAACCCACGCACTTTTGCAGCCTATCAAGGATGAACAACAACAACTTTTTGTCAGGCAAATCTGTAAAAATAAATAGTAACAATCAAAATAACAAAAGAAAATAAACAACTATAATATGTTTTTCCAAAATCAGTACCCATTTAAAAAGAAAATAAAAACCCCGTCATAATTATAAGGAAATCATAATTAAAAGAAATCCCAAATTCAATTTTAGAAAACTTTATAAAGAAAGAAACTACAAAAGTGGTTTTTCACATAAGTGTCATATTTACTGCATTCATAGATTGTTCTCTTGCTTTATTTCTATGCACCATGCTCCATTCTTTCTCAAATTAGGATTTTGGAGAGTAGTAATGGTAAGAAATAACAAGCAACAGATCGGATATCATAACAAAAGTTTGCACAAGGGGCCCTCTCTTTGTTTAAAACAGACAGAGAGAACATATAGAAATATACCTAGACATGACCATTCAATCCAACAGCAATCTCAAAAGACAATTTTTTCCCAAGAGCCTCAAGAACTGGACATGTTGGAGAGCTTAGCAACCTGGGGGAAAAAATTATATACTTTTTTTATCATGACAAGTTATTAAATAAAACCTTGCCTAAATGAATCCAATGGTATCTTAGAAATGTTCCATGGGTTGATTTTTCACCCACATTCGTGTCAATCCGGTTGACGTCTCAAACATGTAACCCTCTTTTAGGGGACCAAATTCTGCTGCTTTGTTACTTGCTTCAATTAGAATAGAGAGATTTAATTTAAAAAATCATTATATAACGGAAAACATGCCTAAAGAAGATCTAGTAGTGTTCAGTACAGTGTGTTTTATGCGTGTCTTGTTTGTCTAGGTTCAAATTTAGACAACCTAAACAGAATAGAGTAATTAATTTGAAATAGTCAAAAGACAATACAGTATGAAGACAGGTAACAGAGGCTGAGATATTCTGACCATCAGGGTATAATGAAAAGTTAGTAACAACTATGCTACAAGGTAAGGAAGACAAAGTACCATCAGTACAACAGAGTTCTGGATTCATGATGCTATTAGCTTTAACCACTCTAACATAGAGGAGAGTGTCGACCTGCAGTAGAACAGTAACAATGCAAACATGTAATTACAAAGGGAAGAAGTTATAGAAAACAAGTGGGAAAAAGAAAGAAAGAAGGGCAGCATTATATTTGAAGCTTTGCAAAGAATTACTACATTTTCGGACATCTGAATCTAAGTTAAGAGAATACCAGTTCAAACACTGAATAATAATTTCAAGTTTGATTGAGGCTTCACAACTCGATGATAAGAACTTTAAATTTCTAACTCAAATGGAGTTTTTGACATCTCCAGTGGCTGGTGGTGTTTCAAAGCTAGCAAACCTCAGGTCTGCATGTAATGACCTAAATAATCATGAGTTAGAACCATCAAAAATATCCATCCATTCAATTGTTGTATGCTTTTAATGGACTACTTGCCTTACATATACTCTTTGATTTCATTATGTGTCATAAAACCTTCGACATAATATATGATATCTGAAACTTAAGGAAAAAGAAAATGAGAACATTATGATAATAAACAAAAAGAGAAAATCTTATTTATAATTCTATTACATCTTAAGAACTTGAAAGAAGAAAAAAGAAACGACATACCTTAGGCATTAACACTTCCTTATAAACCACATTTTTTGTGTATGAACCTTTAAGCTTAGGATGCTGCTCTGGGCTTTATTAGAATTTTAGTATCCTTCATAGACATTCCTCTAGAAAAAGCAACGTATAGTTGTCCGTGAGAAAATACATTATTTGGCAGATAAACTCCATCGTGGGGTATTGTTTGTCCTTGTGCCTTATTAATTGTCATGGCAAAGCAAAGCCGAACTGGATATTGTTCCCTTTTGAATTTGAAAAGATAATTCTCATCTTCGTTCGGACATAAGGGTATCCTTGGAAGAAAAAAAACATTTACTAGAAAATTGACCCGTCGATATTTCTACATGGATAACATTGTCTCTAAAATCTCGACATACCATTCTTGTTCCATTGCATAAACCTTGTGATAGATCTAGATTTCTTAATAATATAACTGGAGAATTTTTTTCAGTATTAGTTTATGTGTTGGAAGACCATTTGGGATAAGTGAATTAAGAAATTCTGGTTGATATAAATTATGAGGATCATCAATTGCAGAATCAATACTGAAGTAAGTAACTTCTTCTCCAGGAAATCTAGCAATCATTCTATCATTTAATGAATTAACCCACTCATTTTTTGCTGCTAAAATAGCACGCGTGGTGATGTAGGCAGGAGAGTGTGCATGTTGATGGAATGAAGGGAAAACATTATCAAGCAAGGCATTCTCTGATACTTCATCATTTATGTATTCAGCGATCATCTCCTTTGGAATTTGAACTAAATCATCGCCCATAACAGGCTCCTCTCTGTTCCCTATTCGAAGCAAAAAGTCACTAAATAATTGATCTAATATTGCCCTCATATTTTGTTGTAATTGTATAATTTCCATTTCTTGCCATAGATTTGATTTTACTAAGGTAGAAGCAATAGTTTGTTCTCTCGTTCCATGTGGTACCACTGGAAGGACTTGCCGAAAATCTCCACCAAATACCATAACTTCAAATCTCTTAACGTACGATCTAATGTCTCGACATTTTTACGATTTGACATTGGTGCTTCATCCCATATAATTAAGACTGCCTTTCTCGGTAGTTCTGCAAGGCTTTTTTGCTTTGAAATGTTGCACATGCTTTTGTCATCAATTTTTGTGATTGGTATCTTAAATCTTGAATGAGCAGTTCGTCCTCCTGGTATAATTGCTACTGCGACCCCTGGTGATGTTGTGTCAATTGCGATCTTACCGCTTGTCCTTAATGCAGCAAGAATTGCACGATACAAATATGTTTTTTCCTATTCCACCAAGACCATCGATAAAAAATACTCCATGTTTATTATGATCTATGCGCTTCATGATATTGTCATATGCATTTTTCTGTTCATTATTAAGCCTTGATAAGGAAAGCAGGTCTTCTAGAGGGGTGATAATGCTTAGTTCGTCATTGATCTCCTTCATATCTTCATTATTGTTATAATCATATAAATCAACTCGTGGTAGATCATAATCTGTTATGCTCTTTCCCATGTGTTCTAGGAAGATATCGATGCAAGCTAATGTTTTGAAAATTTGGCTTTCCAGTGAGGCATCTTGTTTTCTGAAGTCGTCGGATAATGCTTTAAAATTTTCTTCCCATAACTTCTTCACTCTAGTTGGTTGGCAATAAATCAACACTGTCGCAAAAAGTCTTCGTAATTCTAAAGGCATTTGGAAGTTTGCCGCTTCATTTAGACATTCTGAAATACTATTATATGTTCCAATAATCCTCGTTTTTCTGCAGATTCTCTGAAAGTTGCACACTTTATATCATTAAATGTGAGTAGGTCATCAAACGATGTTGGCCGAGGAACATGATTCAGCAATAACCGTAGATAGTAACGTTCTCCTTCAATAGGATTAGCAGTATTGATTCGGCCGATCTGCACTTGTTTGCGTCTTTTCGTCCACTTCTTTCCTGTATTGTTCCATACATAGTGTTCCGGAAATTCTTTGTACAAGTATTTCTGTGCATCTTTATCTTTCCTGTTCATTTTAAAAAAAAATGTCAAAATTGTATATAGAATTTTTTTTAATCTAACAAATTTTTACTTGTAAACTTTAGATAATTCAAATAATACAATGAAACCTGTTTTGTTCAAAGAATTCGGTCAACATTGGCTTTGAAAAGTAATCAAGTTGTACCAAATCTTTTAAATTTTGATTTTCTGCATAATACACATAATGGCTTTTCGGAAGATGTAATTGCAAATTTTTAACTGAAGGATACATATCATTAAGATCATATTCAAAGATTCACCATATAGCTTCTGGTGCCGATACCCATCTTGCATCTTGGAATTGTTGGATCTCGTCAATAGTAGTTTCTTTATCAGAAGGTGCAATTCGTAATGACACTCGATCATGACCTTTATATATGTATTTATAAAGATATTTGTAATATCCCGATCTACTATTAATAATATTATTTTATTAGCGTCTGACTACTTGATTATTTTATTTTTCTTTCACCATTGTGTTATCTTTTAGCCATGACAATCTAATGGATAATTAGGAATTGTTGTATAGCTAAACCTAGGGTTACAAAGACATAAGGGATTAAGGATTCTTCTAGAACTATTCTCCCCCACATAACCCTTCCCTCACATAACACCTCCCCCACCTCACCCTTCTTCCCCTAGATAAGGCCGCCCCCAAATTAGGGGAGGGCCCATGTGCACTTTTGTGTGTACACATTTTTATTTTTCACCCTTCTTCCCACCTATAAATACCCCCTTCCTCCACCTTTGTCTCATTTAGAAAGATCAAAAGAAAGAAAGGAAAAGAAAGAGAGAACACCATGCTAACTTGAGAGTTTTCTTGTAGGTTTAGTAGGAGTTCTAAAAGCTAGGAGGAAGGAGAAGTAGCATAGCTAGTTCTTCCTACAAGTGAAACAAGGTGGGGGTTTCTCTTTGTTTGTTTGTTTGTTTGTTTGTTTATTTGAATGGTGTTTTGATGTTCTTCTTCTTCTTACCCTCCTTGTTTATTTTTCTTTTTGGTGTGGTTGTTTTGAAGTAGTATGGTTGTATGGGTTCTTATTTGAATGTTGTTAGTAGTTGTGGTTTAACTCATAAAAGAACTAACTACTTGGACTAAAATGACATACAACATATGAACTTTTACATACAACCACTTAAGGTTGTAGGACTTGAATGAGAACTAATACATAAGGCATATGGACTAAGTATACAACCATCTTAGTTGTAGGACATACATTAACTTGGACAAAAAAAAAGAAGGCGGCATATGTTGGTTGAACCCAAAATGGAAAGGCTCTTAATTATTTTATTATTGTTTAGTTCTTTTATAAACTTAAGTAAGAAAGAAACCATTGTAGTTATTAATGAAAAAGAAACTATCTAATCACTAGTTGTAAAAAGATTAAAAATATCTCTTTTATGTCCACTAGTAATAATAAGAAACATATGCTAATAAAGATTTGTAGTAAGTAATTTAGTTGTAGATATTTATGTTATATTTTAGTAGAAACTCATGGTAGTAGTAGTAGATATGTATGTTCCAAGAAAGTAGTAGTAGTAGATGTTAAAATAAAATAGTTGTAGATATTTATGTTATGAGAAATCTTAGTAGATGATTATTAAATGGATGTTGTGTTTATGTTAAGGTAAATACCATGTTTAGATTAATTTATTTATGCTTAGAATGTTGTAGGATTCATTCTAAAATTCCTACCATGTTTAGATTAATTTATTTATGCTTAGAATGTTGTAGGATTCATTCTAAAATTTCTATCATGTTTTAGGAAGGATATTTATGCTTAGAATGTTGTAGGATTCATTCTAAAATTCCTATCATGTTTTAGGAAGGATATTTATGCTTAGAATGTTGTAGGATTTATTCTAAAAATCCCTACCATGCTTAGGAATGATGTATACCATGCTAAGGGTATAAACATGCTTAGGATGTTGTAGGATTTACATTAAAAATACCTACCATGCCTTGGAATGTTGTATGTTCATACTAGTTATATGCCCATGCTTAAGATTGTTACAAGTGCATGCTAAATCGCATTCATGATTAAGAATGTTGTAAGTTGATAGTTATGTCATATATACCATGTTTTAGTGGTGGTAGGTTGATGCTTGCAATTGCATACTATGATTGGATTGCCATAGGTTAAGTAATAAGAAAGAGTCATGTGGAAATTGTAGGAGTAACTACCTTGTTGTAGTTAACGGTAGTATGGAACCATAGCATATGGGCACCCTTCATTCACAGCAATAACGGTTGAGAAGTTCTAATAGTTGTAGCTTGATAAAAAAGCTAGTTTAGGGTCTTCAAGTACCCTAGGGGTCGTCGACCATCAAGACCGCATCCTACCCCCTTAGAATAAATGGATAGATCTCACCTCGGGCGTCGACGGATCTTAACCAATGTAGGTTGACCGTGGGCCGAGAGTGTTGGTAGAATCCAAGTTAGGGGTAGGAATGAGTGAGAGTGATCTCGTTACTCGAGTCTTGGATCGAAGGACCACGAGTTGAACCATGGTAATCTAAGTTGGAAATTAGGTGAGATTGCATAGGAGTGGTAACATCATTAGGGTAGTAACTTATAAAATCATTACTTAACCTTTTTGCCAGAAAGAAGGGGAGTTGGTAGTAGGGTGCACCGTACGACCAAACCTTTCTTTGGGACCGATCATAGGTGGTGTTATTGGATTGTACCCTCCTGTCAAAAGGGATACGTACGATGCCTTCTCACTAGTTGGGGACATGGGTTGCGTATCCTGATTGTTAATTCCTGAAGTGCCATGATAAGGCGGGCGGAGCTAGGGGGATGGACCCCCGGAACTCCGTCAGGTCCTATGCCAAGAGGGCGAACAGGCCATGGACTACGGTCCGACCAGGGGGCGGCAGGGGGCTCCCCTGTTAGCAGTATCCCCGACGGTTCGTTAGGTTTTTGAGTGAGATCCGGTAGCCGGATAGCAGTGGAAACATGGACACCACTGGCGAACTGCATTAGTGGGACTTGACCACGTCTGCAACCTCATCAGTCACGTTGTATCTATCAGGAACATATTGTGTACGATTAGAATTCATAACGCGGGTTCAATCCCTATATATGGAGAAAACGGCTTGAGATGGGGCGCATGTAGTATGGGATGCATGTTGCTTTCAGAGACTTGCTGACATTAGAATATGAGCATCTTAGCTTAGTTGACAGTGCATTAGTATTCTAGTTTAGTTGACAGTGCATTAGTATCCTAGTTTAGTTGACAGTGCATTGATATTCCAGTTTGAGTGACACTTATTAGATTCTAATCATGGCACTCACGAACACTTAAACTACACCGACATACCTTATCCTGTTTGTATATGTTGTATTGGAGATTCGCTGCTATATGATCAGCCTTTAAGCGTCAGTGAATACTGACGTCCCCACTTCCATAGGTACTGCATCGCAAGTACAGGTGCGAGATTCAGGAGGACTCAAGGCAAGGAAAGTGAGGAGTCAATGACATGTTTTAATTTCTGCTATAATAACTATTTCATGTATACTCTGATGTAATCTATTGTAAATGGGAACATTCGGCCTGTAATATTGAGTTAATAAAAAGTTTTAAATTTACCTGTTTCTGTGTATTGTGACTAATTGAATGAAAAGGTCCTGGCTCGTGTCTCGTTTTCCCAGTATATGGAAATCGGGGCGCTACAATATTTAACTGCGCTTATCCCATATCATATTTCAATATTTATGTGACAGTTGTATCGAGTCAATAAGTACGGATTATATGGAACTACCCATCGATTATCGAGCATATGATTTCTTACTTTGGCTTGTTGCCCATTATTTCTTCTCCTGTAAATTGGGTACGAAACCTTTCCTTGAGAAGTGTTTTCACAAAAATGTTTCGGATAGTTGTCCTTGCAAGCTCCCTTCCGCATGCATACATTTATCTTTTTAAGAATTCCACATGGGCCATGCATCATATGCTTCACAATTAATGCATACAGTTCAGGATATTTAATGCTATTTGGAATTTCTGCACATACCATTTTGTCATACATGTCAGGAGTAGATATCTTATATCCAGGCTTCATTATGACTAAAATATGGGCATGTGGCAACCCTCCCTTCTGAAATTCAATAACATGGACATGGGCAATTACATGTCCAAAAATATTTTTTTTTTAAAAGTTGGTCTTTAAGTTCTTGTAACTTGGCTTGAAAGATTCGTGATACTAAATCTGGCCTGTCTTGACTATATTGTCCTGGCTTTAACTCATCATGAATTTCTTTCCATTTGGGATTGCAAGTCATGGTTATAAACAAATCTGGTCTCCCATATTTTTGAACCAACGCCATTGAGTCCAAATATCCGCGTCTCATATCTCTTGGTCCACTAATAAATGATGCTGGAAGTATTAATCTCTAACCAACATTTTTTCCCCTTGTTTCACCTGCTAACACACTGTCAACTACACCTTTGTATAATTCTGCACAAATTGTTTTTTGGCCACCATTCCGAAAGAAGTCCAGTCTTGTTGTTTCCATCTTTATGTACATATCAACTAAAAATTGTTGCGATAATCTTCCAGCATAATGGATGGGGGAAAAAATATTCTCTCAAATTTGAAGTTTATAGCAATAATATTCTCTGCAAGATACTCTATTTTTACTTCCTTTAAGAATGTCACTTTCTTCTCTGTCAAAAATTTCATTCTCAGATGTCAATTCAACCCTATCATTCTGTTCCATGACATCACTTGTATATTAGCATTTTCTCTTAATATTTTGGTGCCATCCAACTTCTCCGTAAGGAAAAAGCAATGGATACTGTAAAAGATCGTAGCATCCAAAGTAATGTTTCACTGTACGATGCAATCCAGAGCGTGAATTAATGAGAATATCTCGGCCATCAACTGGTGATGAATCATTTCCTTCAATTCGTATTGCTGCCACTTGATCTGATGTTGGAGTATTATATACTCTTTGATCAACTTGAGCATTACACTTGACTAGCAATTTACACGTGCGATGCACGTTTTAATAATTTTAAAAAATAAAAATAAAAAAATCTGATGTAAGGACGATTTGAACTGGAAACCTCCTTTATATTAATTATGTACGTACATTGCACATGTTGGTAGAATGACAAAATGACAAATGACACTTAGGCCTTCTCCCATTATAATATTAGAGATTATATTATATATATTTATATAGGGGTATTTGTTAGTTTAGTTTTTAAAAATAGTGGAGGTATATGCTAGTTTTCACATTTTAAATGGGGCATTTGCTAAAATATCCCTTTTTTAGGGGCTGCACGTGCATCACACGGGTATGTTTGGTGGATTTAGTTTGGCCGTATATTGCACGGGTTTACTCAGTTACAAAATTAGGGTTTGTTTGTTTACAACCCCAACTCTCCCATTAAAATAGTAAGATAACAATATCATGGCTATCTGCATATTGATTATCCTTCATTGAACGAAAAATTTTGCCATAAGGATTGACTGATAATATTTCCAATAACTTTTTAACCAATATTTTGTCAAAATTTGCTACAGGTATTGCACTAACTCTATTTTCAACCTCATTCTTGGTGTCATAAATATACAATGAAGGTATCGTGGTGCATTGTCACTTTTGGCTATAGAAGGTAAAGCGTGATAAACTTGTCCTTGAACTCTGAATGTATAGATTCCTTGCTTTGAGTTAGCTAGATTGTGATCCAACTTAACACCAAATGATGTAAAAGAGAATATGCTATTGTATGCACGTATTTTATTTCTGAATTATTTTGATTCCTCATCCAAAGAAGTATATAAAGCTTTTAATGCTTCAAGTACAACAGTAGGAGCCAACTTAACTTGTTCGTTATAGCAACAAAATGCTAAAGTCTCGTATTGAAATACTTTTGCAAAACAATAATTGCAGAAACGGGGCTTCTCCAATATATGCAATTCAGAGCATGAAGGATCATAATCATCATTTTCATTTATGATACTGTTTGTTGTACCATTGTTTTAATAAATTATTAAGTTAGTTTTAGGATTTAAATATGTTAGACTAATACAAACTCAAAAGTAGTTGTTACTGACCTTCATTTACAGAATTTGATGTATTGAGTTGAGCCGTCAACAAAGAACTTTTCTTCCTTTGCCTTTAATTGTCAGGTTTTTCATTTGAAGATTGATTTTTTCGTTTTCTTTGCTCAAGAGTCATGTTAGCATATCTTCTCCTATTATAGTCTCTCATTGCTTGAATTTCCATCTTCAAAATTTCAGCAAGAGAATTTAATATAACATTGCTTGAAGGTTACACTGCTTACAAAACTGTCGCAAAACAAAATTTTACCATAAGATAAAGATTTGAAAGTACAAAGCAAACAAGTAATACAAGAATTAGATAAGCTGGTGAATATAAAAAAGAACATCCAGATTTCAGTTTACTCGCCTTAAACCTTTTATGCTACCATTGTGCTCATAAATTACATAGAAAACAATATATATATTTGATGTTTCATTTTATGTAGCACAGTAAGATCTAAAGCATGGTTAGGTTGGTGACTAAAAACCAGTCTCGAGTACACCTATGTAAACCTCCATACAGCAACAAAATTTCAAGTCATGCCAATACACTAACGTTAAAAAAAAGGTTTATTTTCGAGTGATTTTTGTGAAAGAAAAAAATTTGGTGCAAGAATAGGTTTTGTTAAATCAAGACAATATCATTTTGTGGGTATAAAAGAAAGATAATGATTTAATTAAATAAAGAAAGTTTGTTAATTTTAAAAATCGATTAATTAGGGTGTATTGGGAAAAGATTTATCGTTTCGACAAAAGATAGTGTTTTTGTTTATTTGATTTTATTCAAAAAGAGAGGTGATTTTTATTAGAAAAAGTTAGGTTCTTTAAGAAAGTTTGACTATTTTTGAAAAAACAGACTTTTTGTGATAAATCGGATCTTTTTAATTAAAAAATACGAAGTGAGTCTAATTACAACGATTCATCCACCATCTAGATTGTACCACATATAAGTAAGAGATACATAGTTCAAGTGTTTTCAATCAGAAAAATCATCTTTTTCAAACTTTAAGTTGTTGTTTTGGCTTGAATTTTTTTAAAAAAAATTTAAAAAAAGAATAAGGAGGACACCGAGGGGGGGGGGGGTTGTCGGCATCAGGCGTCAGATGCGGGAAAGTGTGGCGGCGCGCAGATCGAGGCAGCGGAAGGAGGCCCGGGGGTTGCTGGAATCAGATTTTTTTTTTCAAAAAAAAGAGAATAAGGAGGATACCGATGGTGGTGAGGGGGGGGGGGTTGTCGACGTCAGGCGTCGGATGTAGACTGTGACAGCGCGCGGATCGAGGCAGCGGAAGGAGACGGGGGGTTGCTGGGGTTCTCTATTAGGATTTTGGGGTTATAGATGGGAATACATATAGAAGAGAGAAAAAAAGCATTGCACGTGTAATACACGTTCCCATTAAGTTATTTAATCTGAGTCTTTAATCGTGTAGATCAATATAATATATGAACGGCTAAGATCTCCTCCTGACAGATTTTTTTTTTATTGTGGATTTTATTATATATATATATATATATATATATATATATATACTATTATAATGGGAGAAGGGCTTAGTGTCATCCGTCACCGGATGTCATTTTGTCAACACGTGCAGCGCACGTGTTGACAAAATGACTCACTTTCGTAAATATTTTCGAAAGTGGACCAGTTTGGTAAATATTTTCGGCAGTGGATCAGTTTGGAAATTATTTTCCTTTTTTTTTTGTCCTTTTCCTTCTTCCTCCACGTGCATCGCACGTGCATGATACTATATATAATAATAATAACTATTATAATGGGAGAGATGGGGTTGGTAAACAAATAAACAATTTTAAATTTTTTTTTGTATGTGTGCAAACACGTGCAGCGCACGTGTTGGTAGGGTTTTTTTTGTCCTTTTCCTTCTCCTCCACGTGCATCGCACGTGCACCGTATTGGTAGGTTGTTTTTTTTTTGTCCTTTTCCTTCCTCCTCCACGTGCATCATACTAGTATATATATACACATATATATATATACATACATATGTATATATATATGTATATATATATATATATGTATACATATATATGTATACATATATATATACATATGTATGTATATATATATATATATACATATATATATACATATGTATGTATATATATATATGTGTACACACACACACACACACACACACACACATATATATATATATATATATATACATATGTGTGTGTATATATATATATATATATATATATATATATATATATATATATATATATATATATATATATATATATATATATATATGGGTAAAAGGGATATGAGCAACTTGCTCATTTAGTAAATGAGCAAGTGATGAGGTGGCATGCATGTGATTGGAAAATCCTAAAAGTGGTTAGATACTCAATGTATCACATGCATGCCATCTCATCACTTGCTCATTTACTAAATGAGCAAGTTGCTCATATCCCTTTTACCCTATATATATATATGAGCAACTTGCTTATTTATTCCAGATATATATATATTCCAGATAAATGGAATACAAGGACTAAAGAAGAGAAAAGAAAAACACGTAAAAATCCGTATAATCAGAAACGGGGGTTACAAATAGTTTAAAATTTATTAAATAAAATTTGTAGCCCTCTAAATCTAGTTTCGGGAACTTCTACTGATAAATTTTTAATCCCAGATTACTATTTTGAAGTATATTTTCTTGATTAACTAATTAAAATATCATGTTACAAGTAGAATTAAGATATGATAATTACCGGTGTGTTACTAAACATGATTAGGAATTGATTTATGATTTTTATAAGATTTTTAAAATGAATTTATAGTCAATTTATATGTATAAGAACTTGACCTAGGTTGCTGCCTGAACACTAAGTCAGTAAAGAACCGGATGTGACACCTTGATATTGTATTTTTCATATGTCGTGTGAATATGTATTGGAACCGGCATGAAGCCTATTTTCTGGAACTTCTGACAGTACCTGATTCGCTTTCCTTGTAGCAATAGAAAAGTGAGTTTTTGTATAACAACATATTGATGTCCAGAATTGTAACTTCATGTTCTTGATTGTAAATATGTTTATTTCTTGCATTTAATTAACTGAACTTGTATATCGCGCATTGCATAGCCCTTAATACCTCCTTGATCCTGTCCTGGTACTATTCTAGTTGTTGCATGTTCATGTTTAATTATTATAAAAGAATAACAAGCCGGGGTAATAAGGGAAAGAATCTAGTAGTGGACAATATAGGAGAGTGTACTCGAAGGGGGGCCGTGTTTCCCATGATAGTGACTCTTTATATGTTTACATGATATGATATGATTCCGGTTACATGATATGCTATGATTTCAATTATTTTCACTGCAAGGCCTGAGTACATGACCCTATAGAATTCACCACTAGAGTCTAAACGTTAACTTATTTGTATGCACCCGAACCTGTGGTATGAGACGCAATATTGCGTGCATTAGGTATGATTGATAAAAGATTGATAGACATAAAATTAACACTGAGCATGGCATGATTCCTGGTTACAAGTTACATTCAAGTTATATGATTTCGGTTACAAGTTTACATGATTCATGTTTACAAGTTGCATGATTCTTGTTTATATGACATGTTCCCCGTTACATGATTCATTGTTCCCGATTGGTTATATTTTGAGACTTGTTTCAGTTGTTACTTGCATTACACTTGATCATGTTGTATTATAATTACATCGCCAGTTCTTGTTTTCCTTCTTGTTCAGTTCTTGTTTCTTTCTTGTTACATATATTGTTTCTCGTTATCATACTTATTCCATAATTAAATTGCCGGTTCTTATTGCTTTCCCTGTTATGCCTGCTTGTTGTCCTTATTTTGCTTGTTACTACTTGCGGTCCGTGGCTTGCTCTGGCGGACCTTTTTCCACCCAACCCTAGATGTGGAGATTGCAAGGTACTGAAGAGGAAATGACCGAAGGACTTGGTGAACAACTCTTCTAGAGAATGAAGTCAAATCTTTGCCTGCATTAATAATCTCATTTCATGCTTCTCCTAGTTACTATTGTTTCCATTTTATATGCATTGGATTCCGCAGCAATTTTGACCCGAGTTTATTTCTTTCCAGATGTTCGTTAGTTTGTGAGACATTTCATGGATTATTCATGTTTATGTGATTATTCTTTCATCCGTGGTTATGGTTACATTTTATAGTGTTAAGATTATATTTGTACAGCTTATGGATGATATGAGTTTGAAAACTTATATCATTCGCTGGGTCTCAGTTGCGTGCTCGTACTTCTGTATAACAGGAAGCGGGGCGTGACACATCAGATATAATTAATAGGGATTTTATTTCAATTACTAGATTTACCTGTAAGCACGTGCTACAACACGTCTTCAGAACGATACATCATACAAAAAGTCTTGTAAATAGTAAAACAACAATTATGTAGCTCAAGTTTGAATAGTGTGATAATAATTAGTTGTAAATAAAAGTTCATGTTTCCATTAGTATATGCTGAAAAATAATTATAAATGGGGGTGTAAAATCCAACTTCTTAGAACTTTGAGGGTGGAAAATAATGAAATTTAACTATTGAGGAGATATTTGCTATTTTCAATGTAACATGAGCAATAAAAAAATCATAAAAAATCTGAAAATTTACTAACCTGAAATCTGAAAATCTAAATTTCCAAGTAAAGAGAGAGAGAGATGGAGAGAGAAAGAGAGAAATATGAAAAAGTGAAGAGAGAATAGAGAGATAGTAATAAAGTAATAAGTTTTTTTAGTTTGGGGAGGGGCGGGGAGGGGGGGATTTGATTTTGGGGGAAATTTTTTTTGGAGGAAAAATATGTGTTTGGGAGGGTGAATCTGAGCCGTTGATTTTGTTTCAATTGAAGGGAAGCCACTTGATAGCTTTTCTTTGTGTTTTATTATATAGATAGCACAAAAGTTAATTTGTTCGAGTGGTTAAGGGGATATACTTAAAATTTAATAGGTGGAGGTTCGAACCTAGTTGTCAAATTTTGTTTTCATTATATATATATAGGGAAAAATGGGTATGAGCAACTTGCTCATTTAGTAAATAAGTAATTGATGATGTTGCATGCATGTGATACATTGGACAACTAACCCTTTTAAGGCTTTTCCAATCACATGTATGCCACATCATCAATTGCTTATTTACTAAATGAGCAAGTTGCTTATACCCCTTTCCCCTATATATATATATATTATGAGTAATGTGAGCCTCATATTTGTATGAGGAAATTTTCCTCATAGCAAGTGATTATATCCACTTGGTGAGGATGCATCATGTGGGCCTAATTTGTGATTCGATTTGTATTACTGTTGAAATTGTTCATTTTTCAACCACTTGATTTTTTCTACACATACATCCATTAGCATGATAAACATGATGAACAGAGTGGATCTTCCATAGGGACCCCACCAAATGAGTATAATCACTTTGAGCTCACTTTTCTCATTATATATATATATATATATATATATATATATATATATATATATATATAAAGTTTTTAATGATTTCTATGTTTATTTCATTAATTGTTGAGATTATATATATATTTACTTTTAGAGAAAGATTTTTAATGATTTCTATGTTGTTTCTTTCGTTAATTATTGAGATTGACTTAATACGTAAACCTTTTTTTAATCGTGTATTTCATGCGCTGCAAGAATATGAAAATCCTTAACCACATTTATACTATTTCGTTTCAATTGATGAGACAACTAATTCAAGATATCAATTAGGTCGTTCCAAGTATTGGAGCCTCCAATGATATAAAACTTGAAAGGTATTTTTCAAATGAATTTATATAAATTTTTTAAGACATACAATGTACCATACTCATATTTTTCAACTATATTCGTATTATACACACACACACACACACACACACACTAGTTTTGCCTGTGGGCACGTGTCTACGACACGTCTTCGGAACGATACAACATACGAAAAGCCCTGTAAACAGTAAAACAACAATTATGTAGCTCAAGTTTGAATAGTATGACAATAATTAGTTGTAAATAAAAGTCAATGTTTCCATTAGTATATGTTTAAAAATAATTATAAATCGGGGTGTAAAATCTAACTTCTTAGAACTTTGAGGGTGGAAAATGCTGAAATTTAACTATTGAGGAGATATTTGCTATTTTCAATGTAACATGAGCAATAAAGAAAAGCATAAAAATTCTGAAAATTTATAAACATGAAATTTGAAAATCTAATTTTTTTAAGTAAATAAAGAGAGAATGAGAGAGAGAGAGAGGGAGAGAGAGAGAAAGAGAGAAATATGAAAAAGTAAAGAGAGAAGAGATAAATAGTAATAAAGTAATGAGTTTTTAAGTTTTGGAAAAAAAAAAAGGTTTTAGGGGAAAAACTTTTTGGAGGAAAAATATGTTTTGGGAGAGTGAATCTGAACCGTTGATTTTGTTTCAATTGTAGAGGAACCACTTGATAGTTTTTTTTCCAATTTGTTTTGTGTTATATTATATATATATATATATATATATATAATAAAACACAAAGAAAGCTATCAAGTGGCTCTTCTTCAATCCCCTAAAAATCAAAGGTCCAGATCTAACCTTACAAAACATATTTTCCCTCACAAAAGTTTCCCCCAAAACTCAAAATTCAAATCCCCCACCCAAAACAACTCCTATATTTATTTTAATTTTTTTTCTCTATCTCTCTCTCCCTCCATCTTCTATTCAAAAAATTAAGAAAATCAAAATTTTTTAAAAATAAAAAAATTAAAATACTAAAAAACTAAAAAAATTAAAAATTTAAAAACTTTAAAAATAATTCAAAAAAAATCATATGATATGTTTTTTGCTGGACCCCCAAAAGTTTGTCATATAATATGTTTGCTACTTAAATTAATTTGCTGGACCTCCAAAACTATTTTATATGATCAAACAAGGTGCACCGTTTCGAAGACGTGCCGTATGCACGTGTCAACAAGCAAACCTAGTATATTAAAATAAAGTAAAATTTGTATTAGAATATTTAAAGAAGACACATTTTTTTAGTTTCCTACAAGTCCTATAAATTTCAGGACTGGCCATATTTGTGACCCTCTCAATCCTACCAAATAAAAGTTGGTTCAGTACTTCTAAGAACAAAATTTTTATGATCTTACATAAACAGTGACAAATAGCATTGTCACATTTACCCGATACCCGGACCCGATCCGGACCCGGCATTGGACCGGAACCGACCCGATCTATATGGGTCCGGATCAGCATCCTAAAATAAGACCCGATGCACTTTCGGATCCAGGGTGCGGGTCCGCTCAAAATATAACTGACCCGGACCCAGACCCGTTAAAAAATACCTAAAAAAATATGAAATTTGAATAAGAGTGTTATAGGAATATACATATAAATAGTAATTATTGAATATAGATGTGTAAATATAATATTTATTCATGTACTTAAGTGCAAAAATTGTTGGAATCATAGGATATTGGGTGTAAAATACTTACATGCAAATATTCATTCCCCACTACCGGATCCATCAGGTAATTTTTTGTAACTGGGACCCGAACTCGGTTCTTGCAAGTCAAGATCTGGGTCTAATTTTTGGACCCGTAAGGTATCGAATCCGGGTTCGGGTGGTGGAGGACCCGGTCTGATAGGACCCGATACCAGCTCTAGTGACAGATGATTTTCAAAGTTGATATAGTATCTACCTGATTTGGAAATAGAGATTTGTAGGGGCACCTTTGTGGAAAAAACTCTAAAAAAAGAATAAAATAGGCGTGGTCTAGAAAGATCCTGACCCTTCCTGCCAAACTTGGGGGCAATCCCCATCTCTCATTCTCTTTCTCTCTCTCTCTCTCTCTCTCCACTTGTTCCGAACCCTCTAGAATCCCACACCCTCTCTCCTTTTTAAACCCTCCTCCTCCTCCTCGCCTCTTCCCACATACCAACCCCAATCTTCAAATCTCTATCTAATCAATATATCCGGATCTCATCCCCCTATTTTCGGCTTTTAAGTTTACTCATGGACGAGGATTTCGATGTCCCGACGGGCGAGGACATGATGGATCTCCCCGACGCCACTCCGACCCTCAAGGTCGGCGAGGAGAAGGAGATCGCCAAGGATGGCCTCAAGAAGAAGCTCCTCAAGGAGGGCGAGGGCTGGGACACTCCCGAATCCGGCGACGAGGTCGAAGGTATTATATTATTATTATAATTTTTTTCTTTTTGGCTCACTTTTTAGGGTTAGAGTATGGTTGATTTATTTTATGGTGGTGGTCTGGGTGCAGTGCATTACACTGGGACCTTGCTTGATGGGACTAAGTTCGATTCCAGTCGGGATCGTGGGACGCCGTTTAAGTTCAAGCTCGGTCAAGGTAATTGGTTTTTATTTTTAATTTTTTAATCTTTTAGATGAAGAGGTTATTATTTCGTGAAATGATAGTATTTGTAAGGATATATATTACTGGACTACATACAAAATTAATCTAGAGATGTTAGAACTCTCATTTGTATGGAATTTTTAATATATCTACATGTTCATCGACGGGATTTTGAGTTTTCATTTCTATCTAGTTACGAACAGTCCTGGGGATCTCTATAGGCATACAAAAATATGCGCACGTTTCATTGCTTAGGAGTGGTTGCCATTTGTAAGCAACATTTTGGAGTTTCATTAACTTATATGTTGTGTAGGTATTGGAAGAATGTAAGAATATGTTACCTTAAACATGTAATGAATTTAATTATGTAGTGTGATTTTGCTTGCACTATTAGTCTTTTTTTTATTGACTTTTTGGTGGAATGAGCATGTTATAGCAGTAACTTTTACCATGTCTTCTCTTCTTCATATTTTGTACATTAACCTATCTGCTTTAGAGCATCTCCAATGGGGCTTCATTTTGAAGAAATGAAGCCCCAACCGGTCTCTATACCCATCTTCAAAATGGAGATGCTTCAAAAACGTCTCCAAATTTGGAGACTTTTGGGATCTTCTCCAAAACACTATTCATTATTTGTATTTCCCATTTTACCTTTTTTACCTTAGTATCTTTTTAAGAATTCCTTCCATATCCTTTAATTAAAATGTGTATTGTATATTTCATGAATGCATCTTATAAAATATTAAACAAAATTTTATTATTTTGGTACAGTTGGAAATGTCTCGACGATACCTTTAAAATGAGACCAATTTTGAATATTTTTTTATTGTTTGAAAAAAATAATTGATACAATATTTTTTTATTTTTGTACATTAACCCATTTGCTTTATAATTGTACTTACTGTTGCTTTAGTGTAATCTAATTTTTGAGAATTTTGTGATTGGTGTGTACATGACTTGTGAATGACAAATAAATATTTGATAATGATTGTTGTATGGTTTTTGTTGACGAGTAAAAAAAAACACTGATGATCATTGATCATTGATTGCTGTATTTTGAGGTGGTATGCTTGAACTGAATTGAATTAAATGGTTTTGTTTGCTTTCTTACCACTTTGAAGAATTGTGGTACATTTATTTTGTTGGCTCTGTTTAGTATGATGTAATTGCTTAACATAATTTCGAAAATTGTCATGATTGTGAAAATGCTGGTTTTTTATTTCTTCATTTTTATTTCTTTTGTAAACAGTGTTTGTGTGTTAGTTCTTCTGCTTGATATTTGTTGTCTTGTTTTCAATGCCTGCATATTAATTTATACAGCTCCTAGTGTTTGGTTGTTTCTTTTATTGTATATGTGTGGATAAATTTTCACCTTCCATTGTGTAAATCCTTGATGGTAGTTTGTTGTTTAGCTATTATAGTGCCTCAGAACTTCAATGAAATTAAAAGTTTGGTTGTGATTTATGCGGGGTGACACTGTATTCTTGTTGTCAAACTGTCACCTTCAACCTATTCAGGTCAAGTAATTAAAGGATGGGATCTGGGCATCAAGACCATGAAGAAAGGAGAGAATGCTGTCTTCACCATTCCTGCTGAGCTGGCATATGGTGAATCTGGCTCTCAGCCTACAATCCCTCCCAATGCTACCCTAAAGTTTGATGTGGAGCTTCTGTCATGGTCGAGTGTTAAGGATATCTGCAAGGATGGAGGCATCTTCAAGAAGATTTTGACCGAGGGAGAGAAATGGGAGAATCCCAAGGACCCTGACGAAGTTTTTGGTAAGATTTGCTACACTGATGTTATCTTGTATATCTATCTATAATTTGGGAAATTAATATGACATTTGTGTTTTATTCATTCATTTACAGTGAAGTATGAGGCTAAGCTTGAGGATGGTACTGTGGTGTCCAAGTCTGAAGGAGTTGAATTCACTGTCAAAGAAGGTATATTTTGCAATACTACCTTTTTCTGGGAAGGTATTTAGGGGGTGCATGGATATTGACATATTCAGTCTGGATTCGTTATGTACTTGTGTGTATTTTGATGAACACTGATATTTGGATTTATACTTTTTTTAATATCCAAATAGAGAACCAAAATATATGGTTATGTGACAAAATTCATCCATCCAGCATTATATCTTGTGTCCGTTAGTTTATTTATTAACTTTAGAAAGAGAAATAAACAGTCTAGCTTCTTCGTAGCTGAACATGAGTATTAGATAAGAATGCCCAATCAATAGCTTGTAACTGTCCAGGATTTATTATTGTATTGATTTACTTATAGAAACATATCCAATATCCTATCTGTATTAGCAAGAGGAAAGTGATATGTAATATATCATATCTGTAGTGTTTGAACTTCTGTAAGTTTCGTTGTGTTGCGTACTGATATATGATTTTGATGCAGGGTACTTCTGTCCAGCTCTTGCTAAAGCTGTGAAGACAATGAAGAAGAACGAAAAGGCCCTTCTCACTGTCAAATCACAATGTGAGTTGTTAACTGCTTCGAAAGTTATTTTGTTGATGTGTTTTAACTACGCGAATAGGGCATAATCTAAGTGTATGGTGGGAACAGATGGATTTGGCGAGAAGGGTAGGCCAGCCTCAGGTGAAGAAGGTGCAGTGCCACCAAATGCCACCATGTTGGTTGAACTAGAGTTGGTGTCCTGGAAGACAGTTACAGAGATAGGTGACGATAAGAAGATCCTCAAGAAGACTCTTAAAGAAGGTGAAGGCTATGAGAAACCAAATGATGGAGCAGTTGTCACAGGTATGTCTCTTGTAACATGCATGTGCAATCTTCCTTTTAGTTATTCTTGAAATGGGTCTAAGTAGGACGAATTTACAATGATTGCAGTAAAACTGATTGGAAAGCTACAAGATGGAACTGTTTTTGTGAGGAAGGGCCATGATGAGGAGGAGCTATTTGAGTGGAAGACTGATGAGGGTAAGCTTACTGGCTATCTAGTGTTCTTCTCTCTTCTTTCCATGAATTATATAGTACCAGCCACCTGTTTGCATGGGTTCATTTTTATCAGTATAGGGACATGTGTAGACATCCGTTTGAGTTGTTACTTTGCGTGTAAACTACTAAATTACTAATTATGTATAACATACTAACGATGATTGCTCTATGACTAATAGAGCAAGTAATCGAGGGATTGGACCGGGCTGTAATGGCCATGAAGAAGGGGGAGATTGCCCTTGTTACTATTCCACCTGAGTATGCATTCTCTTCCACTGAATCCAAGCAGGATCTTGCTGTGGTTCCACCTAATTCAACTGTTACATATGAGATTGAGCTTGTGTCATTTGTGAAGGTAAGAATCTTACTGTTTGGCTGAACTTCTGAGCACGCCTGGTAAAATGTAATGTAGCTGATTCGTTTTGTTCGCTCATTTGCAGGACAAAGAGTCTTGGGACTTGAATACGGCAGAGAAGATTGAAGCAGCTGGTAAGAAGAAGGAAGAAGGGAATGCCCTGTTCAAGTTGGGGAAATATGCAAGGGCCTCAAAGAAATATGAGAAGGTAGATACATTGTAGAACAAAAATGTTTATATTTTCCTAATTTGGTTTATTTTTGTGCTAACTTTATGGGGATATAGGGAGCGAAATACATTGAATATGATACCTCCTTCAGTGAGGAGGAGAAGAAACAGTCTAAGGCACTGAAGGCATCCATCAACCTGAACAATGCAGCTTGCAAGTTGAAGCTCAAAGATTACAAGCAGGCAGAGAAGCTATGCACCAAGGTAATTCATTCATTTATACAACCCTCTAGTGGGTTTCCAGTGTGAGCCCTGTAGACTTGTGCATATGTGGCTTACTTGAAATTAAATATGCAGGTGTTAGAGTTGGAAAGCACAAATGTGAAGGCTTTGTATAGAAGAGCTCAAGCTTACATTCATATGGCTGATCTTGATTTGGCTGAGCTTGATATAAAGAAAGCTCTGGAGATTGACCCTAATAACAGGTTTTTTGACTATTACTTTCTCATATAAATCTGTAATGCTTTCTTAAGTGGCAGTCTGAACTTTTAAAAGCTTGGTTGCGCTTTCTTATTTTGGGTTTTGTTACTCAGGGATGTCAAGTCAGAGTACAGAACTCTGAAGGAGAAGATGAAGGAATACAACAAGAGGGAGGCAAAATTCTATGGTAACATGTTCGCAAAGATGAGCAAGCTGGACCAAATTGACGTATGTGTTAGATAATATGTTTTACCTGATAGTTTATGTCCACAATGTTGGATGCTCATTCAAATCTTGTGATTTTGTATTTGATTACAGAAAGCAGGAGCTACAAAGCAAGATGCAGAGCCCATGAGCATTGACAGTGCTGCTTGAGTGACGTCAAGATTGGATCTCGCTTTGGGTTTTTTTTGTTTCTTCTGTTTCTCAAGTCTTAGTTTTAGTGTGAGTGGGAATGTTTGATGTCAGAAACTATTTGAGTTAATCTTCTGCATTAATAATGATGATGTTTAAGAGGATTGCAAGTAAGAAATTTTAATCATATGACTTGCTGTGTTGTCATTTGAAGTGTTAATCTGATCTATGAAAAGGGACTAATTATAATCCTATTTTATATTGATGCGATGGAATTTTGACAGTGTTTTATGTTAGTCTTCGGAAGATCTTGTTAGCGTTCTGGAACGTCACCATTGCTTTTGACGACTTTGGACAGGAATGGAAAAACAGTAATGTGTTATTCACTACAAATTTCATTATTATTTTGTTCACTACCTTAGGTGAAGGTGGCACATTACTTTTTTGTTCGTTATCTTAGGTGGTATACTTTTATTGAAGAGTTTTCGTACATGTCCTAACTTTTCCTATTTATTGGAGTGTGCCATCTAAGATAGTAAACAAAATAATAGTGAAATTGGTAGAGGAAGTAGCATTATTCATGGAAAAATCAATGTTTGTTGCTGATGCTTTTGACTTTTTTATTTTTGTTTGGAACTTTGGATTAACCTGCTTGTGTTGGCTTGTTCAGATGTTTGGGTTCCTGGCTTGTTCAGATGTTTGGGTTCCTGAATTGTTAATGTCGCCTAACCTTTTTCTGTGATTTCAGGATTGTGGGTGTGGTTTCGGATATGATTGGTTTTTAGATCTAGTCAATTTGTTAAGCAAGTCGGCTTGTTGTTGTAGGACCAAAATTACTCAGTAGTGACGAGCTTTTAACATGAAAAATATGTGCGCGAGCGTAAGTTTGGAGAAAACAACGTAAACCTAGCTTATCACTGGGTTGGATGGATGTAATCTTACGCTACCCCTGTGGGATTGGGTTGCTTGTGAGATTTTTTTTATATATTAATGGAGTTCGGTACATGTTTTTATATATGTTCATTTCTTATAGAATATTATAGACTATACATGTAATTGTGCATATACTTCATGCATATGCTGAAAGAAATTCTTCTAAATTAAAAATGTTAAAATCTTATTTGTGATCGATTATGTCACGAGAGAGGTTAAATGAATTAGGAATTTTATATATTGAAAATGATATGTTGGAAAAAATTGATTTGAAAAACATTATTTATGAATTTGCTTATATTGATACTTGTTATTTTGTTCTCATTTTATTTTGCAGTGGAAAATATTTTGGAGCTGTCAAAATACTTTGGAACTGATAGATATATTTGTGGCCATTTATTATAATGTTTGTCTGACGATTTTCTGAATCTTTAAAACTATTTTTAAAGCTTTTATACTGTTTATGTATTTATATATGACTATAATTCTGTGGTAATTTTGGATATGTAAATTATTTTTATATATGTATTTTAATTACTAAAAGAATGGTCTCATTACCCTTTGTCCCAGGCCTCCAAATTGTTAGGACCGGTCCTGATCAAGACGAAGATATTCATTAGTTCCCAAGAAAACAATTATCTTTTTCACCCGCAACTGAACTACTATTCATCCAATAAATAAAATATATAATGAAAATAATCATTTCACATTGTCCCTAAATGGAACTGTTGCAGCTTAGGCAAGAACAACCATGCTAAAGTATCTCATATTGTCCATCTTATATGTTATTTGTCAGATGCAGCTACCGCGTGCCTGCGGATGCAGATTGCAACAATGTTTGAGGCACTAAGATACGACGATGAAGACACTGTGTTTGGCCCTCCAATCAAATAGGGAAGTTTAGTACTAGAGTTGTGGAGATGTATTGCCCTTTATTCTGGTTGGATATATAGGTTTATTCTCAATATAATAGAATATTATTGTGTATAATGTTTTATGGGGCAACACGTGCAAAGTACGTGTTATCTGTTTAATTGTTGGACCGGGTTGAGTGGGCATAAAGCCCAGTACCCTAAACCCAGGTCATCTCATATAAAAGCTGGTCTAAAGGTAGTGTTTTGTGATATTCCAATACTGATAAGCAGGGTATAATATCTTAAGCGGCGATGAGATAAACCCTAACCCTAATTCCTCCTAACCACATCTAACAATCTTAAGATATTACTTCACTACCTCTGACGAGTTTAGGCTGCCGCTGCTATCTCCGACCAGAGTTCGCGTCGCCTTCGTCTCTGACTAGAGACGCCACCATCGTCGACCTCGTCAGCCTCGCCGCTGTCGTCGCAGACCGAAGGGTCACCAATAGCCGGCAAGGACTTCTCTTTTGGCTGCGTTTTCGAAGTCAAGCGCCGCCAGATCTCAGATCGGGTCGTCGTCGCAGATCCAGTTCGCCGTCGCCCATCGCCAGCGAAGCTCTCCCCCTTTTTGGCCGCATTTTAGAACTCGAGCACCAGATCCAGATCGCTCTTCCTCGTCGCCAGCGAAACCCCATTTTTCTCGATCGGCTGTTGTCTGGTGTTTGGGACCGTGATCGGAATCAGATGGGGAGGTTCTCTTCGAGATCTGTTGCTATTGGTATTTGGGGGGATCGAGATCGAATCTGGTTCTCTTGATCCACTGGTAGCTCGCTGTGTGTGGAGCTCTCTCCTTAATCGGTTGTTGTTGCTGTTTGGGGGCATTGATCGGATCAGATCGGGTTCTCTTCTTCCTCTTGACTCATTGCTGTGTGCATCTAATTCTTCAGATTTGGTCCATTCTAAACTCAAGTTATTTGCTTTTCTATGATTCATTGTTAATTAAGCAGTTTTACAGAAAACCCATCTCTTTACCAAATTACTTAAGTAGTAATTATTCAGAAAGAATCTTCTATTGTTTGAAATTTATTGTTTATTCTTTTGCAATGGAAAAATATAATCGTCCGTACGAGGTTTCTAAATGAGAGGGATTCAGAAGTGCTGAATTTAACAGTTGGAAAGTGAAAAGCTCAATAAGAGATGTGGATATAATTGCTGGAGACAGTGCGAGCAATGGGGATGTTGTTTGGACTGGATCCAAGTATGATGAGACTGGATCAGATCTAAAATGAAAGATAAGTTCTTTACCTGCATATATATTTTAATTATTTGTTGTCACTATGTGCTAAAGTACAAAAACTGTGTTAATCGTTGTTTAATTAAACACAAGTTCGAATAATTGTTTTAGCTTTGCGCTAAGGATTGAATATCCCTTTTGATAAGATAAATTATAGATTTTGACTGTAAATTTGTATCTCCAATTAATCTATTGTTAGAATAAATAGTGCTAATAATTTGTTTAATTGGCTAATTTTAACAATTTGATGATGTAGGAACTTCAAAGTTACTTACAAATTGTGTGTGTTAGAGATGATGGATATGCATCTCGGTTGAATAAGTCTGCACTACACAGGCTTCTCCATCGAATTTGAAAACCACTTTTAACTTAAAGTGTCGGTATGATTTACTCTAATCTTTTTTAGTACTTTCATGTGATGAATGTGTGTTAACATTTTGTGCCTTTGATCACATGATTAGGAGTTTTAGATCATAGTTATTCTCGCCTTGAAAACTAGCACGTTTAGGATTGTTAAGTGCTTTATCATACTATGTGTATAGATATTTTGACAAATTCATTGTCTGCAGTTTGTGTGAGATTATATATTTGCTTCTCTAATTAAAAATAAATAAATGATGCATAAGATCTGTAACAAATGTTCGTAACTTAGATAAGAGTATTTTGTAATGCAGCATATGACTCCATTAGTTACGTTTTATTCTTTCTCGTTCATTGTACTGTGTGTGCAAAATTGAATTATAAAATATTGGTCATTATCTTGTTTAGCGTTTCGAAGATGATGAAGAACGAATAAAGAAAAATATAGCTCAATTTGTTTGAACAAGTGGATATTGTTAGAATCACTAGAGAAAGCAAACAATTTTGTAAAATGTGATAGAGTAATTTTGTTTTAACTCTTATAATGTGCATATATTGTCAATCGCATGTATAAGTTGAGTTTAACAAATGTGACAATTAATAATAATAGTTCTAACTGTGTTGTTCCTGAACATAGCAAATTAGCTAGGATTTGAGAACTATATATTAAATTGTTTGTTCTTGTTAAAATTCAAAACTCTGCTAAATGACACTCCATTAAATTTGACAAATATGAAAGTTGTGCTCAGATTATGATCACTAGAAAATCATTTAGTATGGTCTCTAGGAGCACACAACTTCTTGAGTTAATACATTCTGATATTTGTGATCTCAGTAGCTTTGTAACTAGATGAAACGATAATTGGTCAGAAGTATTTAATCACCTATATAGATGATTAGTGAATATTTGTCATACATATATGGAGGATGTAACACTCGCTATTTTGATGAATTAAAATCTAGTTAAATGCTAAAAATCAAGGGTTCAGTGTTGATGGAGGTGGTGAATATGTTTAATAATTTTAGAGTAATTTGCATTTGGCATAATCTCTAGTGCACTATATTTACCATTGTCAAACAGTATTGATAAAGTTAGAATCAAACACTCAGTGAAATGTTGAATTCTATGTTATTGACTGTTAGTTTGACTTTGAGTAATTATGAGTGATGTTACATTATCAATCATATTTCTAATTTGTTACCATACTCTAAGTTACTTACACCTTGTAGATTAACGGTATAAAAACACAAATAATTTTGTCAAAATGAAAAATATGGTATGATATATTTGTTAAAGTACATGATCCTAGAAGGCCTAAAGTAGGACCTATAACAAATATTTGTGTATACTTAGAAAGTGCAAAATATGATTCTATGGATAGTTTTGGATCTATCTAATTTGGGTTAGTAGAATTTGGACTTGCAAAGTTCTTTGACGATGTGTTCATCAAAGAAAATCTATGAAATTATCAGTCCTACTATCACGGTCAATGATTCACAGTTTGAATCAAGAACCAGTCCTATTGACAATTAAACTTGAATGACAAATGAGCTAAGAAGAGTCTTTAGTAGACAATGAGATGATTTTGTGTCATACAATAATACTTTAAATTAGTTGATTTGCCGAAATGATCTAAAACTATAGTAAGTAAGTGAAGTTTTGTAGAAGAAACTTAATTTTGATTGTTTAGTAGCAATTTTAATGCACTTCTAGTAGCTAAGATTGACTGAGATAAATGGGGTAGACTGGTTTGTTGTCTACTCACATGTTTGTCATATTGCTACAATAAGGATTTTTCTTGCCCTTACATCCTTTGAAAATTTTGTTATTCATAAAAGATTTTAAATAGTTTTGTATTGAAAAGTTCTGTACTGAACATTTTATATTAAAAAGTTTTGTACTGAATAGTTTTGTACTAAGAGTTTTGTACTAATATGTTTAGTAAACAAAATTTACAATTTAGTAAAATCATCGTATATTTTAAAACATGTAATATAGCTAACATATAAATAATTTGACAAATTTCTCAAAGAGCCTAGTATATGAATCAAGTAATTCAGATCAGTGCCTTTAACTTTGTGGTGTGTCAAATATAATGGCTATTATTTACTTGGTTTTATTGACATGCTTGTTGATTGGAAGTGACATCCCTATTATAAAATGGAGTTAAAATTGTGCTATCCAAATAAATTTAGCATGAAACACCTAAGTGTTGTGGACACCATATTATGTATAGGGTGAGTTTTGGTTGGTAAGGGATAACCCTTAGTCAAATTCGATAAGTCAATAATGTGTTTCAAAAGTGGGGATATAGTGATTGAAAGTGTGTTTTGAAATACTTTATGAATATGATAAAAGGTTGACACCTAATGATGGTGCAACTATGAGACAGGTAGATCATTCTAAAAGAATTAAAAGTCTCCTGTATACAAAGATCTACACTAGAATAGACATAGCCTTTGAGGTAGGTATGATCTGCATATTCACTAATAATCTCATACATATTTGAGTGCCCTTAAGAGTCTAATGAGATATTTGAGTGGTACTCAAGAGTTTGCTTTGTGCTACTCAAAGTTTAGTGGAAGTCAACAACTAGTGAATATGTGTTCACACTAGGAGGAGCAGAAAAAAAATTATGGAGATTAAAAGGCAAACAAGCATTGCATTCTCATCCAAGAAATCTGACCTCTATGTGTTATCCTCTGCAGGGAAAGAAGCTGAGTGGATTGAATGACTTATTGCTAATTATCCATTGAGAAGTTTAAAGTAAATTCTCTAATTCTGTTATGTGACTACCAAGCTATAATGCATTGTAGCTCATAACTCACTCTATAATAGTAAGCGGAGTATATTAAGGCTGAAAGAAGCCTAGTTGAACTTTCTCATAGATAAAATGCAATTTGCGATAAGTATGACTAAATGCTCTTGCTAAGAGACTTGAAAGTGATCTAATTATCAAAATTGTGGTGAAAATATAGTTAAAAGCTATTAAGTCAAAAGGTTTAACATCCAAGTTGTTTTGAAGTTTAGAATCCAATTGGAGCCATAGAGAAGTTCAAATTGAAGCATCAATTTTAGGCAGTTGGCATGCTTTAGATAATTTGAAAAGTTCTATGTAAATTCTATTAATATATAACTTCATTCCAATTTTGATGATGCTATATATTTTCATAATTTACTTAGAATCATCTCATTATTTCAAAAGAAAGCATGAAAACTTGTCGATGTGTATCGGATGTTTAGAATTGTTGTTATATCATTCCAATTTTGATGGTATAACTCTTTCATGGATTCACGTTTCATTTCAATTTTGATGATTCAGAATTAATCATAATTGATTGACTGTTTTATCATTCCAATACGAAACAAAGTATATTTCTTGTGTAGAAACTATAATAGTTCTTGTTCTTTATTTAGTTAAAGATACTTGATTGTGATGCTTGCGTTGCATTTTGCTAAGCTACCGTTGAATTGTACTGAGTTCTTTAATAGAACTAGATACTTTATGAAATTCGTTAGAATTCTTAGAGATGTGTCTCTTGATATTCTTGTTTTCAATAAGCTAACAAAGATGAAGGAGTTGAATCTGTTAACATAGATTTCAAAATAATGATTTGCTCAAAATGGAGGAGTAAACATAAAGCAGTTTGTAAGGATATAGTTTTGGTTTATTTCTTTCGAGAATAAATTTCTCACTTGCTCTGTAAAACTTCTGTTGAGTTTAAGACTCTTATGTTCATGAGCTTAAAACTCCTATTTGTTCTTGAAGTTTATTTGCTTTGATTGATTTTGAAACTATGACAGGTTTCTCTAGTTGGTTTAGTCATTGTGAACTATTCTGTTTTGATATGGTCTTTGAACTATTTGATTATTTTGGTTTAGTCTCATTTGAACTATTCGAGTTATAATTGATTTAGTCTATGAACTGTATTATTTTGTAAGCCAATGATTTAACGGGGCATTGCCTAATATACTGAGAATATAGGAGGAGATTGTTGAATATATAAGTATATTCTCAATATAATAGAATATTATTGTGTATAATGTTCTATGGGGTAACACGTGCAAAGCACGTGTTATCTGTTTAATTGTTAAACCGGGTTGAGTGTGCATAAAGCCCAGTACCCTAAATCCAGTTTATCTCATATGAAAGCTGGTCTAGAGCTAGTGCTCTGTGATATTCCAATACTGATAAGCAGGATATAATATCTTAAGCGGCTATGAGACAAACCCTAATCCTAATTCCTCCTTAGCACATCTAACAATTCTCTACTCTCGGGATATTGGAAGTTCATATTATTTTGTCGGTATTGTTTGCTTTATCTTTAATTTGAACCACAGTTTCATTTGCTGAAATTCTGGTCTTGTTTAGAGCACTAACTCTGTTGCCTTGGGGTAGATTGGGTTCTATTTTGTTATTTTCATATTAACAAAATGTGGTGGCTATAGTCCCATCTTTCCCTCAAATACTGCTAGAAAACTCTTCAAATACTACTAGAAAACTATTTTCCAGACGCAAAAATTATGTCAGTTAATTCAAAAAATATTGTTTCAGTTTTGGCATATTGTAATGAATTCATAATAGATCTGTGCTGCTCTAAAAAAGTGCAAGTTCAAGGAATCTTTTCATCAATCAAGAACAAATCATAAACATAAAGGGGTTTTTTTCTCACATGAGTCACTAACAAATGTTTTAATTCCATATATCTCATTCATAAAGACCTAATTTTATATAACTCACTTACAATAAAAAATTAATTCCAAATAATCACTTTTGTTATCAAAATTTAATTTCATATTAACTCACTCAAAAATATTTATATGAAATTAAATATTTGTAAGTGAGGTATATGGAATTAAAATATTTGTTAGTGACCATACGGGAAAAACCCAAATATAAAATATGGATTACTGATCATAATCAAATTTTGGAATTCATTTTAAATTTTTAAGAAATAGATGTAACACTATTACTTTCCCTTGGCCACTTCATGTCAAATCCTTTTATAATAATTAGATAATAACTTTTAATAATTGGCAGGTCAATTTCATTAACTATCAATTGATAGCTTTGATAATTTCTAAAAATAATAAATTTAATTTATTGAGAGTAGCAAATAAAATGTGATTACTCCGGCTTCAGTAACTAAAACTGGATAGAAAATAGGTATTTTATACACCGTTTACGAATCAATTTGAGCAATTTTTTGAGTAAGATTCTCCATAAATTAATAAAAAATCTTGATGAATTTATGTTCTCCTTCATGAGTAAATCAAAATCGTATATTTATTTACTCAAAACGGTTATTGGGTGAATGAGAAATTGTCGCCCAAAGTGAGATAGTTGATTTCCGAAAAATGAGTTAAGAGATTTTAACCCCCACATCGGAAAAATCAAAGGAATTAGAAGCGGATAAATAATAACTTCTTTCTTGGCATTGTAAGATAGTAACCCAAGAGATTCTCTTTCGTGCGTGCATGGGGAGTGCAAATCTCAGATTGGGACATGCGGCTTGTGTTGCGCCCACACGTCCTACTGACACGAATGTCGGACCGACGTGAACCCACCACGTGCAGAGCCAAATTTTTTTGCTACAATTTTGCTTTTCTGATCTAAAACGACTGAAATAAATGCAGAAAGGGTTTTGTCTGCCATTTATTTACGTTTTAAACTGTAGAAATGGTGTTGTCCGCCTTTACAGAATGATGCATTCAAGCTTCTGTCTATCGTTACAGTCTGAGCATTAAAGGAGCGTCTGGTCCTATAAATAGAGGCCCCCTCTCCCCTGAATCAAGACCAGAAACTCTTCTCTTCCTCTTCCTTTGTTCTGTGCTTCGAGTCATGTTCCATTTTTCTGTCGTTCGGTGATAGATTTTAAACGCTGTCCAGTTCGAAAGCGTGACGTGGTATCTGCGTCAACTCTTCTATCGTTGTATCCTAGGAGACAGGCGCCTATGCAAATTTCAGCACTCCGACGAGGCAAAATCTGTTTTAAGGAGATTGTGTGGTACACAAGCCTCGACACAAATTGGTTGGTTTGTAGTTTTGTTATTTATTTATTTTTATTTTTTATTTGTTGGTTTTCTCCCTCTTCTTCCTCTTCTTCTTCTCCGATTTGTGCCTCTCAATCATACTTGATTTTATTGCAAAAAATTTTGTAATAAAAACATGGTAACAAACTTAAAACAAATTTTCATTTCCTTGACTTTTATTTTCATGATTTTTGAGGCACTCCTTCTATTTTCTTTTCTATTCTAAAAATTTATACTCTTGTTGTGTGTTTTCAGATTCAAAATGACAACTTCATCTGATAATGTTGTTGTGGCTGAAACTGTCAAAGTACCGACAGCTGATGCGACACATGTGTCGACTGTTACTGTGACACGAGTGCCAATGCCAGCCATTGTACCTGTCTCAGTCTTCCATCGGAAGAAATCTGAGAAGTTCAATGGCTACTCAACCTCTCAGCTGTGGTCTCGGAGGTGAACTTGGTGGATTCAAATCCTAAGAAATGGTGGATTGACATTGGAGCTTCTCGACACGTGTGCCCCAATAAAAGTATGTTATCCACTTTCAAATCATTAGAGAATGGGGAGAAGATGTTTATGGGGAACGTAGCCACTTCAGAAATCAAGGGATAAGGCAAGGTGATCTTAAAGATGACTTCTGGGAAGGAACTGACTCTGAACAATGTTGCATATGTTCCTAAAATCCGTAAGAATCTGGTATATGGTTCGTTGCTTAATAATCACGGATTTCGTTTAGTGTTGGAGTCAAATAAATTTATTTTGTCAAAGAGTGGAATGTATGTTGGTAGAGGATACATGAGTGGTGGAATGTTTAAACTCAAAGTGTCATGCCCCGCTTTCAAAAAATACGAAATACGAGTACATGACAAAAGCCTAGCGAATAACTAACATCACCCACAAGCTGTTTATCTGATAAACTCAACAATATAAACATTACAGAACAATTGCGCAGACAATAATAATGATCTCATGAACAGTAATACTTGGAATGAAGCAATAAAAATATCCAAATACAATAATAATAATCCAACGTCTGGAAACAATAATAAAATTCGGGACATAAGCCCAATACAATGAAATAACAATAATTCAATAATTAAGTCTCCATAACAAAGCAATAATTATTAAGCAGCGATGCAATCAATTTCTTCACCAATATTGTTCTCCCAATCCATCAGGTAATTCTCCATCAACACCTGTAAACACTTCATCTAAAAAGAGGATAAAAATTGTCCTTAGAGCAAGTCATTGACAGTAAGTAGAGAAAGCAGGGAACAATAGAATAACGGTATAACAATGAATCAATGGATCAATAGGAATCAATAACTTGGGACAAAAATCATGATAATCGATGCAATTGGCTATAAACAATGGTTCAATAATCGGTAACAATAATCAATGATCAATATTAATAACACTTAAGCAATATTCGATATCAATAGTAACAATGATGAACAATATGCAATGGTGGTGATGTGTCAATCCTTATGTCTATTAATTATTTTTTAGTCCTAATTAATGCATGTACTACTGCATCCCATACTACAGGTTCAATGCATACAATTAATTTCGTTTTAGACTATAGTGGTGGGCTCTATAGTTCATGTACTCGGCAACGATATTCAATAATGACCGATGACCGAATTAATCGAGATACTGTAGTCAGTAGTCTACAATTAATCGATAATCGATATGAACAATAGACCAATAGACCAATAAATAGAAAAACACGGGCCCCTCATCCGAGTACAGTTCATATATTGTCCACTACTAAAGTCAACCCTTAAACCTCGGGTTGTTAATTATTTATTAATACAACAACACAATATGCAATTTGGGACATGAGGTGAACCATAGTATCAATAGGGGAACAATAGGAGGATAACATGAAATAGGATAATTAGAATGATGATAATAACTCATTGACAACATGCAATGCAACATATATTCATTAATTCATGCAATAGTACAATATAGGAATAATTAATCTATTAAAAAGTAGAATCTAAAATTCTAGACAGCAAGCGCAGTTTGTACAAAAATACAGTTTTCAGCTAACTCAGAAATCGAAAGTTGAATCCGTCAGAAAAATCTGAAAACTAGACTTCCACACAGTTTCAACGCATATTTAAGGTTCAAATTCCGACAACAGTAGCTAGGTCAAACATATAGTTCTTTACAGGTTTTATGTTCAGGGAGAATTTCGACATCATGTTGTTTTAATTTTAGAAACAACAAATACTCGATATTAAATTCTTTAAAAATATTAATTAGGTTTCTAAACATGTTAACTACTCTTCTGAAAATTTTCAAAGCAATATTTTATCATATGATCAGCCTTTTTACTGTTTGAACGTGAAAGATACGAAAATCTGAAAATCTGAAAGTAAAAACACAGCTGTAGTAAAATGGCCATAACTTTTGCTTCAAAACTCGGAATTCAAAAATTCAGGATGTTCTGTAAACTAGAAAGATGAGGCTACAATTCATATTCAGAAAGTATTTCATTTTAAGGTCGTATACTGGTTCTAAAACAGTGGTCAATATTCAGGTCAGCAAGCATATATAGGGTTTTGGGGGGGTATTTTCATGAAAATAAATTAATTAAACAATATGTGTATCGGTTCTTTAGTCAATAAATTATGTAATCAGCATGATAAGTATCAAAACATGATAAATAAAATTAGAACACATACATACACTAATCTATCATCAATCAACCATCAATCGATCAAACAACATACAACCTAACAATTGTCTCTACAATAGTTTATTTGTGTGTCAATTATATGAACAACCCTATTGTCAATTCTATATGCACTCATGAAAGATGCAAACTTTAGAGTCAAAGTGGCACGATGTCAAGAATATTGGGGGTTAGCTCGTGTAAACCCTCAATAGACCCAACGAATAGATGAACAATGGATAGTACGATAACAAAAAGATCTACTTGCAAGAATTTCAATAACACATGAATTTGATACAATTAGAAATTCAAGAGGACAGTGACTTTTCTGTTAGACGATTAAATTGAATACCAAGAATAACGGATGAGAATCCCAGAGCAACGAACACAAATTCGCAACAACACGGTCCCACGAATACAATAAAACACGTGCGAACCACGTGTAAAAGAGAACCAACAAAACAACAGCACACAATAGCAAAAAGACAACACTTCAATAGAGCAAGAGAGAGAACCACTGAACAATCCGCCACGACAGAAAGGGGGCAACATCGTTGGCGGCAGCACGACGGGACGCGGCGAGGTCGACGTCGAGTGGCACACTCGTGGGCGCTGGTGACGTGGTCGGCGATCGAACAGGGAAAGAGATCGGGGTTTTGGGTGTTTCTGCTGTTGATGTCGAGACAGGGAAGGAGGAGATGGGGGGAGTTACGGGGGTGTGCCGGCGCGCATCAGGGGGCACGACGGAGGAGGAGGCGGCCCTCGATGGGAGGTCGGGGCGCCGGGGGGGGGGGGTGTGGGTGGGCGGAGTTGGCTGGGGATGACGCCGGAGTGGGTTAGGGGGTTCTGGCGGGAAAACAAACGTAAGAGAGAGAGAACGGTAGGAGAGAGAATAGGAGAGAGATTAGACAGGTAGGGTTTCGAAAATTGTGCAATCATTAGGGTTTGCATTAGGATTGTATTTATATGGTACAATTAGGATACTGGGTTAGTGAATTAGGGTCCAATAACAGCGGATTAGGGTTAAGAACAATGAAATTGGGTTTAGGGTTTAACTAAGAGATAGATCAAAATCAAGAGGGTTCAAATAAAAATACCCACAACAAACAAGAGAACAATAGGATCAACAAGAATGGCTGAAACAAGAAGAACGAGAATGTTTCATGAACAAATTTAATCAAAAAGAAAATAATCAAGAAGGAACAATAGGGTATTTAAAACACACACACACACACACACACACACACACACACACACACACACACACACACACACACACACACACACACACACACATAGACATTAAATCAAATAGTGAAATGCATATAAAATTGAGCATGCTCGGGCTTAAAACAAAATAATAATAATAATAATAATAATAATAATAATAATAATAATAATAATAATAATGCTGATAATAATGATAAAAATAATAATACCGATAACAATAATAATAGTAATAAATAACAATAACAACAATAACAATAATAATACTAATAAGATTATATAACAAAATATAAATTTATTAAAATAACCTAAATATCAATAATACATTTAAATTGCTCAAACACAAATAGCCGATCAATAAGATATAGAAAATAAAATCAAAATACACCACTATTCGAAATGAATAAGATTTTTTTTAAATTAGAAAACACTTTAATAAAATCCGAAATGAATTTAGCACAAAATAACTTCATAAAAATCAAATTATAGAAAATACATGGAAAATACTAATTATCGGGAATGGGGGTTACACAAAGTAATGACCATGGTCAAAAATATCAATAAAGCTAGCTCTTCTACTTATATGCTTGAGTCTTCAAATTTATGGCATAGTAGACTAGGACATGTTAATTATGATACTTTGCGTAGACTAATTAACTTGAATCATATACCAACATTTTAAATTGATTCCAAACGTAAGTGTGAATCTTGGGTTGAGGCAAAACCAATCAGATCATCGTTTAAAAGTGTTGAGAGAAATACTAAACCTCTTGATTTAATTCACACTGATATTTATGATTTTAAAATGATATAAATAAGAGATGGTAATAAATATTTTATTACATTTGTTAATGATAGCACAAAATATTGTTATGTGTATTTGCTTAAAAGTAAGGACGAAGCGATACAGAAATTTGTTTTCTATAAAAATGAAGTTGAGAATCAACTCAACAAGAAAATTAAGGCGCTAAGAAGTGACTGAGGTGGAGAGTATGAATCACCATTTGCTGAAACTTGTGCTATGTATGAGATTATACATGAAACCACAACGTCTTATTCTTCTCAGTCCAATAGTGTTACTGAGCGAAAGGACCATACTTTGAAGGAAATGATGAATGCAATGTTAATAAGTTCTGGTTTGCCACCAAACTTGTAGGATGATGTTATTATTTCAGCTAACTACCTATTGAATAAGGTGTCCAAAAAGAAAGAATATAAAACTTCATATGAATTATGGAAAGGAAATTAAAAGTCATCCTACAATTATTTGCGAATGTGGGGATGTCTTGCCAAGGTGGCAGTACCTCTACCTAAGAAAGTGAAAATAGGACTCAAAACGGTTGATTGCATTTTCATTGGCTATGCACATAATAATACTGCTTATCGATTCTTGGTGTATTGGTGTACAAATCTGATATCTTTGAACCAAAGAACACGATAATGGAGTTTAGAAATTTATTGTTCGTTGAAGATGAATTTCCATGTAAGTCTAAGGAAGAATCAAGTTCTTCCAAACGAACACATGAGACTATGAGTGAAGATAGTGTAAACCAAGATGAAGAAGTTGAGGAGAAACCTAGACGTAGTAAAAGCACAAGAACCAAAAATTCTTTTGGTCCAGATTTCTTGACTTTATGCTTGAAGGTGAACCCCAAACTTTCAAAGAAGCGGTGAGCTCTAGTGATAGTCCTCTATGGAAAGAAGTCATTTAGAACAAAATTGATTCTATCTTGCAAAATCATACTTGGGAACTAGTGGATCTTCCACTAGGTAGTAAACCTTTAGGTTCCAAATATATTTTCAAGAGAAAAATGAAACCTGATAGATCAATTGACAAATACAAGGCAAGACTTTTAATCAGAGGTTATAAATAAAAAGAAGGTCTGCACTACTTTGATACATATTCTCTTGTGACGAGAATAAACCTTATTAGGATGGTACTTGCAATAGTAGCCATGCACAATCTTGAAGTACATCAAACGTATGTGAAAACAACTTTTCTTAATGGAGATTTAGATGAAGAAATTTATATGGAGCAACCTGAGTGTTTTTCAGCTTCAGGACAAGAAAATAAAGTTTGTAAACTGGTAAAGTCATTATATTGCTTAAAATAAGCACCAAAGAAATGATATAAGAAATTTGACAATGTCATGATGACAAATGGTTTGAAGATCAATGAATGTGACAAATACGTATATGTCAAAGATACTGAAAATGAATATGTCATAATATGCTTGTATATAGATGACACTCTTATTATTGGAAGCAATGATAAGATGATTAAATCCACTAAAAACATGTTGAACTCAAGGTTTGACATGAAAGACATGGGACTAGCTGATGTTATATTGGGAATTAAAATTACAAGAACATCAGACGGGTTTGTTTTGAACTAGTCACATTATATTGACAATATTCTTGAAAAATTTGATAAAGATAATTTTGGAATTGGCAGAACGACACTCTTTTTTTTCTTCTCTAAAGGTGAAGGCTCTGATGTGGGCGAACATGCCATGTCGGGCTCCAGCTCTGCACACCTGTACATTTATCCAAGAATAAAGGTGAGAGTATTTCTCAAGTAGAATACTCTCTGTAACACCCTAAATTTTTAAATAATATTTTGAGATTAATAAATGAATTAAAACGATTTTTGGAGATTTAATAAACATTTTTCTGAAATTTTTCTTTTTACACGTGCAAAACACGTGCAAAACACGTGCAAATATTTTCTTGGAAAGTTCAAAGTAAGAAATTATTTTGGGAGAAACATAATAGTTATTAGTAGGCATTATTTATGAATTTTCTGGAATTTTCTGATATTTATATGACATATTTGCAAATATTACAAAAAGAGGGGCTTTTGTGCAAAATTACCACTTGGAGTAAAAACTCCAGAATTTTGATTTTCTGGGCTGAGAATGATGGCTATCCAACTCAAAGATAAAGAGTTTACTTTTTTTCCTAATAGATTTGGTTTATTTCGCAAATTTGCTAAAGAAGGGTCTTTTTGCAAAATTGCAACTTAGAGGCAAAAATTACAAAATTTATTTTCTGGATTTGAAAATAGTGCCGGCCAGATCAAGATATTTATTCTTGATTTTTAATCTAAATTGATTTGGTTAATCTAATTTCCTAGTATAAAGATTTATATATGTAAAGATATATTCTAAAGGGATAGTTTGCAAAATCTTCTCAAAACCCTTATACCTGAATTTCCGGCCTATTAAAAGAGAAGTACAGCCATCTCTTTGCTGCACTAAACAAAGAGTTTTCTTTATTATTGATTTCTTGGAGTTTCAAAGCAAGGATCTTGGATTCCTTGCGAAATGAAGGACTTTTCTTATTCTCTTTGTTATTTCGGTTGATTCTTCAATAGGGTGAGTGACATATATTTGTTTTCTTATTGTTCTATGTATATTTTTTTTGAAGTAAAAGGTGGAATAACGCCACCCCGTTTCATTAATAAGAAGTTAATAAAACATCCCCGGAGGACCGGGGGAGTGTACAGATAACTACAATGCAGAAAATAAAACATAAACCTCCAACATCATCCTGGAGGGTAGGCCAATCCAAAAGTGCTACCCACACTACAAAAATCCAGGTACAAATAGAGCTAGAGGTAAACAAAAGTAGCCTCCCAACCGCAACCTGTCCCAGATTAGTATCTAGGGACCCATGCCCCTCTCAGTTAAGTATCGGACCGAACTCGACCTCCTCATCATCATACTCGTCCACCTGGAAGACTCTGGCAATCCTCCCTTTCTCCCATGTAGTAGCTGTTGTAGCCCAAAAAGAAATTAGATGCATGATATGAGTAAGATTACCATAAGTACTATTACATGAAGCACGAAAGTAAAAAATATTTCTGTCTAGCCATAAAACCCAAGTAGTGGCCGCTATGGCGATGTGCCAAGCATCATTCATTTCGTGGCGTTTAGAGGCAAATATGGGGCTAACCCACAGATCCTCGTAGGTGTTGGGGTAGTCACATGTACCTAAGGCCTGTAGAACCTCAACTAGCATTGCCTTACTCCGTTGGCAGTCAATGAAGAGATGGTTCAACGACTTTGTATGGAAGTTACAAAATCCATAGTTGGTCGCGATCTGGGGTTGTCTTTTTGTCAAGGTTCTCTCTGGTCAAGATGACATTATTGAGAACTAGCCAGAGGAAGACCCTAACTTTAAGGGGTGCTTTGGCTTTCCATAGCACATGTGCCCAACTAGGTTTACATCCTCGGAAATGAATACGACGATAAAGAGACCTAACAGTGAAGGAGCCTTTGGTCTCGAGTCCCCAACACATTTGGTCAGGGCCTTGAGCGCAAATTGCCCTGTTTCACGCAATGTAATTTTGGAGTTCAGTCAGTCGCTACTTTAACCCTGGACTGAGATGGACTCGAAATGACGGTTTCAAAGTTCCTCTCCTCCACGTCTTAGCAATGGAGGCGTTCGGAAGGTTCGTCTGCTCATACAGGTTTGGAAGGGTCATCCCCTTTTATTTCTTCCCAAAATACTTGGAAGAACATGATGGGGAAACCATCTGGTCTTGGCGCATTGTCTACTCCCATTTGAGTGATCACCTTTTCCACTTCCTTTTCAGAGAAAGGTACTTCCAGATCCCTTAGGGAGTGAGCCGAATCACCCTGAGTACCATACCAGAAATCATCCCTAACTGGGACCCTGAAATCATTCTTCGTCCCAAAAAGGCCCTTGTAATAGTCTTTAAAGGTCTTCGAAATTTCAGATTCATCCTGGGATGTACCCATTTCAGTTTGGATGGAGAGGATGAGGTTAAATCTATGCTTGGAACTAGCGACTCGGTGAAAGAAGGCCGTGTTCGCGTCTCCCTCTTTAAGCCACGAAATCCTAGACCTCTGTTGCCATTTGATCTCCTCCAGCTTATAGAGATTAGCAATATTGTCCCGTAGCTCAAGCAATTTGTTTCTTTTCTCTTGGGACAGGACACGAGACTCTTTTAATCTCTCCAACTCGTCAATCCCCTCCAAAAAGGATTCTTTTGCATGCCAAATTGTCGAGAATCTAAAGTGGTTCCATCGGCGCAACCTCTTTCGCAGTCTACGGAGTTTTTCACACCATCGGATGCAGCATCCGATCCCCGAGTAGGAAGCACCCAGTTTTCCATTACCATGTGGTGAAAGCCCTGAATTTCTAGCCATGCCTTCTCAAATCTGAACTTCCTTGGTATTTGGCGTCCCTTCTCTTCAACGTCGAGGTAGATAGGGACGTGGTCCAACGTAGGCCTCGGAATAGTTTTAGCAGATGCCAGCAGAAATTTTGTTTCTCAATCTAGTGAAACTAGGATTCTATCCAACTTAGCCATGATAGGGTAAGTTTGCATGTTTGACGAGGTAAATAGTCTGTGATTAATGGGGATGTCGATCAGTTCCAGATCAGTGATCACCCTATTAAATTCTTCCCTATGCCTGTCGCTCGAGCCTCTGCCCTGATGTTTAAATGCAAATCTAGTGATATTGAAATCCCCCCACTGTCCAGGCTTCTGTCCATCGGCCTCGAATATCAAAAAGCTCTTGCCAAAACTGTCACGCCCCGCTTCCCAAAAAGGATATACAGAATACGGAAACGTGACTAAGTCCAGCGAATGGCTTGCATCATTCATAAGCTGTCAGATTTTTACAACAAGCACAAGAATAATCAAGAGATAACAAGGAGAAATCAACCACGCATGCATATATGAATCAATATACCAACAGTAATTTACTTGAAACAAAATTTAATAATCTCAAATAAACCAGATCTGAATGAGTTAATAATTCTGGGTCACACTGCCCATTACAAAATTCATGTAGCAAATTATATTTATTCAAGAATAACAGGAAAATAAATATAGCAAGAACTCCAACAACTAGAATCTTAGATCACCTACTCCATCGGGTAGCTAATCTCCAAAATCTGCAATTTAACAAATTGCAGAAAAAAGGAAAGAGAAACAAAATGCCTGTCAATGCAAGTTATGGGCCGCTTGTAGTGCATGCACACGTACAGGGAAAAAATAAACAAATATAGAGTAACAGCGGAAGCAAACATAGCATGGAATAGACATGAAAACAAAATAGAACAACTAGCATGGTAAGATGAACGAGTGCAAGTGGCATGTAACAAGTGTCAAGTAAACAAGTATCATGTAAACGAGTAACGAGCAACAAGTGTCAAGTATCAAGTATCATGTACAAGTAACAAGTAGCAAGTGTCAAATGATCATGTTGTTTCAAGTCTTGTATCTAGTCCTATCTAGGTAGCACTTCATGCGTCCCAGATTTTTACCACATGGTTGCTACTTACATGCAAATTTTGTTTAGGCCTAGTGGTGGGTTTCTATAGGGTCGTGTACTCAAGCGTCAAATAACAAGTATCAAGTAACAAGCATGAATCACGTAATCGTAAACTCGTGGCATCAAATAGTAGTAACATGCATGAATCATGTAATCATGAAATATGGAAGTATATAGTAATAACAAGTATGAATCATGTAATCATAAAACATGGCGGCATATCTATATAATAAAACACAAAGAAAGCTATCAAGTGGCTCTCCTTCAATCCCCCCCAAAATCAAAGGCCCAGATCTAATCTCACAAAACATATTTTCCCCCCAAAATTCCCCCCCCCCAAAAAAAAACTCAAATTCAAATCACCCCACCCAAAACAACTCCTTTATTTATTTAATTATTTCTCTCTCTCTCTCTTCTATTCAAAAATTACAGAAAATATAAATTGTAATTTTTTTAAAAAAAAATTACAAACCAAAAAATTTAAAATTTTAAAAACTTTAAAAATAATTCAAAAAAAATTAAAAATAAAAAACTTATAAATCTTTTTAAAATATTTTAAAAATATTTTTTTAAAAAATATTTAAAATTTTTTAAAAAATTAAAATTTTTAAAATTTTTGAAATTTTAGAAATAAAACTTTAAAATTTTAAAAATAAATGTTTAGATTATTGGTATTGTAGATACCTTCACACTTGCACTTGCATTACCATTGTATTTAGACATGCTCTAGTGATTATGGGATTAGAATAAGCTCTATAAAACCTATATGATAATATCCTTGCATAACTATTACAAGCATCTAAAATTGATGCTGAAGTTAAAAAAAATTTTATGCAGTGTTTCTAACAAACTATATGCATTCCAAGTAAGTTCAAGATAATGATCAGGAAGGCGATAATTGAGCTTAAAGGTAGATATACTGCTTTCTCATATAATATGTTTGATACTTCAATTAATTTGCTGGACCTCCAAAACTATTTTATATAATCAAACCAGGTGCACTATTCCGAAGACGTGCCGTAGGCACGTGTCAATAGGCAAACCTAGTAGTTTAACAAGCATGAAACATGTAATCTTGAAATATGGCGATAAGTAATGGGAAGCACGGCCCCCTTTTGAGTACACATACCTATATTGTCCACTACTAAGGTCTTTTCCTTAACCCCGACTTAGTTATTATTATTAAACCGGCATGTACGTGTACAAAACATGGTAAGAATAACATGGCATGAACAAGTAACATGTTCAGGTTGGAAGATAAACATGCACAGGTGAAAGACAACTCATAAAAGATCAGGACAACGAAAATTCTAGTTCAGGACAGCAAGACAGTACTGCACCAAATCTGGGATTCCCGTTGCCACAAATATGCAAATCTAGATCCGTCAGAGAATCTGGAAAACAGACTCTCGGCCGAATCCAGAAAATATGTGCAAGTCATATGGTATTTCACAAAAACAAGTCTCAAAACAGATTTGTATTCAGAAAACGTGTTCAGCCAGAAATCAGAAATTTGTATTCATAAACAGGAAAACGGCATCAAAACTTACTGATTAAATCCAAGAAAAATCTGGGGTATTCCCTAGTATATTTAGTATCAGGAAATAAAGTTTCATAATTTTCCAATATAGATAGTATACTCAATTAAAATCAGAAAACAACAAGATACAACAGTTTTGTAAATTTGAAATCATAAACACAACAGTTTTAAAACAACAATATCTTACAAAATATAAATCGAAATCTAGATCCGTCAAAAGGGTGATTAAATAAATACAACAGGCTACAATTCATATTCACAAAGTTTTTATAGAAAGCAAATAGAATCAGGTCGAAATTATGTTTCTTTACTGTACAGTATGAAAATTCTACAAGTATAGTAGTTATTTGCAAGCATAGAATATTGTATAAAAGTCAGCAATTAAATCCACAAAAATTAGTGGTTAATCCCAATCAGGTCTAGTTGTACTCAGCAAAATATTGGATCAAAATATTATCTTTAACATCAGTATAAAAATAAATTACCATACAGAATTCATATAAAACTGGATCTGGAATTTTCTACACCTCTGTAGTAAAATAGCAATATCTTGCAACTCACAAATCGAAAATGAGATCTGTCAGAAATTCTGGAAAGTAGACAAAATTCTATATAATTCATATTCACAAATAATTTTCATATACTGACCTTAATATGGTCTAAAATACTGAACAAAAACGAGGTAACAACAAGGACAGAATTATTCTTCATGCATAAAATCGACTAGATCATATGAAATACATCCAAATCATAACAAAACATGAAATAGGGTATATTAAATGTCCAAGCAACATGGTATAGGGTGTTTGAAAAGTTTACAATGAGTATACTACAACTAACACAACCAAGCATACGATATCATACGAACAACATGCATGTATACATCAAGAAGTGATCATCTCTAAGTCTAAATTCATGTCGTGTGCGTAATGAGACAACTACGGATGGATCAACAAATAGAGACAAGATATAACGGGAGTTTTGCATGAGAATTGTCTCTAGAACACAACTACACTACAGACGGTATTTAGTACTTGTAGTACACAACAAAAAGAACACAAGTTACTTGCCTTACTATTGACGACGAAAACGACGAAGCAAAAGCAACAATAACGGGAACGGATTCCCAGGCACGAACATAACGAACGAACGAACGAACCCACAAAAAAAATCTCAAGATCAACACGCACACGCAATCAACACCCGCACACAAGAGGGGCAGCGGAGGGTGTGCACGGGAGAACGGCGATGGTCGGCGGAATGGGGACTAATGCTGCATTCGAGCAGTCAGCGGCTTTGACTTTGCTGGCAACGGCTGAGCAGCGTAGGGGCTGCTGTCGTTGTCTGTCTGGAATCGGGGGAGAGTAGCGCGGTACCACGGGGGTTGGCAGTCGAGTAGGGCGGCACAGCAAGGTCGTCGAGGCGATGTAGGGGGAACGGGGTCGCTACTGTGGGTGGTACGATGCAGGAGGGTGGCTCGGAGAGAGATGAGAGGGAGAGTAAGAGGTCGGGGATGATGGGTATGGAAGTGCAGGGCATCGAGAGGAGGGTGCGTCGGGGTGCTGGTGTGAGCGGCAGGATGGGAGTGCCGGGAGGGGGTTTTGGAAGGAGGCCGGGAGCACACAGAGGAGAGGTGGTAGAGGCAAAGGGCGGCTAGGGTTAGATGTGAAGGGGGGGGGTTTAATATATATATATATATATATATATATATATATATATATATATATATATATATATATATATACATACATACAAATTAGAATTAGGGTTAGGGGTGTATATAAGGTTATTGGGTATTAGTTAATGGGTAATTAGACCCATTAAGCAACAGAATAGGATTTGGTATAAAGTGTATTAATGGATCTAATAAGGTCTAATCAAAGTGGAAGATCAATAAAATATAGGGCGACCCAAAAGATGAGATAAGAATGAAAAATAAGTAACCAAGAAGTAGGACATGAAAAATTAAAATAATGGGGATAAAAAATAATGGTCCGATCAAATATTGATGAAATAATATAAGACAATTGGATCAAAAAGATCAAATAAGAAGATGACAAAACAAATAGATGAATATACAGAAAATGAAGATCCAAAATACGGTCCAAAAAGAGATACAATGAATAAATACACAAAAGAAAGAAGGAAAAAAAAATACACCCAAAAATACATAAAATAAAAAACAGGGGTTACAAAAATGCACCTCGAGCACTTGCTTGATTTGGCCCGTAGACCACCGTGAACGTGTGCAACCAATTGTCAGACCGACGCTGCAGTCGGATAGACAAGGAGAAAGCACCACTGAATTCATCTAGACAGGTGAAGATATTCGAATTGAATCCAATAGCAATGCCCCCAGATGCACCAGCAGAATGGCATATCACCCATTCCTTGATTCTATTACCCCCTACCCTTTTGAGTTTAAACCCTTGTGTGAGTTTGGTCTCCTGCAGCCCCACAACCCCCGCCTTGGAATTCATAACGACGTCCCTAACCATATCTCTCTTACCCCTTCCCCCAGCCCCCTAACATTCCAGAAGAGGGCACTCATTGTGAAACTGTTTCAAGGCTGCTCATGGGCTTGGGATGGAGATCTTCCTCCAAGACCTCCATCGGCGGGGAATTAGACCCGGGAGCATTTTTTATGTAAGCAATAGCGCGCTCATGTTCCTAACCCCTAATTTTATTAAGCAATAGAGCATTATGATCTACATCGCACACCGCTAAGCGACAAGTTTGAGCTAACTGAAAAACATCAGAATCTGACAAAAAATTTAGAATAGATGCCAAAAACTTGCATGTACCTCCGTCGTCTTTTTTTGCCGACTTGGCCGCCGCAACAATCTCAAGATAATCATCCAGGGACTCCACATGAGCCCTCTTAGGCACCCGTTGGACCTTGAAACCAACCTGCCGATTCGAGGTCCCACCGCTACAGATAGGTGCTGAATCTGGGAAAGCAGATATAACCATCTCTGGGGAGACTTTCCTCTGCATATCAGCTATAAACTCAAGATCTTCTGACTCGTCATCAGTGTACGAAAACTCCTCATCCAAATTTAAGCGCCCCTCCAAATCATCATCGCTGACAGCAGATTCTTCATACAGAGAATTGTCTCTGGATCTCGCCACAGCACACTGTAAGGAAGTACCTCAACGGACCCCATCATGGGCCCCTACAGTTGCTACTCAGTCAGAGCCCCCCTGTGCCAATGAAAAGGGCATTGGACCCCTCTGTGGGCCCATTCCCTGGAGATGAAACAAGATCCACATTTGGAGTGTAATTGAGAACCCTGGACCCCTCTATAGGCCCGACCAAAATCTCATTCAACTTAAGCCCAATACACTCCACATTGATTGTATTTGTGGGCCTTAGTACAGACCCAGCCTCAGAAGAAATAATATTAGAAGGTTTTTTCGCAAGTGAGAGAGAAGATGCATTGACTGTACAAATGTCCAAATAATCACACTTTGCTTTCCCCATCGTTATTAGAGACAGTGGGGCACGTGGCGTTGCATGAGCGGCCTGCAGAGTGCCCTGCAGAGCGCCACGTGCCGCTGCGTGATTGGGAGCCACAGCGGCGGCATCTGTTGACGCCTTGATTCCTGTTGACGCGTCAAATCCTCCGCTCTCCTTTCCTCTTTCGTTCCTATCTCCTTTCTCCTCTTCTAAATGCTTAGGAACGAAACCAGAGCGTTTCTTCCCTTTCGTAGCTTTCTCCTCAAAAGCTCCACCCTCTTTCCCCTTCGCCTGAGCACTACGTCCCCCCTCTTTTAGGGCAGGCGTGATGGCACCTGTTGACGCCTCGATTCCTCCGTTATCCTTTCCCCTTTCGTTCCAATCACCTTCCTCCTCTTCTAATCATGTAGGAACGGAACCAGAGCATTCCTTCCCTTTCTTAGCTCTCTCCTCAAAAGCTCTGCCCTCTTTCCCCAACGTCTGAGCATTGTACCCTCCTTCTTTTAGAGTAGGAGCTATGGCAGCCCCTCTATTACCACTTGTAGCCTCCCTATGCGTGGTTTTGTCACAGCTAGCCCGAGCCTTGTCCTCCAGCACATGGATCTGAATTCTTAGAAAGCTGACTTTGCTATTCTGAGTGTCCTTCTTCTCTGAGCATCCCCCCCTTTTGAGTTGCTTGACTAATTTAGTCCGTTCAACTTTGGCTGCATCTCCTGCATGTGGTACTCTGATCGAGGCCTCTTTCCCTGCCTCCTTCTCGTCGCCCAAGCTAGTACAATGTTGACCGATAGCGGGGGGATCCTGGCCCTTGATCCTCGATCCGGATCTACAATCTGAATCGTTGGAAGATCTTGCCAGAGTTGCGGCCTCTATGGGCAGGACACGCCGTTCCTCACCGAGCTTGGCCATCTTGATGAGTTCCCGATGAGCATGCTCAATCTCATGGGCACCATCAATGGTGGTGTCTAGCACCGGCGTTGCCACCTGTTTGTAGGTTCAGTCATCTCTGAGGGTGAGGCTCGTGTGCTTTGTTGTCAACCCCTCCACCTGGGGCTCCACCTTCGTGTCAAGCACAAATCTGAGGATGTAAGCCTCCTCGTAGGTAAAAATCTTTGCAAACCTTGGCATGAGGCTGTTATTAGGGCTTTGGATGGTCAGTTGTGCTGAGATCAGATCTGACTTCCTTATCATTTTTGAGTCAATGTCCACCACCGTTGCGAATTCGGATACAATTTCTTCTAAAGCTTCGCTTTTCCAGCAGTGTAATGGGAGATTGTGAACCCAAATTCTATACGTGTCCCCTTTGTGGCCTCTCTGCTCCAAACTGCGACGTCCATGGGGAGAACTTAACAGAGAAGTGGCCAAAATCCACCGCTCCCAAACTGGTGACCTCTTGCATTTTATCTGGTGACGGGAAAGAGATGAGGAATTGTAACTGATAAATCTTCTTCACGATCCAATCCCGGTCGCCTCTCATGGGCCATTTCTGATTAAGAGCGTCTAGGAGTTGGTTCTCAGACAGTCTGCCTGGAGGTGACTTTGGCGGATGCACACCAGTGATTGAGCCATCCCTCCTCCTATTTGATTGTATTGAGGCAACTTGCAAGCTTGATATGGAGAGGGTTTTCAGGTGATTGGCCTCGCAAGACCACTCTGTTCTCTTCCGTCGCCTTGATCACCACATTAGTGCAAACATAAGAGACGTGGCCCCAATTCAAACACTTCAGGCATCGTATCTCTTTTGTGCAATCCGCCCTAACATGTCCCAAGTCGCCACATTTGAAGCAAGGCACATTCTTCCCCTTGAGTTTCCAAGTAAGTGTGCCACTTTCCCCAGTCTTCTTGGAGTATTTTCGGTGCTTGTGCGCCACCTACACCCACGCCGCCTCCCATCCTTAGTCCCCATGCTCAGCATTACCTTTTGAGTTAACAGGACCCCCTTCCGGGGCCTTAGTTACCTCGGAATTGGAGGTGGTGGGTTGTGGATGGACTGAGGGAGGGGGTGCAGCTGGTGGGGTGTTAGAGGTGTGTGGGATAGGGTAGGGGATCTGGGGTTGGAGTGTGGTGGTAGGCGGTTGGGTGAAAGTGTCACGCCCCGCTTCTCAAAAATACGTAATACGAGCATATAACATTGGCCCAGCGAATGACTAACATCACCCATAAGCTGTTTATCCGATCAACTCAACAATATAATCAATACAGAACAATTATGCAGGCAATAATAACAATCTCATGAACAATAATACTTGAATTGAAGCAATATAAAATATCCAAGTACAATAATCCAACGTCTGGAAACAATAATAAAAAATTCGGGACATAAGCCCAAAACAATAATAAATCCCAAACACAATAGTAATAAATCTCAATACAATGAAATAACAATAGTTCAATAATTAAATCTCCATGATAAAATAATTATTTATTAAGCAGCGATGCTATCAATTCTTTCACCATTGTTGTTCTCCCAATCCATCAGGCAATTCTCCATCAACACCTATAAACACTTCATCTAAAAAGAGGAGAAAAATTATCCTTAGAGCAAGTTATGGACAGCAAGTAGAGAAAGCAGGGAACAATGGGATAACAGTATAACAATGATTTCAATGGATCAATAACATGACACGATAATCAATAATCAATATCACGGTAATCGATGCAATGACTATAAACAATGATTCAATATTCAGTAACAATATTCAATGATCAATAACAATAACACTTGGCCAATAATCGATATCAATAGCGGAACAATATACAGTGTCGATGTCGTATCAATTCTTAAGTCTATTAATCATTTTAATCCTAACTAATGTAGCACTTTATGCATCCAATTTATTTACCACATAGTTGCTACATACAAAAAAGTTACGTTTAGACTTAGTGGTGGATTTTATAGTTCACGTACTTGGCAACGATATTCAATAATGACCGATGACCGAATCAATCCAGATACTGTAGTTAGTAATCTACAATTAATCGATGACCGATATGACCAATATGACCAATAGACCGATAAACTGATAGAAAGGGAAACAGGGGTCCCTCCTCCGAGTACAGTCCTTATATTGTCCACTACTAAAGTCAATCAACCCTTAAATCCCGGCTTATTAATTATTTATCAATGTAACAACACAATATGCAATTTGAGACATGAGATGAACAATAGTATCAATAGGAGAACAATAGGAAGATAACTTAGATAGGTCAATTAAAATGATAACAATGAAACACTAGAATCATGAAATAAAACATACACACTTCAATTCATGCAGTAGTATGATATAGGAAATATTTAATCTATTAAAAATTGAAAAGTAAAATTTTGGACAGCAAGAGTAGTCTGGACAAAAATATAATTTTCCGTTGTTTTAGAACTTAAAAACCGAATCCGTCAGAAGTTCTAGAAACTAGATTTCTACACGGTTCCAACGCATATTTATAGTTCAAAATCCGACAACAGTAGCTAGGTCAAACAGACAATTCTTTACAAATTTCATGTTCAGGCAGAATTTCGATATCATGTTGTTATATTTTTAGAAATAGCAAAAACTCAGTGTTAAATTCATTAAAAATATTTTCTAGACTCTTAAACATGTTAAGCAACAATCTGAAAAATATCAGAGCAAAATTTTATCATTTGATCAGCCTTTTTACTATTTAAATATGGAAGATACAAGAATCTAAAAATCTGAAAGTAAAAACACAGCTGTAGTAAAACGGGCATAACTTTTACTACACAACTCGGAATTTAGAAATTCAAGATGTTCTGGAAACTAGAAAGATAAGGCTACAATTCATATTCAGAAAATTATTCATTTTAAGATCATTTAATGGTTCAAAAATAGCAGTCAAAATACAGGTCAGCAAGCAATATACAAGTTTTGAGTAGTTTTCATGAAATAAATTAATTTAAACATGATGGGTATCGATTATTTAGTCAATAAATTATGTGATCAACATGATGGGTTCAATAACATGATAAATAAAAATTAAATCATATACATACACAAAAATTATCATCGATCAAATAACAAACAATCAACCAAATATACAACATAGTAGTTGTTTCTACAATAATTAATTGTGTCATGATTATACGGTTAACCCTATTATCAATTCTACATTAATGCATGAAAGGTCCAATCTTTAGATTCAAAAGTGGCACGATGTCAAGAATACTGGGATTAGCTCTTGTAAACACTCAATAGACCCAACGAAGATAGTCAATACAGCGATATGATAACGAATAGGATTTACTTACAAGAATTTCAACAAAACTTGAATTTGATACAATTAATAATTCAAGAGGAAAGTGACTTGCCTTATAAATGGTGAAAACGAATACCAAGAATAACGGGATAAGGATCCCGAAGCAACGAACCCATGAACTAACACAATCCACCAATAGCACATGCAATATACGTGCAATAAAAGATCCAAGCAATAACTCAAACAACAAACAACCATACACACAGTCCGTCTCTCCTGAACACCAAACAACGATCAAGAGGGAGAGCGACAGCGAATGGCTCAACGGTGACTACGGGAGGCGACGCTGGCGGCGAGGGGGCTCCGGCAGCGCACAAGGGAGATGAGGGTGGTCGGAGCTCGGGGGATGAGAAGTCGACGGAGAACATGGGGGGCTTGGATGCTCTAATTTTGGCGGGAAAAACAGAGCAAAGGTGTAACACCCCGAATTCCAAATAAGCCTGAATTTGAAGTTTCACAGGATCTTTACACTTCACTTCGTACAATTTTACAAGGAATTTAAAACTTTTATTTACATCAGAATCTTTTACATCAACACACAGTGGAATAAATAAAATACAACAATGATAAATATACAATTATAACAACTTTATATTTAAGTAATCATCAGCAACAAATTCATCTTTATATGTTCTTGTGAATTTCAAGTCCTACATATGAAACTGTGGGCTCGTCAGTTGCTTACAACCGACGAAATATTATACACGGTCATTCTCGTTATGCCGAAAGTATAACGATTATTAAGTACTTTTACAAACACAAACCTGATCAAAGCTAAAGAGGGACTATCATGTTGATGTTGTGGGTGCTGTGCACTTAATTCTTAATGCAGTTATTTATATTTAATGACACTAATGCGCACTTGTTCAGTATCTATGCATCCCATACTACATAGGTCCGAGGGCAAGCCCTTAATCGTACTTCATCTTGTAGGGTTGGATCCCTCGCTATGAGTTTAACTACTACGATAACTACGGTAACTACGGTAAGTATCTTAGATGTTCTATGAGTTACGAGCCCATGTCCAGATAGTCTGGAGGGGAATCCCATGTTATGACATGACGCATCATGTAGACAGCCTATGGATAATTCGTCTCCGTCATGGGACAAAGGCACCACATAGTCACCAAGCACCCCACAAGCGTCGCCACGATCCGAATAATTTCGGAGATAGATTCACGTCATGACATGACTCATCATGTAGACAGCCTGTAAAAATTCTCACACCGTGAATTCGAGGTCCTCATACTTGTGTTTTTCTCTTACTTTCATCACATCTTCACTATAGTGTTGTCCTTAGATATTTAGTTTGTTTTAGAAAAAAAATTATCACAACCTAGAGCTAGCTTACCATACCGAACTTAAACCAATACAAGAGATAGTCAGCCCAACCTGGCTACTTCTCAAGAGATGCTCAACCCATACTGGTTAGCTCTCAAATTCATTAATAAAAATTGCCGGTTACTAGGATCTCGCCTAGTCTCTAGATTCCAACAACTATCTCTTAGTCTCACCTAGTCTCCAGATTCCAACAACTATCGCTTTCTAGAGATCAACAATAAGTCATATTTAATCAAAATAACACTTCAATTTCTTTATTCACAATCTCTTTCTCAAAGAGAAACTTTTCTTTATAATCTCATAACATGAAATGATTCAATTCAACCTCTTTTGTCAATTTAATCACTTATAGCATTGTGTGCAATTTAAATAATCTTAATCAAGTATTAACAATCATAAAATCTCATTAAGAAAAAATTTGAGTGCATTCCAAACTTTCATTTTTCTTAAATTAAACAATAGTCGCATTTTAATCGATAAAAAGAGTTCAAAAACAATATTTAATGTGAAATCCTCTTTCAATACTCACAAAATATATCAATATATTGTAGAAATAATTTTTATAAAGTCTAACCAATTTTAGAAGAATAATAGAATTTTTCACAATTTTTATTTCACTCAAAAACTCAAAATACCAAAAAATCAAAAAAAAAAGAAAAACAAAGTGGCAAGGTCTGATTCGAATCCAGAACCAAACGCCCCGCCTATGAACAATAATAGACCCAAATTGCTCCCGTCAACCAGAAGGCCAGAGTTACTAACTGGAATAAAGTGAGATTGATATATATATATATATATATATATATATATATATATATATATATATATATATATATATATATATATATACACGTTCGGTGATTTGAATTAAAATCGAAATTTAATAAAATAGATTCTCTAACCAGACTCGAACCCAGGCCAGAGCCTCCGTCCATGAACAGTAATGGACCCAAATCGCACCCGAAGACCAATTGGTCACTAAATGATACTTTCTTTTTCTTTCTCTATTTTAACAAGGGCCTAGTCATTTATTAAATCATAATATCAATTCAACACATCATGACACAAATAAAATGAGATCATGCAATCTACTTTCATCATACCAATTAAAATTTAACAATTAAATCATTTATCACCTAGCATGCATCATACTCCTAAATTAGAAAGAATTTAAGAAACACCCACCCAAGAAATATGATGTACTCAGTTGAACTCCTAGAAATAAACTCCAAGAGAAGCTCCAATTTGTCTCCTCGAAATCCGCACACAAAGAGAAAAATCCCAACTCTAACTTCGGCCAAGCAACAAAACGGCATCATCTCATTTCATATACTTATATCTACCCATGCATATATATACATATATACTAAAAGATGGTATAGGATATATATATAAATGTGTGTGTGTGTGTGTGTGTGTGGAGTAGGTGGAGAAAGCAACAGTGGGGTTGGCTGAATGATGGGCTTTCGGATTAGACAGAGGAGAAAGGAGGAAGGGAATGAGAGTGAATGAATTTGTATTAGGAGTATATATATATATACTAAAAGATGGTATAGGATATATATATATATATATATATATATATATATATATATATATATATATATATATATATATATATATATATAAATGTGTGTGTGTGTGTGTGTGTGTGTGTGTGTGTGGAGTAGGTGGAGAAAGCAACAGTGGGGTTGGCTGAATGATGGGCTTTCGGATTAGACAGAGGAGAAAGGAGGAAGGGAATGAGAGTGAATGAATTTGTATTAGGGGTATATATATATATATATATATATATATATATATATATATATATATATATATATACTAGGTTTGCCCGTTGACACATGCCTACGACACGTCTTCGGAACGGTGCACCTTGTTTGATCATATAAAATAGTTTTGGAGGTCCAGCAAATTAATTGAAGTAGCAAACATATTATTTGAGAAACTTTTGGGGGTCCAGCAAAAAACATATTATATGATTTTTTTTGATTTTTTTTGAATTATTTTAAAATTTTTTAAATTTTGAATTTTTTAGTTTTTTAGTTTTTTATTTTTTAAAATTTTTTAAAAACTTATTTTCTTAATTTTTTGAATATAAGAGGGAGGGAGAGAGAGAGAAAAAAAAAATTAAATAAATATAGGAGTTGTTTTGGGTGGGGGGTTTGAATTTGAGTTTTAGGGGGAAACTTTTGGGGGGAAAATATGTTTTGTGAGGTTAGATCCGAGCCTTTGGTTTTTGGGGGAATTGAAGGAGAGCCACTTGATAGCCTTCTTTGTGTTTTATTATATGTATACACACATACACACACACACACGCACACACCTGTGTTGTGAGTAGGTGGAGATGCACAGTGGGGTTAGACATGCTGGATGATTTTTGACTTCGGCAGAGAGATGAAGAAAGAAGGAGAGGATGAGGAGAATGAGAATTTTTTAGGGGGTATTAGTAGGAGATTGTGATAGTTACATTAACCACTTTCCCACTAACTCCACTAACTCCACTCATTGAAATTCAAAAGCTATTTTTCCCTCCATCCCAAACAACATGCCGGCCATCTTCTCATGCCCAAAACACGTGCACGTGCATCGCACTTGCACACACTTCATTCATACATATACATATATATATTTATTTAATTTAAAGTATAGGTTTATAATATATAGAAAATGGTTAAATAAAATTAGTGTAGTTTAATTATAAATTATATTCATCATGCACAAAATAAAATAAACACACACACTTCAAAATTTTATTTTGAAAAGAATACGCCTAAATACGTACACTGCAAACACGTGCATCACACGTAAAAATACGAAATCAACTTTATCGACAGAAAGATAATCAAAATTCAACATAAGAAAAATATATTTATTAATTTTTATATATTTCACGACGTAATTACTACGTACATAGAAAACACGTGCACCGCACGTATAAAATATTTTAAATCAAAATAGGAGAAAAATAAACTTTTGTTTATAAAATGAATTCGAGTGCATAAAATAAATAATTGTAATACATAGAAAATATTACATGTAGCGGTGGAAAAATACGTAATCGATACGTGCATCGATAATATGTAAAAAGCACGTAAAATACAGAGATTGAAATTTATATTTGAATTGACTCAAATAAGATAAAAAATAAATTTGAGAAGACCGGAATTGCATAAATAGCCGAATAACAAAATACGTAGTGAAGTATGTTACGGATATCACCAGTAACGATACAAAATACACGTGCGTAATATGCGAGGGCAAAATTGTCATTTCCAATTTTGTAGGGTGATACAGAAGGTGATGGCGCGCGATGAGGAAGACGATGAACAGGGACGGGGAAGAGGTCGAAGATGAGGCGGTGAGGGGAGCAGAAGCTCGACGGGGTGCAGTCGACCGGGGATGGTGAGGAGTTCGATGACGACGGCAATGGCGATGGGTTATGTGGGTTCAAAACTAAACAGAGAGATGGAGAAGTTAATTGAGGTTGAAGATGACGATGAGGAAAATGAAAGAGAACCGCAATGGGTTCGGGAGGCGACGGGTTTGAGTGGTTGCGAGGAGTGAGATGGTGACGGGATGGGTTCTCGACATTGAGGAGGGAGATGAAGATGATGGTGAAGGAGAAGGGTGGTTCTCGAAGTCAAGGGCGATGAAGAAGAATAGTTTCAACAGTAGATGGGGGGGGGCTAAAACAGTGCAAGGGTTAGGTTGGTGGCTAGGGTTAGGGGCTAGGGTAGGTTTAGGTTTTAGGGTAGTATAGTATAGATAGGGAATTAAGTGATATTGGGTTTTTGGGTATGATCCAATAAGAGAATGGGCTTGGGTTTTGGGTTTAAATCCAATAAAAAAATAGACTATAGGGTTTTTAAAATATACACATAAATATACATTAAATCAAATAATAAAATACGAATAAATAAGTATGTTCAAGCTTTATAAATAATAATAATAACAATAATAATGACAATAAGAACAACAATACTAATAATTACAATAATAATAGTAACAAAAATATTAATATTAATAACAATACCAATAATAATAATAATAACAATAATAAAGATAATAACCGCAATTAAAGTAATAACAATAATAATAAGATTAAAATGATCCAATAATAATAATATATATGCTTTAGACTCAAATATAAATCTTCGATCAATAAGAAATATGAAGTAAGATCAAAACACACCATTATTCGAAACAAATAAATTTTTTGTTTAGAAAATTCTTTAATAAAAGATCTGAAATGAATTTAGCACAAAATAAGTTTATAAAAATTAAATTATAGAAATTACACGGAAAATACTTATTAGCGGTAATGGGGGTTACAGACAGAATGGTGGTGTTGTGTTTAGTAAAGGAAGGTTAGGTTGGGGTGGGGGGGGGGGCGTTGTAGAGCTTGGTGATGTGGGCTCTGTTGAAAGTGGTGTGGGTGATGGCGATGGTGATGTTGAGGTTGTTTCGAATGGTGATGTTGGTTATGAAGTTGTTTGTGCTATTGTTGGTGACGAGGTAGTTGTTGTTGGCGATGGGAAGGAGGATAATTCTGATGCGGCGGGGGGGGGGGGGATAATCATGTTTGTGGTGGGTTCTTGGAGGAGATTCTGGCTCCTCCCTCTGCCTCTTGATGAAGCTACTTCTTCCATCAAGTATCCCATTAGAATGCCCCTTGAAAATAGAGGTCCGATGATCGTAGAAGTGGTTCCTAGTTGGCCCAGAGCGACTAGAGGGACCCTCTTGTAGGGCCCTATCCCTAGGCTGAGGCGAGGAAGCTCTATGACGAACCTTGGAATTCCCCAAACGCCGTCGGTGAGCTCTAAGAGCCCCATTGTGCGCATCTCTGATAGCTTCCATGCCCATCTGCAGGGGAGAGGGGTGTTGTGGTAGGGGAGGGTTGGGTTAGGGGAGGAAGCAGCGCCAAAGGAGCAGAGGGAGGAGGGGGGTTAGTGGCAAGAGGTGAAGGAGCAGAGGTAGAGAGTGTAGGTGCAGTGGGGTTGGAAGGGTTGGCGATGAGGACAACAGAGGTGGAAGAAGGAGTTGAAGGAGATGTGTGGAACCCTTCATTGGGCCCACATCCCCGAAGTTCAGCCTCGCAGAGCTTCATCTTCAGAGCATCCTCGAAACATGTTGATTGTTGTATGATCCGCCTATATTGTAAGTTTTTATAAGCTTTACCTATATAAATGAAGATGTTGTCCTTAATGTATTTGATGCATTTCTAATTTATACAGTTAGTTACTCATTTCATAACTTAGTATCAGAGTCACTTAGCTTCTTGTTCTATGCATATTGTATTTGATGATTTGTCTATTAGAATGCATGATAGATGATAGTATGATAATATAATGAATTGTTGATGGATGATGAATAAAGATTGAATCTTTTCATGAAAACTATGCTATTGATGATTGAAATTCTATATAGATGATTTAGAATGTTAAAGAACTTAGTAGGAATCATGAGTATATTGTTTTCTTTCATGTTCTTACTGATTTGATCGTTTATAATGAGATTGTATGATGTAAACTGCTTAAAAGTGAATATGGTTTAGTTCTTTACTGTGTATGTGTAGGCATGATCTATTTGGGGTATTTTGATGAAGAGGACTTGACTAATACATGTTGTATATGCATATGATCAAGGGGTAACCTAATGTAATCAGTTTGGGTATGTGTATAACAAGTTGCAAAGAGTTTTAAGTATCAAAAAATCAAATCTTGAAGTGAAAAGGGGATTTTTGATTTCGGGTCTGTTGATGTACAACTGAAACTTGATTTTTTTATTTTTTGGTGATGTTTTCGATTGGATCATGATTTGTTTTGATACTGGGATTGAATTGAAACATTTTACTACTCATATTTGATGGATTTTGATGCTTTAACTGATGCAAACACACACATATACAGACTTATATATTCATATTATCTGTTTTGAAGAGTTTTGTCGAAAAATTGCTCTTTTATGAAATTAATGTGATTTTAATTTGTTTTATAAACTCTAGTATGTTAAACAACTTGTAATTGATCATCTCAGGGTTTTTAAATTTACAATTCATGTTTTAAAAGAGTATAATCTTGTATCAGTCGAAAAGTGCACAATTTTGAAACTAGTCGAGTAGCAGTTAACAATCGACCGGTCCCATTTTGAACTAAGATGTGCGGTCGACCGTCATTTAAAAAATGGGATTTTCTGGGCTTTTGCAGTCGACCGTCTTTCTTTTGAACTATTTTCGACTGTCGACCGTCACCTACTGTTTTTGATGATTTATTGAGTTTTCTTGCTGATTTCTTGATTGATTATTTCTTTACACTTATGGATTGTTGATTTACTGTTTTAGATGAGGTTTTGCTACAGATTATAGTAAATTACAGAGAGTTATATCTTGATTATAATATAGTTTAACTTGCATTTCTATGACTTTATAAAGTGAAATATATACGGTTTTCAAAGGAATTGATGTTATGTGATTTTCTACGACTTCAAAATATGATTCTCAGTTATTTAATGGAATTAATATCTTCTTTCAATTCTAGAAATTTGTGAGTATATCGAATGAATTTGTATTTTTGTTGATTAAAGAAGTTTTCTTGATATAAACGTTTTGCTGACAGAATTAAGAGTTTTATTGAAGATTTTGTATTGATATTCGAATTGTGAGTCTATAGGAGTTGAGTGGGATTCCTGTGAACCGGCAAATGAGATTTTGTGGATTTTGACCTGTTGGGGTCTTGGGGTTGTTTTGTGGAATTAAGTACGACATGATACACTAACTCTAGAGAAGAGGAAATCGTGTTTTAATTAATAATAATCAACTTAAGGACAGACACTAGTGGAGATGTGATGGAACTGGGAAAACATAAGTATGTGCTCTAGGGGTCTAGTCTAACGAATGCGTTCCAGGACTGTGTGTTGTTCTGTCTCGAGTGGATAGTTGGTATGTTCGCGTGTCGAGGGTCTGCCGGCCTATTCACGAAACATACAATGCATTCGCGTGTCGAGGGTCGGCGGGCCTATTCACGGGATGTACTTGTGTATCTGCACGTCGAGGATCGACAGGCCTATTCGTGGGGTACACGGCAGGGAGGTGATTCTCTGAGGGGTCAGAGCTATGCTTACATGATGCTTGCGCGTCGAGGGTTGTCAGGCCTATTCGCAGAGTAATCTGGATCTTGTTTTTATCACCGTAGTAGGATTAGTTGTATAATGAGATTAAACCCTATAAAGTGGAGAACGATAAGGGCTTGCACCGGACCTATGTAATATGGAATGCATAGAATCTGACAAGTATGCATTAGAGAGTCATCATACTGCATCTGTGTCTTCTTGATTTGGTTTTATGCATGTTTGTTTTCTGTTTTCCTACACTTGACACTTAGTCTAGTTTCACTTGATGTTTTCACGCTTTATTTATTGTTATTTCAAATTCCATTCGTTACTACTGTTGGTATGTGTCAATTATGACTTTATTCTCTATGTTTTATTTATGTTGCATTTTTTTGATGTCACTCACACCGTTATGGCTGGCCCAGTAATTTTGGGGGTTAAGATTATCTCTAGCCTTATATTTTACAGGTAGATACTTATAGCTTGGGATTTGGATGCATGTGGTATAGTTTATGCAATTTGTAAAAGAATTGGGTTTGCCCGTGGACACGTGCCTCCGGCACGTTTCCGTGAACGATATAGTATTTATACAGGTTTCAAATGATTGTTACCTGGGTCGATATTGGTTTGGGTTTTCTCAGGGATTGTTACATGAATTTCTAAAGTTTATCTGGACTTCTGCTGAATAACATCAATGGTAGTCTGTAAATTTGCTTTTTTGAAGTTGTTTTTTCACTTTAAATGATCAATAAATGTGCATAGCATATGCCATTACTATTTTTTTCAACTTAACATCTTATGATGAAGAATGAGATGCTAGGCAAGAAAAACAAATAGGCCAATTTGAAAATATACTATATAATAAGACTGATTTTTAATGAGCATAGAAACATTGAAAAACTAAAGAGTAGGTGTTACCCATCAAGATGGGGCGTCGACTTGAAGGTGATAAAAAATTGTGATCCGTTTGTGTTTGGACCAGCATTTGCCATAGTAAAACTCCAGGTGCATTATGCTTCAGTTTGATATTCTCATATGGGAAGAAAAATAGAGATATATTAGCATAAAAAATACAAACATATGTGCTTCTAATCTAAGAAATTCTCCCTAACAGTAGTACAAACTTGGAAACTTCCCACCATATATACTCTCTCCACCAGTGCCTAGAAATAGCAATGAAGGTTGAACTTTCACAGACAATACAGAGCAAGAAGTGACATATTAAAGGCCTGAGCCTGAGCATATTAAAGCAATACCATATCGTTATAAGATAATCAATCATCCCAGTTTGAATCAGTAGAAATGTTGACATAATTGTACATGTAAAACAATTAATTATAATAATAACAACTTGTAGTATCCTCATGCTTTACGGCTAATACACTGGAAGTACACACCCAACTATCAAAGAAACTATTATGCAAAATATCCAATGAAAAATCATAGCCAACAGATGAGATTCTCAACATACTTGAGCCATGAAACCTTTGATTATGCAATGAAAAATTGATCCCTTGTAGTGCTATGGTTTTCCAGTAGAAGCTACAATCCCTTTCTCCCCTACCAAAGAAACCACAATGTTAAGTCATGAATCTTATATAAATAGAGTAATGTTTTGAATATGATGAAACGATTTTGGATGGAAACTGAAATGGCCAAGTTGCACAGATCATATATAACTCCCCCAAAATTTGACAATTTCTAGCATACTGCACAGGTGATAAATCAGACCAATGTACTTGCAGAAGAAAAAAGCATAATGGTGTGTATACAACACATGTGATAGAATACATGTCTAAGCTCTTAGTTTAACTGAGAGAGAGAGAGAGAGAGAGAGAGAGAGAGAGAGAGAGAGAGAGAGACCAAGACCTGCGTGTATTTATTAACCTTAATTGTGAGCTCAATAAACATGTATATGTTCGACAAAGACCAAGACCTTCATATTATATGGCTTGGTTCTGCTGACAATTGATGCTAGGAGAATCGACCAAGTGTCTTAACACTTAAACTATCCAGGAAATGGGAAAAATTGTTTGTATCGCAGCCTGTTTTGAAGTCGATTTTCAATTGTACTTTGTACATAGCAAGTTGAGCTATAAAACCCCTAGAGTACTTGTTACCTATCACAGTCTTTTACCAACTACCATCTTAGCTACAACTCAGTAACCGTGCTAACTTAGTTTTGTGATTTGTGTCAATTACATAGAGGAAATAGAACTACATGAAATTGGAAGGAAATATGGGTGCATATATGCAGTTGGTGTAAAAGAAACTCGTTTTCATAATAAGGGTACACATGAACAATTTTTTCTTAAGAAATTAAATTCAAGATAAACCATTATTCGTGTGCATTTCTTTTAGCTTGACATTCAATGGAACTACATATGTACAAACAATAACCAAATTAGTAGGCATGCAGATGATGGAATAATTCATAGAAGAACATAAAACAATAGCAAGATGCCACAAGATTCCTTAGCACCTCAACTAATTTCTCTCCATTTCCTCGTACATGAAAAAAAAAACCCCCACCAATCTTCAACCAACATGAACAATTACATTTTCATTTTAACCATTTTCCAGATATCCCTTGATTCCAAAATTACCAAAACTAACTTTTCTAAACACACCAGATATCAACAAACCGACACAAACCCATTTCCCAAAATACAATCATTAAGAAAAAGAAACAAACCTGAAGAGCAATCTCACACTCATTCTGCCTCTGCAACTCAGCAAGCACAACAACCGCTCAATCCTTTTACTAAAAACACTAGCAATTCTAGCTTTTGAATCTTCTCTCGACGGTGAGGATTTGGCCAGCTTGAGTGCCTGAATGGCCTGGATTGCCTCTGTGGACATGACGGTTGACTTCGATAGTGGCTTTCTCTGTCTTGCTCTTCTCAGACCACAGCAGATTGTGGTTCGAAATGGAGGGGGATTCGAGATGGGTTTTGGAAGATTAGTTTTCGGAGGTGGGGGTGGTAAGAAGAGGAAGAGAGGAGGGAGGAATCCTATGAAAATCAAGTCGACAGAGGTGGGGCGTCGGGGCTGCAGGAGGCGGGGCGTCGAGAGGGAATCGGGAGGAGGAGAGAGGGGGGATTGGGAAGTGAGGAGAGAGAGAAGGGGGATGGGCGGGATGGATGAGAGAGAGAGACAGAACTGGGGAACTGGGAGGGGGAGGGCGAGAGAGTGAGGGGTGTTTGAGTTAATGTGTTTTGGGGTTTGAAATTTTGGGTGGGAAAATATGTTTTGTGAGAATCAATTTCGGCCATTGGTTTTAGGGGAGATTGAAGGAGAGCCACTTGATAGCTTTTCTTTGTAATTTATTATATAAATGTGTTGTAAAAGAAGGAATTGTAATTCAAGGTGTTTAATTTTCTGCTGTGCTTTGTAACGAATTGATGTAATAAAAGTTAACAAATTTTCTGTGTTTGGCTATATTTACTATTACATTGAGGTAGATGCTGAGAATTGTGCGACGTATTTCTGAGATATCATATTGGAAATTCGGGGCGCTACATAGGTAGTTTAATGTACTTAATGAGTTGTACAAGATCAAACATAGCATAAGCAGTGAGTAAACTAAGTAGATATACGAGTAATCCTAGAAGCGAGCATTGACAAGCAATTACAAGAGGAATGAAGTACTTATGTTTTACTCGTAACTATGTGCTGCATTATACAAGATATCTGGTTGTACTTGAAGGATACAGTGATGCGAATTGGATATCTAGTGGTAATTCAAAATCCACTAGTGGCTATGTGTTTACACTAGGTGGTGCAGCAGTTTTTTGGGAAATCCCCGAAACAAATAGTGATCACTAAATCCACGATGGAATCTGAATTTATCGCACTAGACAAATGTGGGGTAGAGGCTGAATGGTTACACCACTTCCTTGAAGATATTTCAAGGTGAACAAGGCATGTGCTCCCAATCTGTATATATTCAGATAGCCAATCTATAATTTGTAGAGCACAGAGCAATATATATAATGGTAAATCTAGACATATTCATCGAATACATAATACCATTAGATAACTACTCTATACTGGGGTTATCTCTGTGGACTATGTAAAGTCAAAGCATAATATTACGGATCCACTAACCAAAGGGTTAAACAGAGAGTTAGTTGATATGTCATCAAGGGGAATGAGACTAAAGCCCATGAAAGAATAAGTCGATACAATGGACAGCCAACCTAGCTGACTATAGATCCCAAGATCTAGGTTCAAAGGGACAACTAAATTCTAAAGACAATGTTGGATCACTGTGAGGATTTTTCCATGTCCATTCCCATGACGAAACAATGATGCTCGTAAGGTAAAGGTTAAGCTAGATTTTAATGATTCTTATGCATCATAAATCCGAGCAGAGTAATGCGGGTTACTCTTAACTAAGTTATCACCTATGTGAGAGGGAAGAAGGGCCGCTTCTGTAACGCCCCGAATCCCAAATACAGCTGAATTCGAGATGTTCTACAGGATCTTTCCACTTCATTTAGTATAATTTTACAAGGAAATTTGAACTTTTCACTTTACATCAGAGTTTACATAAATTCATTACAATTTACACTGCACAGCGGAAGTAAAATTACAATATTTAAATGAATGTACAACAACATTGAAAAATCTTTAAGCATCTGTTCCTCTTTAATCTTTATCATGTCACTTACCTATATATAAGACTGTGGGTACGTCAGTTTATTCAACCGACGAACATTATACACGGCCATCCTCTCTATGCCGGAAATAGTATAACTTATTTTCCATATTTAACAAACACAAACTTGTCACATATCAAACTAAAGGGAATACCCTATTGATGTCGTGTTGTGATTGTGCACTTAGTCCTTAATGCAGTTATTTATATTATATGGCACTAATGCACACTTGTTCGGATTCTATGCATCCCATACTACATAGGTCTGAGGGCAAGCCTCTTAATCGTTCTTCATCTTTGTAGGGTTCAATCCCATGCCATGACTTAATACTACTACTGTAACTACAGTAGGTATCTTAGATGATTTATGAGTACAAGTACGTGTACAGAAAACCTGGAGGGGAATCTCACGTCATGTCACGACGCATCGTGAAGACAGCCTGTGGCAATTCAGCCTCCTTCATGGCACACGATCCTCTTGCAGTCACCAAACATCCCACAAGCGTCACCACCGGGACGGTACTCTGGAGCAGTATCCACGTCATGTCACGATGCATCGTGAAGATAGCCTGTGAAATACTCTCACGCCGCCAATCCGATAGCCCTCAACTCATGTTTTTCTCCTACTTTCATCACGTCTCCACTATGTACTAATCCTTAGTTTTTATTAGAATCATGAACAAAAATCAAAGCTCTAGAGTTAGCCTCTCCACTAAACCGGACTTATTCATTCATTCAAATATGACCAACCTTGGTCTTTTTTTTCCAATTTTCATTTCATTTCTTTCCAAATGCCGGGGGAGACTTAGCTACTCTTTTGTTTCAATTTCAATTCAAATTTCCAAAATTGAGCATTTCCAACTCATAAGTTCACATGTCGAGTTATCATACTCAAAAGTGTTTCTCTTTTCCAATCATGATCTTTAAATCGTTCAATATTCCATAATTATACATTAAATTCAACTATTCATCATGTAACTCATGAAATATTATTTCCACATTAAAAACCACATCACTAGTTATTCAATCAAAGGTGAATATTTACACATCATGAATTGTCACACCATTCTCATTGAGAATAATTCACATCACTTCATATAGTTCCTTTTTATTCGTATTTCTTTTCTAACATTCCATTTTAAATCTTTTGTAAGATACAACTTTATACAAATGCAAGTGTTAGAATTTTTTTATACTTTTATTCTCTAACATGCTCCACTTTTATTCTCTAACATGCTCCACTTCATACAAATAATTCTCAAATTATTTTTCATAAACTCTACATATTTTTAAGATAATAATCATATTTTTCTCATATTTTTTTGATCGTTAAAACACCCAAAAAAAAATTTGTTTTTCCCTTAATATAATCACAGCCGAGACCCAGAGTCGAACCAGCGACCACAGGAGAAACAGCCAAGGCACAAACCACTAGGCCAGGGTGCTGCCCACGCATTGAAGAGAGACTGAGAGCATTAAGTGCTCTCGGCCGCACTGTTTCTTTTTAAAAAATGTTCGAAATAAAAGAATGGTGTCAACGGGATTTGATCCCTCAACCTCAGAGAAGCCCCCACATATATATACTGTAGCGATTTAGAGCGATCCGACCACTCGAGCTATAGGCTCGGGTTGTCACTAGTACAATTCGAATTTTATTTAACCCATACTCTCTGTTATTTAAAATATATCGATGTTCATCAAAATCTCATTTCAAATTTTTCTTACTAACCTACTGTAAAAATTCCAGATTAATCATATCCATCATGAACTACACTCCAGTATATGAGAATAATTTTCTTAGATAATTAAACATATTTTCCCCAATAATTAACACAAATCTACCATACAATTTGGTTAACTTGATATACTATCACTAATACATTCTTTTTTGACATTATAATTCCATTAATCTCTATACTAATTTTCTACTCTTATTTATTTCACGAACATAACAATTGTATCGTAATTTATTCGTTACAACATCATAACAAAATTTCCAATTTAGCACATAAAGCGACATAGTCAATATACTAATCTTTGCACATAATTTTTCATGCTACTAACGAAGGTTTACACAATTCATAGCCATATTCATATCGCACACAACTTGAATTTTAATAATAGAAACACATATAATTTGCATATCAACAAATCAATCAATTAGGGATCATTTTTCCAATTAAATGTGCATTCTTATTAATCATTTTCATGCATCATTTTTCTAATTAAATCTAGCATGCATTCCTATTTAGAAATAGGGAAAATTTACCCACCTTAAATGGAGAGACAAATACAATTAGCAACTTCCTAAACGAAAGTCCTTGCACACGAACGATCCTCCTTCTAGAAGCGCGCACTCGAGCCTCCAAGAACACCAAAAACTGAGCACTTCCACAAGCCAACCGAGAGCTCTCCTATGCCGGCCTCCCCTTCTTGTTGTAAGCACAACTCCCACACACAACGCAATCTTTTACTCACTAAATAAGCTACTAGATAATGTATTCTAGACTATAGGTTGGGAAGAATTAATAAGCACAAGAATAACTAGCCATGAGGGGGGGGGGTATTTATACTAAAAATCTAGGGAAATGGATGGCTAAGATTGAAGTAGGAGTTAGGAACAAATGGATATGATTTAAGGAGGAGTTATACTAACCACCCATGATCAAGTAACCACTCCACCATGATCCCACTAAAAATTTTTCCCATTCCCTCCAAAATGCAATCCGGCCATGCTTGGGAGTGCACTATGCATGTGTACGTGCAATGCACGTGTACGTGCAATGCATGTGCAAGCATTTGCAAGCATTTGCCTCCAAAAAAATTTGTACATTAAATTTTGTATAAAAATAACCTTTAAATTGTATCCTACATGACAAGTTGTATTCAAAAATAAATTAACTCATGGGCTTTAGTTTATGGGCCAAAATAGTAATTTTAAAATAAAATAAATGAATTAAATTTTGGGCTTTAAGAAAAAGGGCTTTATGTCTAATTGAAAGAGGGCTTTATACAAGATAATTAAAAGCACATATTTAAATATCTATACTCATCATGATGAAAATATTTACCAAAAATATTGCACGTGCACACTACGTGCAAAAATAAATAATTTTTCATTAACTGAAATATCGGGGCATTACAGCTTCTAAGGAAATAATGTAGGGTAATATTCCTATTAGACTCTTGCAGAATCAAGCATATGTTCATGGCCAAAACGAACATAACAGTGAGAACTGAAATGCGTTAGGAAGATATCTGTGTGAATATGTCATCGTTTATACAAATGACAGAACAGTTCAAAGACATAGCGTATACTGTTTAGTTAGTAAAGTAATCATATTTTTATAAGGGAGGGTTCAAAGGGTTACACCTATCTATCCTATGCAGGTTTCAATCGCTGAATTCAATCACCAAGTCTGTCGTGTTTGTCTGTCGTGTCTGTGGTCGTTAAATTCATTCATATGGGGAATGTTAGAAAATGAGTATTTTACACACCATATACGAACCAGTTGAGAATTTTTTTTGAGTAGGATCCTCTATGAATCTATGAGAGATTTTAATGAATTTGTGTTCTTCTTCATGAGTAGATCAAAATCGTATATTTATTTGCTCAAAACGGTTAACGAGTGAATGAGAAATTGCTCCCAACGTGAGGTAGTTGATTTCTGAAGAATGAGTTGAGGGATTTTAGCTCCACATCCGAAAAATCAAAGGAATTAGAAGAGAATATATAATAATCTCTTTCTTGGCATTGTAAGATAGCAAGCCAAGAGGCTCTCTCTCGCGCGTGCAGGGAGAGAGGTGCAAATCTCGGACCGGATTACATGCGGCTTGTATGGGCCGCACGTCCTGTGAACACGAATGCCGGACCAACATGAGCCCACCCAGTGTAGAGCCAAATTTTTTGCTACAACCATTTATTCACGTTTTAACGTAGAAACGGTTTTGTCCCCTGTTACAATAGTGCATTCAAGCTTATGTCTGCCGTTACAGTGAATGCAGTCAATAAGTTGTCTGCCGTTACAATTCTCACTCTGGCACTATAAATAGATGCCCCCTCTCCCCTGAATCATGATCATAAACTCTTCTCTTCCCCCTCATCTATTATGTGCTTCGAGTCAGGTTCCATTCGTCGATTGTTCGGTGATAGATTTCAAACGCTGTCCAGTTCGAGAGCGTGACGTGGTGCCTACGTCAACTCTTCTGTCGTTGCATCCTGGGAGATATATGTCTACACAAATTTCAGCACCCGGACGAGGCGAAATTGTTTTAAGGAGATTGTGTGGTACACAAGCCTCGACACAAATTGGTTGGTTTGTAATTTTGCTATTTATTTTTCTTTCTTTTTTTTATTTGTTGGTTTTCTCCCTCTTTTTTGTTCTTCTCCTCCAATTTTGTGCCTCTCAATCATACTTGATTTTATTGCAAATAATTTTATAATCAAAATATTTTAACAAAACTTGCATTTCCTTAGTCCAGATCTTGTTCCAAACAAATCTTAGAATGTAGGAAGAGAAACTGAATTACATATGGTTCACAACTGTGAATTACTACACCCAGACACTAAATAGTAGATATGAATTATTAACTGAATCATTATGCATGTAACAACTAACCATTTCAAAATTACAATTTCACGTCCTAATTTAAATCACGAAGTAGGAAAATTATCTATATAATAAATTACAAAGAAAACTATCAAGTGACTCTCATTCAATCTCCTCTAAAACTGATGGTCCAGATTTAACCTCACAAAACACATTTTTCCTCCAAAAGTTTTCCCCCAAAACTCAAATTCAAATTCCCTCTCCAAAACAACTCATTTATTTATTTAATTATTTCTCTCTCTCTCTCTCCCTCTCTCTCTCTCTATATATATATATATATATGGAAACCTGGACTTTTATATCCCAATTTATAATTATTTTTCACCATATACTAATGGAAACATGGACTTTTATTTACAACTAATTATTGCCATACTATTCAAACTTCAGCTACATAATTGTTGATTTACTGTTTACAAGACTTTTCATATATTGTATCGTTCTGAAGACGTGCCGTAGGCACGTGGCCACAGGGCAAATCTAGTATACTTAACATGTATCAAATTTAAAGGTCACTTGTATATTTGTATTGTTCAGAATTATGAACAGAAAATTTGCGGTTGTGCATTGACGTGAACCAGAAAAAATGGACGAGATATTGACAAGCATTACTCAATTTAGGTATGCAAAAATATTAGGTATTCAAACATCTAATGTCATCTCCATGCTGCTATTCCATACAAGACTTTGAAACCTTTAAAATTCTTGACATGAATAGATGATTGATCTGTGAGATTACATTCAACATCCCGAACATTATTGTTGACGAACAAAAGGATAACTTTTCTAATCACAGTGGGTGCATCATCTATTCTCCCTTTCTTTCAACATTGTGTTTCCTTCACTCACTACAAACTGCAATATCTATCCTGACGTTTAAAAACGACGGAATAGACCATAGCGGCGTTAGTGGGTGGCTACGCTGCTAGAAACGTCGCTATAGCGAGTGTCAGAGCATGTTAGGATCTATTCCTGCATTTTTACCAACCGCCGCTAAAGCTCATAGACATATGCCATCATTTAGAAAACGCTGGGATATGTATCTTTTCGATATCGCATTTTTAGAAATAGTAATCATTCTGGGATAGACTATTTATTTTTTAAAAATTAATTACCTATCTTGGGATAGATTGTATTTAAAATGCATATGAATTTAAATAAATACCATATACTGATGTTTTTGAAATGCCAGATAGGATAAATTAACAATTTTTTGATTAATTATAGCATTTTAGGTTGGATATCTATCCAGATGTATTTTAGGAAAAACGCCAGGATAGGCATCCTCATTTTTTTGCAATTTATTTTGAATTTTCAAATTAAAAAACATGTAATTAATCCAATATTATAAATACCTGTAGTCATATCAAATTAGGATGCTCAAATCTTAAAATCAATAATAACCTCATAATAAATGATATGGCTAAAAATAGGATAAAATCGGGACCGTTCAAATTGGGCACGAATCTTAAAGCCCTCAGGGGTAAAACGATAATTTCCACCACAAACGGGTCCGAAATGGGAACTGGGTCTCCTTCCAAATCCAATGACTCAAAAACGGATCTGTCATGCAGGGTAAGGGTGACAGCCATTACAAACTAGCCCAAGATATTTAAAAAGTAATTCAAATTCATGATTATCTCTAAAAGGCGGTTTAAACCGTCTCTCTTATCATGAAACGAGTTAAACTCTCTTTTTTATCCAAAAACACCGGGACATAGAGATAAAAGATTATCTCTAAACTGTCTCTAAAGGCGATTATAAATATAACTCTCCCCCACCATAAAGGAGGTAATCAATATTTTTTCCACTAAACGCTCTTTCATAATCTTCCTGATTACTGACTTGAGCATCGGAGGGTTCGTCTCTGGGATCCATCCCGGTGTTTCGAACTTTTTGCAGGTTAACGGCAGCGGCGAGAAACGGTCAAACACCAGATAGAAGTCAACATGTTTGCCTGTATTGTTTCCAAAAGAATCTACAAATCATCTGTTGGCTCTCACACCAAAATAAGCAGCAACAGTTTGGCGCCGTCTGTGGAAACATAAAAAGCAATCCAGTCACATATCATCGGTAAAGGCAGTTTCTGAGTCATGCCTCCTAAAGTAAAAGGGAAGGCAGCGGCATCCAGCCTAAGAGCCACTCATTTTCCTCTGCCTCTACAGCCCCAAGATCTTCCTCTTCAACTCGACCAACAAGTTCAGCAATCGAAGCCTGAACAGCCTCCTCCAGGTCCGGGGGGGCTGCCCAGGGGGGCTCCCGTCGGAGCCGTCAGGGACAACACTCCCACCATGACCACATCTCAGTTTATAATCCTTCAACTGACTCTATGACTTCTCAAAGCCCTCCCGGGTCAGATCTCCATCAAGTAATCATTAATCGTCAGCAGGGGATCGACCTCCGAACTTGCTTGAATGAAAGGCGAGCCCTTGAGGACATCCCTCAACCCGAGCGCCAGAGGGCCCCTAGAGCCCGGTCCCCCCCCGCAGACCAAATCCTAGAAGATCCCCTCCCCGAGGAGGCGAAGGGAGTCCCTTCTACGCCATCGCCAGAGGAGTCTTACCCCAATAAGTCGATATGCGCCTAGAGACCGCCGATCTGGAGGGGCACCGATCACTCAAGCAGAGTTCCAGAACTTCAAAGAAGACATTCTGCGAGCTCTCAATATCGCCACGGGCCACGATCAGTGTGCGCCTAGCCCTCGCCATGCCCTGAATCATGAATGACGTGAGCCTAGCCCTCGCCACACCCCGGGTCATGACCAGCATACACCTAGCCCTCTCCATACCGCCACCTATGTAGGGGAGTCCCGATCGTCGACCAGATCCGATCGGAGGGATGACTCGGTCCATTGCCGTCTCCACGAGACGGAGAGGCACTTCAGAAGGCTCAACCAGGAAGAAGAAAAGCAGGTGAGGAATTTTCGCCCTAGCAGGCCCCCTTTCTCCAGAGCCATCATGGAAGCTCCGGTCTTAGAGACCTTCAAGCCCCCTCACTTTGAGTCTTACAATGGGGAATCAGACCCAACTGATCATATAGAGAGTTTCAAAACTCTCATGATGATTCACCAAACCTCCGATGCGCTTCTTTACAAAACCTTCTCCGCCACGCTGAAGGGACCAGTGAGAGAATGGTACTCCTACCTATCCCCCGCATCCATCTTTTCCTTTGACCAATTTGAGGAGCGCTTCCTTACCTACTTTGTCAGTAGTCGCCGAACAAAGAAGACGAACGCATCTTTGCTGACGCTCATTCAGAGGAAGGGTGAGCGCTTGAGGGACTATGTTAGGCACTTTACCATCGAGGCTCGGTCCATTGCCTCTCCTGATTAGTCTATGGCCTCTGCAACATTCTGCCACAACATTAATCATGCCAATCTAAAGGCATCCCTCGCCAAGAAGCTGCCTCGAGACTTCTCGAAACTCCTGCTAAGGAGCGAGAAGTATATCCGGGCTGAAGAAGCCCTCAATCCTCAAGATCAGAAGGAGCCCCAATGCAGGAACAAACGGAAGGGGTAGAAGAAGAAGGCTCCAAGATGCTCAACAAGGACAACAACGGCCTGCACCGCCCTCCTCCCCATTTTGAAAGGTTTACCCTTCTGAATGCTAGTGTTTCGACCATCCTCATGGAGGTCGGCAAGGAGGGGCTGCTCCAACCTCCCCCGAAGATGAATACACCTGGTAAGAAGAGGAACAGAGACAAGTGGTGTCGCTTTCATAGTGACCATGACCATGATACAGATGAGTGCCGGGCCTTGAAGGATGAAATAGAGGCCCTAATACAGAGGGTGCAGCTTACCAAGTCTGTGAGGAAGGACAGGGTGGAACCTCCACCACCCAGGGGAGCCAATAAACGAACTGAGAAGCCAGTGGAATTCCAAGACTTCGAACCAAGGGCAATTCTCTACTCTATACATAGAGGTCCTATGGGAGGAGAGTCTAACTCCTCCTGCAAAGCTTTCATCCAGGAAGTCAACTCTGTAGAAAATTTCCCTCCTCCCAAGAGTTTTTGTGTCCCAGTTACCTTCTCTGATAAGGACTTGGAAGGCGTCCGAACTCCCCACTGCGACGCACTTTTGATCAGCTTTCAAATGGTTAATCATGAGGTATGACGGATCTTGGTAGATAACGGAAGTTCTGGTAACATCCTCTTCCTAGATGAATTCCAAGGTTTTGGCCTCTCCCGGAAACTGTCTCAAACTAGCAGGATACACTCTCACCGGATTCTCAGGGGCCCCGGTCTCGATTGAAGAAGTGCTCACCCTAGACGTGACCACGGGAAAAGCCCTAACAAGCCGAATAGAAGCAATGGACTTCATGGGAGTAGATGTGAAAGCTGCTTACAATGCCATCCTCAGCAGACCAGGTCTAGTCGCATTTCGCGTCGTCCCCTTTGTGTTCCATATGAAAATGAAGTTCCCAACCCCTACTGGAGTAGGGGAATTCAGTGGAAATCAAGAGACGTCCCCAAGGTGCTACACCACGACTTACGGAGGAACAGTCCTTTCCCTCGACTCGTTAGAAGTCCCTTAGATGGGCCGTTAGATTATCTCAGAATTGGTCGACGAGTTAGAAGAGGTTCCGTTTTCTGAAGAAGACCCGTCTAAGACCTTCCGAGTCAGTAAAGTCCTCCCGCAAATAGTCAAGGAACAGGTCATCGAATACATAAGAGGCAGCAGAGACCTATTTGCATGGACAGTGGCTGATATATCGGGTATATCGGAAGACCTCATCACTCACCACCTTAGCGTCAATCCCGATGCTAAACCTATTTAGCAAAAGCATCGTACGTTCACCCTTGATCGCCAGATAGCTATTAGAGAGGAGGTGGATAAACTCTTTGAGGCTCGCTTCATCCAAGAAGTCAACTATCCCGAGTGACTCGCCAATGAAGTGATGGTACAGAAGGCAAACGGTAAGTGGAAGATGTGTATTGACTTCACCGATCTGAACAAAGCCTGCCCGAAAGATCCGTTCCCTCTCCCTAGCATTGACGCTCTTATTGACGCCACTTTCGGTTACCATCTCCTTAGTTTCATGGACGCTTACCCAGAATATAACCAAATTATAATGTTCCTTTCTGACATTTTGAAGACCTCTTTCGTGATCGACCAAGACCTGTATTATTACCGGGTCATGCCCTTCGGGCTGAAAAACGCTGGAGCTACCTACCAGCGCCTGGTCAACAAAGTCTTCCAAGAGCAGATCGAAAAAAATATGAAGGTTTACGTAGATGACATGCTAGTGAAGAGCCTCACCCAAGCAGACCATGCCCATGACCTGCAGGAAGCCTTCGGCATCCTGCGGAGGCACAATATGCGACTCAATCCATCCAAATATGCTTTTGGAGTATCATTAGGTAAATTCCTGGGCTTCATGGTTAGCCACAGGGGGATAGAAGCCAACCCTGAGAAGATCCGAGCAATTCTTGATATGCCACCTCCTTCCAATGTTAAAGAGGTTCAGAGCCTCACGGGTCGCCTCACAGCCATAGGACGTTTCCTCTCTAAATCAGGAGAGAAATGCCTTCCTTTTTTCAAACCTCTTCGGGGAGCTAAAAGTTTTGATTGAGGACAACCGCAGTAAGAAGCCTTTGAACAGCTCAAAGCCTATCTAGTTAACCCGCTGTTATTGAGCAAGCCCGAGCCAGGAGAGCTACTTTATCTCTATCTTGCTACTTCAGAACAAGTTGGTGTATGCCCTAGAGGCCAGTTGTGTATTGACATTACTAGTTTACATTACATTATGACATTTATTTTATATATGAGACATTTTATTTATTGTGTTATTTATTATGATTAAATGAGCATAATAAAATTCTTAGAATAGTATTTTCAATACCATGGGATATCAAGTGAATGACTTGATTGTGAGATCCTATTGGTTGTAATCAGAACACTATTCTTAAATGTTCCTAGTCAAGTATTATTGTGAATTAGAACAACAATCATACATAGAGACTAGTAAGTGTATAGACTGATGACCATATCTCACGGGTCATGGATAAGAGATATCAAGTCTTCACATGGGTACATATTAGAGTAATAATGTACTGGACTGACCCACCATGAGAACGCTGCATGAATCATTACGTGAGTGTCATAAGAGGTTCTCACAGTGACCATGATGTATGTAGTCCTTCGACTTGAAGTCACTACGGTCCCCTACATGAGGAGTTATATGTTTTAATGTCGTCAAACGTTGCCAGTAATAAGGTAAATATAAAGTCGAATATTGGATATACTACAAATCATGCGGAGGGATGTGAGTGACTTAGATAGGATTTGTCCCTCTTACATAACAGGAGAGATATCTATGAGCCCCTTGATTAAGTGAGACTACAAAATGCATGACCATGCTCAAATGAGTCAATATGAGATATTGAGCTCATTTGTTTTAGTAAGTCTACTCGGAGATCAAGAAACCAAAGATCGAACTATACAAAGGTGACACGCTCTATACCTTGTGGTCAATTAAGATATTTGGACAAAAGGACTAGACTACATGATAACATTGGTTACGGATAGGTTATGTCAAGTCAATGACATTCCCACTACTTAAGTAGCAGTGATGTATTGCTAGATACCGCTCACCATTTGTAATACTAGAATATAATTTTAGTATCACTGTCAACGTAATGGGAACCTACAGGGTCACACACTTAGAATGGATCGAAATTGGAATTTAAATTGATAAGATGAATTTAATTGGGAAACCAAGTAAGACTTGGACTCCTGACATTGTTTGGACATTTAATTAATTTAAATGGACTGTCTAAAGTTCAGAGGCCCACACACGAATCTGACCCAGATCGGATTATGAGCCCAACAAGCTCGTTACTCTCTTAGGGTTGATTTACTGCAGTTATATATATGATACATATCTGTGGAAAAGATACATATGAGAAAACCCTAGTTGTCACAGAAATTGTAAGAGAGATATCGTGAAGAACAGCCCCATCCCGTAGCTAGCACCGCGGCGTGAGGAAAGTCTGGTTTTGATCCGTTCGTGTGGATACCGTAGAGGCACCGCAACATTAAAGTGCTGTGATCGACATATCTTGGTGACAACAGATCCATCCTTAAGTTGTAACTCCTAAACACATTTTATGATTTTCGCATCGATCCATTGCTAGGTTTCAATATTTTGTAATTTTTCCGCTGTGTATTCTATCTGTGTTTGCCATTGAAACCTAATAGTGGTATCAGAGCCACGCGAAACCATAATTCGGTTATGAAAGATATGTGACTATTTGTGATATGTTCGCACTGTTGGTAGAAAGATTCATATGTGATATAATTTTTGCAACAGTTGCAATATAAGGATTCGTTTATGTGTTGATTGTTAACACAGATGCCACACTAGGATAGCCATCGGTTTGGAACCATTGAAAACCTTGGAAAGATGTGATTTGCAGTGACGTTAGGGTTTCTTAAAGCATGAATATTTCATGCACCTATGTTGTCTGCAGTGATGTTAAGGTTTCTTAAAATATGAAGGGTTCATGCTTTGGCGGTGGTAAGGGATGATGAGGCAATTTTTTGCTCCGGAGCAATGCCCTGTGACCCCGCAAGGGGCGGCCTCCCCTTAACCCCCGGTCAGCCTGTGACGGCTCTACGTAGGGCAATAATGATTCCCCCAAAATAAATCATTTTTAAATAAACTAAATAAAATCATAACAACATATTCTTTGATTATTATGTTCTGTAATACATTGTGCATGGTTGTGGCCTTAGTTCTGTGATGCTTGGTTCTGTTCTGTGATGCATGGTTTATATTCTGTGATGTATTGTTTATATTTTGGTATTTTGAATACGGTATGCATGTCATGCCTTTCTCTCTATATTCTCAATGTAATTCTTTCTATCTAAACTCCAATTGTTCTTTATATGTAAATGTAATCTCACCGAGGAGGCAATAAATTGACAACCATATATGGACAAGATTGGGAAGTTGCTTGGAGAAGACGATATAATCCATTTGTTCTGTTTTTTATACTCTCATTGGCTTTAGAGAATCAGTGTGTTAAGGTCACAACCATGTCACATAAATTTTATACTTTTAATTTTGTATGAGATGCATTGTTTTATGATAATGTATGATGAATGGTGAGATCAATTAAAAAAATAACCCCCCCAAAAAAACTCAAAGTAAATATTAAGTTGCAATAAGATGCCTTCCAATGCATGGCACTCGTCTTGGCTAGGATCGATTAAGTGTAGGTCTGCCAAAGCAGGGTGCCTTTATCTATCCTAGTGAGACGCGATGGGATAAAAGTAATATTCAATTGCCAACCATTGGGTCTGACTTAACTAAACTATTTCAATAGGATTGAAGGTTTAACGATATAAAGTTGGGCTTTAGTCTATGAGATAGATTAGAGTAAGTGTTATTCACCAAACTATCCTAGAGTGAGTTGCATATGATGTAATTGAGAAATGTTCCCTATCTAAATAACTGAACTTTGGGTGATCAGCCAAAGCTGACTCAGAACTAGGTTAAATATGAATCTTGGACTACTAGAAAATCTTACAATGGGATTTTCCGAGTCAATGAGGAGGGTCGTTGATTTGAATAAAATAGTAGGAGGTATATTTTAAAAAAAGACCTTATTAAATATTTCAATGTCATGATACATACTCTGTATATTTCTGTTGATGGTTAAATATTTTTTATTTTGGATCTTTCTGTGAATTAATATTTATTTTGCATATTTCTATTGATAGATTGCCATGGCATCCAACACATCAAATAACCTATCATTGTGATTCGTCCTTGAGAAGGACAAACTGTCTGAGACAAATTTCCTAGACTGGTATAGGAACCTAGAGATAGTCTTTAGGCATAAGAAAAAGTTGTACGTTCTAGAGCAGCATGTTCCTGAACCACCCACTGCAAGTGCCCCTCGCACCGAAAAGGTTGCTCATAAGGAACATCAAGATGATGCCTTAGACATTGGATGTCTCATGCTAGCCACCATGAACTCTGAGCTTTAGAAGTAACATGAGAACATGGATGCGTATGATATGATCGTACACCTCAAGAGGCTCTACCAAGAGCAGGCTAGGCATGAGAGGTTTGAAGTCTCAAAGGCATTGTTTCAGTGCAAACTGGCAGAAGGAAGCCTTGTTGGAACTCATGTGCTTAAGATGATTAGGTATAGAGAACCTAGAAAGGCTTTGTTTCCCTTTGGGTCAAGAGTTAGCCATTGAATTGATCCTGCAATCGTTGTCAGAAAGTTATAGTCATTTCGTCATGAACTACAATATAAATGAAATTGACAAACCTCTGCCAGAACTGCTAAGCATGTTGAGAATTGCTGAGCAGAACATTACTAAGGAAAAGACCATTTTGATGGTTCAATAGGCCAAAGGTAAGGGCAAGGGCAAAAAGCAGATTAAGAAACCCAAGGGTAAGGAAAAGGGCAAGGGCAATTCCAAGCCCAACAATTCTACCTTGAAACCTAAGGGTGGGGTGGCCAAGGAGGGCACATGCTTCCATTGTGGTGAGACCGGACATTGGAAGAGGAACTGCCATAAGTACCTGGAGGAGCTTAAGAAGAAGAAAGGAAGTGAGACTTCCACTACATGTATTTTTGTTATAGAAGTCAATTTATCTACTTATTCATATTGGGTATTAGATACTTGATGTGGGTTTCACATTTGTGTAAATATGCAGGATCTCAAATGGAGTAGACCATTGGCTAAGGGTGAAGTTGACCTACAAGTTGGAAATGGAGCAAAAGTTGCTGCTTTAGCTATAGGAACTTGTCATTTATCATTGCCCACTGAGCTTATTATTGAGTTAGAGAACTGTTATTTTGTGCCTGCTATTAGTAGGAATATTATTTCTATTTCTTGTTTGGACAAGAAGGGTTTTTTATTTATAATAAAGGACAAAAGTTGTTTTACTTATTGGAATGATATTTGTTATGGCAGTAATGGACTTTATATTCTCAAGCTCAAAATGTCCGTCTATAATATAAATACTAAGAGATTCAAGTGAAATGATTCAAACCCAACTTATCTCTGGCATTGTCGTTTGGGCCACATAAATGAGATCTGCATATCCAAACTCCATAAAGATGGATTCTTGGACTCATTTGATTTTGAATCATATGAGGTATGTGAACCTTGTTTGTTGGGAAAGATGTAAAAAGCTCTATTCACCGGAAAAGGTAAAAGAGCTAGTGATCATCGGAGTATTCTCGAACTACGCCGAGGATTGTCAGAGGGCACGGAAGTCTGCCAAACTCCCCTGCTCGCCTCTCCTTCTCCACAATCATCTCGGTTGTCACCAACCCTACTACCCTCTTCCCCTTGTCCATTGTTGGGAAGACTACCAACTGCCCATCCCCTTCGTGATCCGAGGTGGTGGTCTCATTCCCCGAAGAACATCTAGACATCTCGTAAAATATATAAACAAAAATATATATTTACCTTGATGTGACAGCTACGGTCGGAATAGATCACCAGAAAACCAAATGCCTGGCCGCGACAACTAGTTGAACCACCCAGCAGGGAAAGAAAAATTTTCAAGAGTAAGAAAAGAGAATGAGGGAATGAAGGGGGGGGGGTGGTAGTGAAAACTTATAGTGAATGAGAGGCGTCGTTTGGGCTTCTAAGACCTTTGGGCCCCCGAAACCAATAGAAAAACCCAAGAGAATCGTGAATAGTCAGCGCCAGAACTTGTAAAGGCGGGAATATCATGCAACGCAAAAAACCAATTGACTAGTCAACGGTCAACAATAAAATTTCTGCCTCAAGATGCGCGCCTGATTCAGATCGACGGCTCAAATCTTACCATGTCGCTCAGATTAACAATCCGAGCAAACGTGTCCCCATACGTGAAGTTGGGAATAATCTCCACTTCAAGATGCGCACCTGATCCAGATCGACAGCTCAGATCTTGCCATGTCATTCGGATCCAAAATCTGAGCAAACGTGTCCCCAAACATGAAATTAGGGAAAATCTCTGCCTCAAGATGCACGCCTGATCCAGATTAATGGCTCAGATCTTGCCACGTCGCTCGAATCCAAAATTCGAGCAAACTTGTCCCCGAACGTGAAATTGGAAAAAATCTCCGGCTCAAGATGCGTGCCTGATCCAGATGACGGCTCAGATCTTGCATGTCGCTCAAATCCAAAATCCGAGCAAACGTGTCCCCGAACGTGACATTGGGGAAAATCCTCGCCTCAAGATGCGCACCTAATCCAGATCTGTAACATCCCGTATTTTTATTTTAATTAAAAATATATTTTTCAATTTTTGCACGTACGATGCACGTGCAAATTTTCCATCTTTATTTTTCTTTCTCTCATTTATTAATTAGTAGCATGCATGAGCCTTTTATTCTCTTAGCCTTTCATTAAACCCATGGACCTAAGAATAGATTCTAGCTCACTAGACTAATTAATTAATTAATAGCAAGCTCACAAAACAATCCCATTAATTAAATCTCATTTTGGTTGTGCATGGACTCACACATGACATGTATTAACTTTTTAGTACACAAATAAATTATAGGATTTGTACTTAATTTTGTGTGTGTGTGTGTGCACTAGTGCACAACACGTGCACGTATTTAGAAGGGAGAAAGAGAGACCGGATGATGGAGAGAGAGAGTGGGCCGGGAGTGCATGAAGTGGAGAGAGTGGGAGAGTTGAGTGGGTAGTTATTTGATTGATGAGATTATATCCTAGCCCTCCAATTGCCTTATAAATACGCCCCCCTTTTGTCTTCTCATTTCACACCTAAAACAAAACAAATCAAGAGAGGAAAAAGAAAGAGAGTTAGAGAGTGTTGTTGTTGCATTGGAGGCTTTTGGAGTGCTCTTGCTAGGAGGAGAAGGACTAGGTGTTGCTTGTTAGAGCTAGGAGTCCCTAGAAATTGTGTCTCACCATCCTTATTTGCAAGTCTTCATTAGAGGTGGGTGATCTTGTGCTTTCTAAATGTAAGAAATACATGCTAGAAATATTAAATGAGTAGTAAGGATTAAATGGATGTGATAGATATAGAATAGATCAATGCTATTGTATGTGCCATGAATGGTAGAGATTTCGTTGTGATTAAGTAGTAATTGCCATCATTAGAAAAGAGACAATGAAACAATGACTTATTGCCATGAATAAATATGCTTGTTAATTTGCAAATGTCGAAACATATAATTTGTTTGAAAATTGTTCAGACTTCCCTTGTAGTTAAAAATAAAATTGTAGTGAAGTTAAATTGGGACATATAGATTCATAAAATTGATTGTAGTGGTACAAATTGTTATTTTTCTCAAAATTATGAAAAGCAATTATATATACACTAATGAGAGGAATAATTCGAAGTATAGATTTAATGATTGAAATATAAGTTTGACAATTTGTGAGTTACTGTTTTCAAGTAAACTCAATATGAATGAGATAATTACAATCCCTTAAAAAGATTAGATCGACTGTATATTTGAGTTTTATGAATTTGACCAAGTGACTGTGCCGTATGAACAAAACCCTAGCCTCTGATCTCATAACTGTGTGTGGGGTTGGACTTACTGGCTAGTCGGAGATCTGTAGGAGCATTGCTGTAGCGCGCCTGTGGTCTTGGGTCGTGAGTTCGAACCTTGACAGACCCTTCTTTTTGTTTTGATTTTTAATTTAACCCTCAGACCGAGAGTTAGTAGTAGTGGCTTTCGGCCTTCTCTTGTGACAGTGAAGTGACATGGACTTCTTGGTTAGAGGGGAAGCTATAGGGCAGTACTGTAGCACGCCTGTGGGCTTGGGTTCGAAACCCGGTAACTCCAATTGATATTTTTTTGGGTGTTTTAACATTTTGAAGAGTTTTTATTGCAAATAAAATTTGGGAAAAATATCTAATATTCTTATAAAATGATATAGAATCTATTAAAAATAGTTTCAGAATTTTTCATATATATTTTGAGAAATTAAAGGTGAAGTTGAGATAGAAAACGAGTTATTGACTTCAAAATTATTTATTTGAGAATATAACTTTTATTTTGAGAAGAAGTGAAAAATATTTGCCATGTTATGGGTTCTCTTGATGAGATCATATACTTGTTTTGAGTAAGAAATACTTGATGTGGTTTGAGATGTAATATATGTGATTAAATTGCTAATGAGATTTAAAGTGGATAAATCTATGTTTATGAAAAGAAATATTGTTTTTTTGAAAGAATTGTGAGTGAATAAATGAATCATAAATGATGCTAAAATAAGATATTGATTAATTTGTGAATAAGTTGAAGATATGAATACAATGAGGTTTAATACATGATTATTGAAGGGTATGGGTACCCATGGATTCTAGAACTTGAAAGGTTGTGATCTAGAGTTTAGTGAGACCAGGGTATCGGCATTGTTGAATTAAAAGATTTGAGTTATATTTTTGAGATATGGCTATGGAGCTATCTCAGTATTTGAGATTAAGTCCGGTAAGGGGAAAAGCTAACTCTAGGTGTGATAATTTATTCATGTCTTGAACTTAAGAACTAGGCACACAAGTGAAGATGTAGTAAACTTGGGCAAACATAAGTGGGACACTCTATATAGTCGGGCAGTGGATTCCGAGACTATAGACCCAGTCGGACGGTGGATTCCGGGACTGTGGTTGCTTCGATGGAGACGAGCTTTTAGTTTAAATCCGGGACTATGCGTGGTCGGGCGGATAGTTTGCCGTACTCCAGTGTATATACGTATACCGGGACTAGAAGGGCACTTGCGGGATGTTCGCACGACGAGGAGTCTGTTATAACAGTTAGGCGGTGGACTTCGGGACTTGGATCCGTACTCATGGAATGATCTAAACTTTGCTTTATTACTGGGTAGTTTTCATGGCGAGGGATCAAACCCTTTAATATGGAGTACGTAGGTGCTTGCCCTCGGATCTATGTAGTATGGGATGCATAGAATCCGAACAAGTATGCATTAGTGTCATCTGAGTGTAAAATATCTACATTAGGCATTAAGGTATTGCATACACTTACATGTTTAGACTAGTCACATTTTAACACTTTAATTTGCATTCAAGTTTGTGGTTTGTTAAAGTTTAAGATCGTTATATTTTCGGCATAGAGAGGATGGCCGTGTATAACATTTTGCCGGTTGTAAGCAACTGACGTGCCCACAGTTTTATATGCTGAGTTGGATTTTCATGAAGATATAAAGTTGATATGCTGTTGTTAATTTATTTAAATGTTAAAGATGTTGCAATTGTATAATTTTTCATTATTGTACTTCATTTTACCTTCCGCTGTGTAAATAAATGTAAAGGACGCTGTTGTATTATAAAAAGTTCAAATTTCCTTGTAAAATTGTACGAAGTCAAGTGTAAAGATCCTGTGGAACTTCAAATTCGGGGCGTTACAGAGTGGTATCAGAGCCATGCTTCATAAGTAGTAAAAATTTATAAGGAACGATATCCTAGAGTGGACATTAGAGTGTGAGTTTCAACTTATAGAGATTTAAATGTAAGTAACTTACGTTTGTGTTGCTATATTTGATGACATTTTCTCCTCCTTTCTGTATAAGATGGCCAATCATAATGATCCCCAGCATGAGATGCATTGGTTCGTCCCCTTCGAGAATGAAGAGGAAGAGCTAATAGAGGAAGAAGAAGAACCAGAGGAGATAGAAGAGAAATTCCCCGAGTCCAGAGAGATTACTCCACCTCCGCCTGATTTCCCCCGAAGAATCCTCAGACGAAGAACTCATTCCAGATGACCAAGATGATATTGTTGCTTCTCTTCGAAGAGAATTGGATGCTCAAAAGTGGATAGTAAACCACTTAGAAGCACGATGGGCAGAAGATAAGGAGCGCATTCAGGAGCTCAGTTATCAAGTGTACGAACTCGAGAAGGTTCAGCACGTGAATGATCGACACTTTGCCAAGCTGGACCATATCACCCGCTGGGACAAGCAGGAGCGGCATCAGAGATTTGAAGATATGAAGAAAGAAATCCAGGAACTACGGGAAGAGCTCAGAGCAACCAAGAGAAACCGTAGAATCTAGGATGTCTTTTGTTAAAAGGATGTAATGGATGTGATGGAGAAAGTTTTTTTTCTTTCCGAATGTAAAAAGTTTAATTTTGGAATGAATAAATTTTGTTGAAGGGATGTTATTTGTGCTATTTATGAAGATTAATGATGAATTTTATGACTCAGAAATGACACGAAGGAACGGAAACGGCGAATGGCATCTTGGTGAGAATGGGCTTGATCTAGAGACTGAACTAGCTCGAGTATACCAGACCTTGAATACTTTCGCTACCAACATCGCTGAGAACACTAGACCAGGGCTAACTATACAGGTCCCCGAAGCAATCAGGCTGGTAGAGTCATTCAAAAGGATGAAGCCACCTATGTTTGAGGGCCAGGAAAATCCAGATGTTGCTGACGACTAGATCAGGCAGATTGAGACGGTCTTTGAAGTGCTAGAGACCCCTGAGGCAAATAAGGTGAAGTTGGCCACCATCCAGCTGGAGAAAGACGCAGGAGTTTGGTGGCAATCACTGAAGAGGACTTTGGGCAATGTGCAGTTTACTTGGGAAGAGTTTCTTGGAGAATTCAGAAGTCACTATTTTCCCATGGATGTTCAAGTAAGAAGACTATGGAATTTTTGGGCTTGCAATAAGGAGGAATGACCATGCGGGAGTATGAGACCAAATTCAACCAACTCTTAAGGTATGCGCCGGAACTAGTTCTGGACAAAGCTAAGAAAGCACGGAAGTTTGAGCAAGGGTTGAGGCCAAGTTTGAGGACCTGCATGATACCCCTAGGTATCCAAAAATTTGAGAAGTTGGTTAGGAGGGCTGCCACTACCGAGTCAGATATGAACCAGTATCAGGCAGTACAGGTCAAGAGGAGTAACTGGAGCATTGGCAAGAGGCCTGCAGCATCGGGCAATTTTAGGGGACAACCCCCAGCATAGTGTTTCAAACCCACTGAAGCAAATTCTATTGCAGTGACTGGAAAGGTACCCACTTGCTACAAGTGTGGAGAGGCAGGCCACATATCTTCTGGGTGTACCAAGGCGCAAGCGGGCAAGACTCGTTTCCTTTGTGACAAGGAGGGCCACATCAAGCCATTTTGCCCTCAGTTTCAGCGAGAAGGGCCGAGTCAGAAGCAGTCCAACCCAGGGTAGAAGCAATTTCGACAGGGGCGAGTGTTCGCTTTGACCGAGGCCGATGCTGATGATGTTGACAACGTCATCGCGGGTATGGGAGATGATGTTTAGTTGCTTTGTTTCTATTTTCCATTTATATAAGAAATGTTATGTAATGAGAGCACTCTTATGTAACAGGAGATATTCAAATAAATGGAATAAAAGCATCAATTTTATTTGATACAGGATCATCGCACACATTTGTGTCACCCTCATTTGCAAAACGATTGGGAGTTGAACCTAAAAATTTTCCTGGCAAAGTTCTATCTGTGGCAACTCCGTCAGGAGAAAACTTGACTACCGACCGATATTATGAAGGGTGTGATCTTGAGATTGGAGGCAGGCTCTTTGGCATCGACCTCATTGAGTTGGCGGTTTTGGGGGTCAACATCATTATTGGCATAGACTGGATGTCAGTTTACCGTGCCACTATTGAGTGCAAGAGTAAAGTTGTGGTGAAGGCACTAGGAGGACCAGTAGTTACATTTCAAGAGAAGCGAAAGTGTAAGCAGTTGGTAGCAACTCTGACTGAGCAGAAAGTTCCCGAAGAAGTGAGGCAGATTCCAATAGTTCGGCATTTTCCAACACTGTTTCTTGAAGACCTACCTGGGCTTCCTCCTTATCGAGATGTAAAGTTCAACATCTCCGTTCAGCTAGGGAGTGTACCCATTTCCAAGGTACCATACAGAATGGTGCCGGTTTAGCAAGATGAGATCTAGAAGCAGATTGAATAGTTATTGGGCAAAGGATTCATCAGGCCAAGTGCGTCACCTTGGGGAGCCCTAGTTCTTTTCGTGAAGAAGAAAGATTGATCGATGAGGATGTCTATTGACTACAGAGAGTTAAACAAGGTTACAGTGCAGAACAAGTATCCAATTCCTCGAATCGATGATTTGTTCGACTGTCTACAAGGAGCAGCTGTTTTCTCTAAGATAGACTTGCGGTCGGGATATTGCCAAGTCCGAGTGAAGGAAGAAGATGGGCACAAGACAGCATTCCGAACTAGGCATGGTCACTATGAGTTTCTAGTCATGCCGTTTGGAGCAACCAATGCACATGCTATCTTCATGGACATGATGAACAGGGTCCTGCGACCGTTCATCGATTCTTTTGTCGTTGTGTTCATCGACGACATATTGGTCTATTCCAAGCCAGAAGAAGAGCATGCCGAGCACCTAGCAGAGGTACTGAAGAAGCTACATGAGCAGAAACTGTATGCAAAGCTATCCAAATGTGACTTCTAGAAAACCGAAGTCGCCTTCCTGGGTCACATCCTTTCTAAGGATGGAGTGGCTACTGACCCACAGAAGATTGAGGCAGTGAAAGATTGGCCAAGAATGACCACAGTGAAAGAGATTAGGGGATTTCTAGGTTTACCTGGCTACTACAGAAGATTCATTCAGGGCTACGCCCAGATAGCTGTGCCACTCACGGAGCTTACAAGGAAGAATGTGAGTTTTAAATTGTCGGAGCAGTGTGAACCTAGCTTCCATGAGTTGAAGGGGAGGTTGACTACCGCTCCCATTCTGGCTTTGCCAAGAGCAGGAATCGACTATGATGTCTACATCGATGCTTCCTATCGCGGTTTGGGCTGTGTGCTGATGCAAAAGGGAAAGGTAATAGCTTATGGGTCTAAACAGCTGAAACCACATGAAAAGAATTACCCAACCCATGATCTGGAGTTAGCAGCGATCATTTTTGCATTAAAGTAGTGGAGGCACTACGTGTACGGGGAGAAGGTCAACATGTACACGGATCATAAGAGTCTAAAGTATATCTTCCAACAGAGGGACTTGAATCTGAGGTAGAGAAGATGGTTGGAAGTGTTGGAGGATATCCGACCCGAGATCAAGTATCATCTAGGTAAGGCCAATATTGTGGCTGATGCGCTCAGCAGGAAGTACAGTTTGTCCTGATTGATCACAACTCAGGAGAAGTTGGCAGAAGAGCTTGATCGAGCAGGGATTGAGGTGGTTTTGCAAGGTTTGGGAGCATCCTTAGCTCAATTAAGGATTCAACCTACTTTGAGAGACAACATCATTGACAGTCAGAAGACCGATCCAGAGATTCAAGAGATGATGGAGCAGGTTGGCAGGATTTCAAGTGAAGGATGAAGTGTTGTGGTTTGGAGAGCAACTGTGTGGGCCAGATCAAGCGGAACTGAAGGAGAGTATTCTTCAAGAAGCACATGCTACTTTATTATCTGTGCATCCAAGGAGTACTAAGATGTACAAGGACATAAAGCAGTATTTCTGGTGGCCAAGGATGAAGCGAGATGTGGCTGAGTTTGTTGCTAGGTGTGCAGTTTGTCGGTAGGTCAAAGCCGAGAATCAGAAACCCGAAGGTTTGTTGCAACCATTACCCATCCCGGAATGGAAGTGGGATTGTATTAGCATGGACTTTATCACAGTTTTGCCCAAGAGTTCCAAGGGCAATGATGCAATTTGGGTGAAAGTAAACTGACTCACCAAATCGGCTCACTTTTTGGCAATGAAGCTTACTTGGTCGATGGAGAAGCTGGCGGAGTTGTATGTTGGCAAGATTGTGAAGCTTCATGGAGTTCCGCTATCGATAGTATCCGACAGAGATGCACGTTTCACATCGCATTTCTGCAGAAGTCTTCAAGTAGCTTTGGGGATGAAGACTAATTTCAGTACGGCCTTTCATCCTCAAACTGATGGGCAGACTGAGAGAGTCAACAGGGTACTAGAAGATATGCTGATATACTGTGTGTTGGACTTTGGTGGCAGTTGGGAGAAGCATTTGGCTCTTGTGGAATTTGCCTACAACAGCATTTTCTAGGCAAGCATCGGGATGGCACCGTATGAGGCTCTATACGGAAGGAAGTGCAGGACACCGACGTGCTGGTATGAAGTAGGCGAACGACAGCTGTATGGGCCGGAGATTGTGCAGCAGACCTCAGAAAAGATCGAGCTGATCAGGAAGAGGTTAGTCGATGCACAGAGCAGGCAGAAGAGTTATGCTGACAACCGAAGGAGACCTGGAGTTTGAAGAAGGTGACTTTGTCTTTGTGAAGGTGTCTCCGACCAAGGGGGTGATTCGGTTTGGCAGGGGAGGAAAATTAGCCCCGAGATACATAGGACCTTATAAGATATTGAAGACGATTGGGAAAACAGCTTATCGGTTAGAATTATCGAAAGATTTGTCCTAAGTGCACAATGTCTTTAATGTGTCTATGTTACGAGGTTATATTCCAGATCCGAGTCGTCATTTGCCAGAAGTGTTAGAGGGTTTGCAGTTGGATTTGAGCTATGCAGAGCGCCCAGTAGAGATTGTGGATCGTCGAGAGAAGGTCTTGAGAAACAAGACAATACCTATGGTCAAGGTCGTCTGGAGGAACCAATTTGTTGAGGAGGCCACTTGGGAATCAGAGGAAAGGATGATAAGAGATCACCCTGAGCTTTTCAACTAAAATTTGTAAACTCTTTCTTTTCTTTTCTTTCTTTTTCTTTGCCTTTTCTCACTGTTAAGTGTAGTTCCGATGACGGAACAATTCTAAGGAGAGAGTGTTGTAACATCCCGTATTTTTATTTTAATTAAAAATACATTTTTTAATTTTTGCACGTATGATGCACGTGCAAATTTTCCCATCTTTATTTTTCTTTCTCACATTTATTATTTAGTAGCATGAATGTGTCTTTAATTCTTTTAGCCTTTTATTAAACCCCTGGACCTAAGAATATATTCTAGCCGACTAGACTAATTAATTAATTAATTAATAGCAAGCCCACAAGACAAGCCCATTAATTAAATTCCATTTTGGTTGTGCTTGGACTCACACATGACATGTAACAACTTTTTAGTACACAAATAAATTATAGGATTTGTACTTAATTTTGTGTGTGTGTGTGCACTAGTGCACAACACGTGCACGTGTTTAGAAGGGAGAGAGAGTGTGTGGACCAAGAGTGCATGAAGTGGAGAGAGTGGGAGAGTGGGAGAGTTGAGTGGGTAGTTATTTGATTGATGAGATTAGATCCTAGCCCTCCAATTGCCTTATAAATACACCCCCCCCCCCTTTTGTCTTCTCATTTCACACCTAAAACAAAACAAATCAAGAGAGGAAAAAGAAAGAGAGTTAGAGTGGTCTTGCTGCACTGGAGGCTTTTGGAGTGCTCTTGCTAGGAGGAGAAGGACTAGGTGTTACTTGTTGGAGCTAGGAGTCCCTAGAAATTGTGTCTCACCATCTTTATTTGCTAGTCTTCATTAGAGGTGGGTGATCTTGTGCTTTCTAAATGTAGGAAATGTGATGTTGAATTTTTGCAAGTGTACAAAATCGCACAAGTAATATAGATAGGTGAGTAGAGTGTCGAACCCACAGGGACTAGATATTTTATTGAGTACCGATATCGCTAGATGAATCACTATTTGGAAGATCGAATTTTATAAATGAAAAAAAACAACTAAATTACATTAATCTAATTAAATCTAACTAAATTGGTGAAGAGGGAGAGGGCTGTGAAAAAGTGAAGCTCTTGTAATTTATTAATGGTAAAATTAGTTCTAGGGCTCTTGGTTCACCTCGTTTATCACACACAAAAATTATAATTCCTTATAAATAAAAATATTATCTTTCCCAATTGTAAACCAAAATCCTAAAGATATTAACCACTCTATCCACGTAGTCTAAAAATTATTCTCAACTAATCATTCGCCTATCCATCAAATTATTAATTGAAAAATTGGATTTCTTAACGGTCACGTCCTCCAATATACGGTGTTAAATTTTATTAATCACAAATAACCTGTTCGGTCTTTTTATGATTTGAAAAATTATACAAATGTCTATCCACCATGTTGTACGCATAAATAATAAAAATTAAAACACAACCAGGAAAAATAGAGTAACAATAAGGAATTAAAATTTGTGTTCTACAAAACTCGGCTACATCTTAGCTTCTAGAATAATAAATTCAGTTCATGTTCAATTTGCAATTAATAAAAATGTTTGGGATTGCATTATAAGAAATTTGGAGAAGAAGAGATACAAAAAGAATACAAAATTTAAAGCAAACAAGTCTAAGTTCCTTTCTCTCTCCTCTGTCTAAAAAACCGAACCCAAAAAGCTTTTGCCACCTCGTTTTCCGCACCAGGTCAGAACGTCAGAGGCGTCACGTCCTGAGTCAGCAGGCTGGGTCAGCACTGTCGCGTCGCCAGGTCATCCAGTCGCCTCGATCCGCGTGCTTTGCTGACGTCCGCGCCTGTCTCCCTCTCTCCTGTCTGGTTCAGCGCTCCACGTGACTAATCTCTCTCTCTCTCCGCTTGACTGCGTGAGAGACAGAGAGAGATTTCTGAATTTTTTTTATTATTCTTTAATTGTATTAGCCGTCACCTCCTACCTTTCTTCTCTCTCCATTGCTTTGTATTTATAGAGAACGGGAAAGAGAATTAGGGTTGCGCTTTTTGCATAATAGTCCTTCTTCTTCCTTTATTTCCTTCCTTTTTAATCCAGAATTTTATTTGTTTCTCTTTCCTTCTTTTCTTTCCTTTTCTGCCAACCACGTGCTGCTGCATACACAAAATAATACCTAAAATTAGGATTTTTAAATAAAATAAATTTAATTAGTTTAAAATTAATTAAATAACTATAAATCATATTAGCGTATAAAAATCCTTTTAAAAATTATTTGTCGCACTTTTAACTCAACAAAACAATAAAAATTTATAAATTTATTATTTTACTTTGTTTGTTGATTTTTTCCACAAATCTTTACTTTTTGCATCAAAAATATTATTTCTTCAAAAATTATTAATTAAATGAAATCATATAGAAATAAGATGAATTATAGGCAATATCAGCGAAAACAAGCCATTTTTATTGGTAAATGAGTACAAATATTTGTATATAAATTAGACACATCAAATACCCCCAAACTTAAGATTTTGCTTGTCCTCGAGCAAAAAGTAGAATCATGAACAAGGGAATAATAATAGTAGACTCAACCCATCACACTAAAAGATCTCATCATGTAAGCATCAAAATTTCAATTAAAAATATAAACAATTGCAAATAAAGCAATCCTAAGAATACCCACTTTCTCCAGTGCAATTATTTATTCATAATTCTCAACCCAATCGCATTTGTCATGCAATTAATGTAATTATAGTATGCAACAACTCAATCTGTGATTATCCCTTCTCTCTACTACAAACCGAGTAGCAAACTAGAGTTTTTTTTTTTAGTCTCTTCTTTAAGTCGTCACTTGCCTTTTGACGCGAATGCAAAACATTTGTGATGAATTCACCCGGTTACTCAACAAGTCACAAACTTAAAGTGCTTTGCATACTCATATTTCAAGTTGCCGTTTTACGTAAAAGTAAACATTTGTGATGAATACCCCTAGTTACTAAGAAACTCAAAACATTGGAGTAGATTGACTTTATTCTTTTTTTATTTTTTTGTTTTTTGTTTTTTTTATTTTTATTATTACTCTATTTACTTAAACTCTGTTTAGGACTAGATCAAAGGGGATAATCACAAGAAAAAACATCACATTTGTCTTTTATGTATAATAGCATGACTCACACAACTTTGTAAGGAATTTTGAAACTCAATAATTCTAAAGTAAATAAGTATGCTTACTCTTGCTTTATAAGAAATTGTTTATCCCAAAAAAATTATTTCAATGCTCATCTCAATGAAGAACTCAAAAGTGTAATGGTGAGCTTAATTGAAATCCTTCTAAAATTTTGTTTTTCTTTTCTAAAAATAAATCATAAATTTGTAAACCTTCCCCCCAAACTTGAATATCACATTGTCCTCAATGGGAAAGAAAAAGATAAACAAAAAGAATGCAAAAAGTTTAGAATTTCTTCCCTGATTCGTCTTTAAATTTCTGCACGCGCAACGTTCAGTATTTTGGTGATATCTGGAGCTATAGATGTCGAAATGGGTTGATTTGTTTTTTGCTGGAAAGCTAAGACAATTGTCTACAACTTCTCTTTGAATCACTTTTCCAGATTCTGACTCCATACTGCTTAAAAACAGCCATCAATGAAGGTGTTCAAAACAGCTCCGCCTGGCGACTTTCAAAATTTGTGCAATCCTACAAGATAAAATCAAAAATCAAAATAAAATAAACTAAAATATAAATCAAAACTAAATGCAATAAAAGAAAATATGGGTTGCCTCCCAAGAAGCGCTAAGTTTTAAGTCTTCAGCCAGACATGGGGGTGAGATGGTTAAGTAACGCTAAGATCCAACAACATTAGCACATCCTTTCTAATTTTTCTATTCTTATGTGGATCAGGTTCAAGCTCCAGTTTTAGGCATTTTCTTCGTGATGATGATGTCATTGATTCTCCCACCTCTTTGAATTTTTGCTGCAAAAATGAATAAATAGAAGGTGCAGCATCCAAGTACATAACATTTTAAAAAATATTTTCTTTAACGGTTTCAAAAGTTGTTGAATTTGTTGGACATACTTCTATAGGTGATTTTTCAAATTTAGCCTTATGTTTCTCGCCCACAATTAAATCAATTTTACTTGCTTGGAAAGATGACTGTTCTTTAGGAGGAATTTTTATGGAATTAAAAACATCAAAAGTTACTTGCTCATGCTGAATTTGTTCCTCCACAATTTGTTCAATCTCACTTTGCTTTTCAACCACATTCTGTTCGCCATTTTCTTCTTGCGGTTGCTCAATTGTCCTCCCACTTCCTAGTGTTATAGCCTCAACATGCTCCTTGGGATTGACAACTGTATTGCTTGGTAATGATCCTGCAGTTTTTTCGTTAAGAATATTTGAAAATTGACTAATTTGTACCTCAAGATTTTGGATGGAAATCGAAGTTGAATTTGTAACATTGTGGATCTCCAAATCTGTCTTTTGGATGTATTGTTCTGCCCTTTGCATGTAGTGCATAAACATGTCTTCAAGTGTCGGCTTCTCTTCTGGCTGTGAAAAATTTTGAGGTTGTATAACTGCTCCTTGATTGTAGTTCCATGGATAATTGGGGGTGTTTCTCCATTCTTGATTGTATGTGTTTGCATAATGATTGTTTTGCATTTGAAAGTTTGACACAAAATTTTCATGTACAGCATTTGATGGAGCAAAAGGGTTCCCCACTTGACAATCTGAACTTGCATGATTTCCTGCACAAAGATCACAAATCATATTAGAATGTATAGCATTAAAATTCATATTTTCTACTTGTTTATATAAAATATCATTTTTTGCATTTAAAGTAGATAAAGGATCAAGTTCAAAAATTTCAGCCACTTTTCTTGGCATTGCTCTCTCTGAAGACCACTGGTAATGATTTGATGCCATCTCCTCTAAAAGATCATATGCTGTTGTGTAAGTTTTGCTCATGAGTGCACCACCAGCTGTTGCGTCAACCATAGATCGATGTGTAACTCCCAAACCATTATAGAATGTTTGCATTTGCAGCCATTTCGGTAGTTCATGATTAGGACACTTTCTCAATAACTCTTTAAACCTTTCCCATGCATCATACAAAGACTCAGTCTCCAACTGAGTAAATGTGACAATATCATTCCGTAGTTTTGCTGTCTTTGCTGGAGGAAAATACTTGGCTAGGAATTTTTGTGCAAGTCCCTCCCAAGTAGTAATACTACCTGGTGGTAGATAATGTAGCCAAGCCTTCGCCTTATCTCGTAGTGAAAAAGAAAAAAGTCTTAATCTAATTGCATCGTCTGATACACCGTTGTGCTTGAAAGTGTCACAAATTTCTAGAAAATCTGCAATGTGAGCGTAAGGATCCTCGTGTGGTAGTCCCCAAAATTAAACAGTCTGTTGAATCATTAGAATCATCGCCGGTTTAATTTCAAAATTATTAGCTTCAATAACCGGCTTCTTTATGCTTGACTCATAAATCGAGGGCATAACATAGTCTCTCAAAGGCCTGTTTTCATCGTTCCCCATGATAATGTACGTGTATGTCCTGAAATATAAGTATCGAAAAAGGAAAAAAAATAAAATAAAAATAAAAATAAAAAAAATAAAAATAAAAATAGAAAAACTAAAAATAAATAAAATAAGAAAAATAAATAAAAGTAAAAGTTAGTCAAACGAAAATAAAGATGTAAAACAAAAATAATTACAAAAATCCAAACTATCAATAATCTAGCAATTTTCAATATCAATAAAAGAATAACTAGTCCCCGGCAGCGGCGCCAAAAACTTGATGTTGAAATTTTGCAAGTGTACAAAATCGCACAAGTAATATAGACAGGTGAGTAGAGTATCGAACCCACAGGGACTAAATATTTTATTGAGTACCGATATCGCTAGATGAATCACTATTTGGAAGATCGAATTTTATAAATGAAAAAAAACAACTAAATTACATTAATCTAATTAAATCTAACTAAATTGGTGAAGAGGGAGAGGGCTGTGAAAAAGTGAAGCTCTTGTAATTTATTAATGGTAAAATTAGTTCTAGGGCTCTTGGTTCACCTCGTTTATCACACACAAAAATTATAATTCCTTATAAATAAAAATATTATCTTTCCCAATTGTAGACCAAAATCCTAAAGATATTAACCACTCTATCCACGTAGTCTAAAAATTATTCTCAACTAATCATTCGCCTATCCATCAAATTATTAATTGAAAAATTGGATTTCTTAACGGTCACGTCCTCCAATATACGGTGTTAAATTTTATTAATCACAAATAACCTGTTCGGTCTTTTTATGATTTGAAAAATTATACAAATGTCTATCCACCATGTTGTACGCATAAATAATAAAAATTAAAACACAACCAGGAAAAATAGAGTAACAATAAGGAATTAAAATTTGTGTTCTACAAAACTCGGCTACATCTTAGCTTCTAGAATAATAAATTCAGTTCATGTTCAATTTGCAATTAATAAAAATGTTTGGGATTGCATTATAAGAAATTTGGAGAAGAAGAGATACAAAAAGAATACAAAATTTAAAGCAAACAAGTCTAAGTTCCTTTCTCTCTCCTCTGTCTAAAAAACCGAACCCAAAAAGCTTTTGCCACCTCGTTTTCCGCACCAGGTCAGAACGTCAGAGGCGTCACGTCCTGAGTCAGCAGGCTGGGTCAGCACTGTCGCGTCGCCAGGTCATCCAGTCGCCTCGATCCGCGTGCTTTGCTGACGTCCGCGCCTGTCTCCCTCTCTCCTGTCTGGTTCAGCGCTCCACGTGACTAATCTCTCTCTCTCTCCGCTTGACTGCGTGAGAGACAGAGAGAGATTTCTGAATTTTTTTTTTATTATTCTTTAATTGTATTAGCCGTCACCTCCTACCTTTCTTCTCTCTCCATTGCTTTGTATTTATAGAGAACGGGAAAGAGAATTAGGGTTGCGCTTTTTGCATAATAGTCCTTCTTCTTCCTTTATTTTCTTCTTTTTTAATCCAGAATTTTATTTGTTTCTCTTTCCTTCTTTTCTTTCCTTTTCTGCCAACCACGTGCTGCTGCATACACAAAATAATACCTGAAATTAGGATTTTTAAATAAAACAAATTTAATTAGTTTAAAATTAATTAAACTAACTATAAATCATATTAGCGGATAAAAATCCTTTTAAAAATTATTTGTCGCACTTTTAACTCAACAAAACAATAAAAATTTATAAATTCATTATTTTACTTTGTTTGTTGATTTTTTCCACAAATCTTTACTTTTTGCATCAAAAATATTATTTCTTCAAAAATTATTAATTAAATGAAATCATATAGAAATAAGATGAATTATAGACAATATCAGCGAAAACAAGCCATTTTTATTGGTAAATGATTACAAATATTTGTATATAAATTAGACACATCAAAATGCATGCTAGTAATGTTAAATGAGTTGTAAGGATTAAATGGATGTGATAGATATAGAATAGATCAATGCTATTGTATGTGCCATGAATGGTAGAGTTTTCGTTGTGATTAAGTAGTAATTGCCATCATTAGAACTAGAGACAATGAAACAATGAATTATTGCCATGAATAAATATGCTTGTTAATTTGCAAATGTCGAAACATATAATTTGTTTCAAAATTGTTGAGACTTCCCTTGTAGTTAAAAATAAAATTGTAGTGAAGTTAAATTGGGACATATAGATTCATAAAATTGATTGTAGTGGTACAAATTGTTATTTTTCTCAAATTGATGAAATGCAATTATATATACACTAATGAGAGGAAATAATTCGAAGTATAGATTTAATGATTGAAATATAAGTTTGAAAATTCGTAAGTTACTGTTTTCAAGTAAACTCAATATGAATGAGATAATTACAGTCCCTTAAAAAGATTAGATCGACCAAATGTTTGAGTTTTATGAATTTGACCAAGTGACTGTGCCGTATGAACAAAACCCTACCCTCTGATCTCATAACAGTGTGTGGGGTTGGACTTACTGGCTAGTCGGAGCTCTCTAGGAGCGTTGCTGTAGCGCGCCTGTGGTCTTGGGTCGCGAGTTCGAACCTTGACAGACCCTTCTTTTTGTTTTGATTTTTAATTTAACCCTCAGACCGAAAGTTAGTAGGCTTTCGGCCTTCTCTTGTGACAGTGAAGTCACATGGACTTCTTGGCTAGGGTGACAGCCCATTACAAACCATCACAGGATAATTAAAGAGTAATTCAAATTCGTGATTATCTCTAAGAGGCGGTTAGAGTTACCCCTCTATTATCATTATATAAGTTAAACTCTCTTTCCTATCTAAAAATACCGGGACATAGAGATAAAGGATTATCTCTAAAATTTCTCTAAAGGCGACTATAAAAAGCACCCTCCCCCACCATAAAGGAGGTAATCAATAATTTTTTCACAAAATGCTCTTTCATAATCTTCCTGATTACTGACTTGAGCGTCGGAGGGTTCGTCACCGGGATCCATCCCGGTGTTTCAAACTTTTTGCAAGTAAACGCAAGCGGCGAGAAACGGTCAAACGCCGACCAAAAGTCAACAGATTTGCCTTTATTATTTTCAAAAGAATCTACAAATCATCTGTTTGTTCCTACACCAAAATAAGCAGCAACAATAAACTACCAAAATTCACATACTATTTGTAACACTAGAATAGGATCTTAGTATTACTATTGTAGCGCCCCGAATTTCTAATGTAATAATTTAGAAAATACGTGGCACAATCCCAGCATCCACTTCAATGTAACAATATACACAACCAACACCACTAAAATTTTCACTTTTATTACAACAAACTTTTACAAATCACAGCGGAATTCAAACAACTCAAACAATATTTTCTGTCATTACAACTCAAATTATCTCAAAAATGCTTTTACAAATTTACACAAAATATTATAAATCAATCTATCTCAAATATGCCTCAAGCATCCACACCTCCAAACTCTAAGCAACAACCTGCAACATGTGAGGCTAGAGATGATCCCTAACCCCCAAAACTAAAGGGGTTAGCCATAAATGGTGTGAGTGACATAAAAACAATCAACATAATTTAATTGTAAAACATAAGGTCATCAACAACATGTATTAACCACAATGATAAATGAATAAGGAATAACAAAGATGTAAAGCATGAAAACGTCATGGAATGAAAACAACAAGTGCATCTAGTCTAAAGGTCAAGTGTAGGAAAACTGGAAAACACATGCATAAAACCAAGTCAAGAAAACGCAATTGCTATATGTGGACTCTCTAATGCATACTTGTCGAAGTCTATGCATCCCATTCTACATAGGTTCGGTGCAAGCCCTTAACGTCTCCACTTCATATGGGTTCAATCCCCGCTATGCAACTAATCTTAACCCGATGACTACTACGAGATAAAGATAAACTGTGAGAATTAGCCCATGCCTGATAATTCAGGAGATGGATCCCACATCTCAGGTATTTTACCTGGATAATTCAGGAGATCATCCCACATCTAGACATAGACACATCATCACATGATTACCCCATGCGCGTCGCCTCGACCTTGATAATTCAGGAGTTCAATCCCGCATCTCAAGCAAACCACTTGGATAATTCAGGAGATATATCTCACATCTCAGGTAAATTACCTGGATAATTCAGGAAATAAATCCCACATCTCAAGATAGTTACTTGGATAATTCAGGAGATCAAATCTCTCATCTAAAGTCGTATTGAGGTGCATAACTCATGTTCCCGTTCATCATATCACCACTAGTGCCTGTCCTTATTATTTGTGGGTTATTTAATTACTCAACGAATCTCCTAGAGTGGTGTACCCTACCGGCCTAAAAATTAAACTGGATAACTGAAAATGCCTCAATGGGCCTCAACAAAATAACTTAACAAATATCTCAACACCGGTATACTAGGGTCACGTACCTCTAGAGACTCAAACTCAAAAGTCTAAACAAATTCCCACTAACAAGAGTGGCTCAACTGAATATCTTAAGATCAAATACCAAACTGAATATCTCAAAAGCAATTACCGAACTGAATAAGGTTTAGACTGATTTATCTGAAACCAATCACTCGAAATAACACTAAAGATACAAGGAATCCTTCAGTACCAGTCGACTTATTCTTTGGTAAGTCGACTGTCCAGAGGACAATATCCCAAAATTTCACAAGAATAGACTAAGTCATATCAGTCGACCTAAGGGGTCACCAGTCGACTGCATAAAGGCCAAGTCAACTGTCCTGAAAGGACTGAACAAATGTCACACAATAGAATTCTCAGTGAACCAGTCGACTGCACAAAGGCTAAGTCGACTGTCCAGAAAGAACTGAACAAATTTTACTAAGAAGGTTCTCAGCAGACCAGCCGACTGACAGAAGTCTAAGTCGACTGTCCCGAACAATTTTCAAAGGTTTGAAGGTACAGTAGTAGGGTCGTACCAGTCGACTGCATATTAGGCCAGTCGACCGTCGGCCTACAGTTTTTCTAATTAGGTCTGAATATAAAACTAAACCGGTGTTTTTCTAAAGGTTCTTTGTTTATGAAAAATAGTTCGTCTTTTGGCAAAATAACAATCTAAATAATCTTCATTATGGATTCATCACTCAATCATCCAATATGTCAAAAACTCGATTCTCAAGATCTATAATCACTAATCTTTCCATTAGGGTTTCTCAAAAGCTAAATTTCTTTCACAACCATGATCAAAGTCTGATTTATAACCCTGAGATCCAGATGCTCGTCATCCAATCCAAACATAATCCATTCTTTAACTCAAGATCTATTCAATATTCATGGGTTTCACAAACATGGTCCAAGCAATAATAATGGTTCATTCACATCACAATACAAGGATCATATCATTCATATAATGAAACAAAGCAAACGATGTCATTCACATAACTCAAAACAACCAATTTCATATCATTCGCAAAATCAAACAACAACACAAACAATGTCACTCACCTTGATTTAGAGAAGAATCCACGAAAAAGTCTTCCTTTTGCTAGATCCAAAAATCCTCCTCCCGATCACCAAGAAAATAATATTTTAATAAATCTGGAGTTGTGCAGCGAATGATGGCTGCACACCCTCTTTTATACAGGCCGGAATTAAAAGGAATTAGGGTTTTGAAGTACTTTTACAAAATAATCCTTTTTCAATTTATTACTTCACATATATAACCTTCTTTAGTTAAAATAAGTTAAATAAATCAAAACTAAATAAAATCCTTTTACCACTATGTTTTCCAACAACCCAGCACAGTCCAGAGATAAGAAAATCCCGGATTTACACTCAGGGTGGCAATTTTGCACAAAAGCCCTCCCTTTTGTAATATTTGCAAATACATCATAAAATATTCGTAAAAATCCAGAAAAATCCGAAATAATATATAATAATACATATTATAGTTTCCAATAAAAATATTTGACTTTTACCTTCCAGAAAAACATTTGCACAAAGATCCAACATAAATCCTACATTTGCAAAAACACCCTTTTTGACTAAATCTTCACCAAATCGTTTTTAAATAAATTTCAAATATATTTAAATTCAAATGATGACCATGGAGAACCAAAATATCAGTAAAAACGAATTTTCATAGTTTATTTAAGATCCAAACGACTTTTTACATAAAAGCCCCTCTCTTTCGAGATATTTGTAAAAATAGTTTTTTTATTCAGAAAAATCCCAAAATTTAGAATACACTCCATAATAAGTATGAAAATTTATTAAAAATATCAAATTGTATATTTACCCCAAAATTATTTGCACGTGTTTCGCACGTGTAAAAAGATAAATCTTTTTAGAAAATATTTTATTAAATTTTCCAGTAAATCATTTTAATTCATTTTCAAATATTAAAATAATATTTGAAATTATGGGGTTCTACATCACTCCCTCCTTAGAAGAGTTCTGTCCTCAGAACTACTGCTAATGGGGTCCAAACCAACACATCAAGAAGGAATGAAAACTTATGGATAGGAATATAATTTAAAGAAATACAATCACACAAGGGAATGCTTCTTAACAAAAGATGTACAACATACAGATGAAACACAATCATGCAAAGAATTCAGAAAATCAAACTTCCGCTGCGCAACTCTGATAACTGCCACCGGAAGCTATGCTGCAACAACTACTGAACTCCTGCCTCCAACTCTGACCTTCCACATCTGCTTCATTCTTCCAAGAATCAGTGGTCACTCCCTCCTTAGAAAGGACATAACTAAGGATAACCACCTCAAGACCTTGCCTGGAAACACCTTAAACTCTACACTAAGACTAACAAGAATTGGGCGACACAATTGCATACAAGAAAACAGTATCAATAAAACTTTGGTCTTTATTCCAATAATCCAAATAAATCTTGTTACATGAAGAAAAATACTCAATCTTCAATTATTCCAAATAAAAGTTTTATTTAATACAAAAGAATGAATTTCCAAGTTCTTGCACACACGAGTCACATTCCTGAGTTATCTGCATCCTCATCAGTCAATGCGGGCTCTCGCCCCTTCCTCAGATCCTTTCTTTTCCTTGCATTTTCTTTCTTCAGCTGTGGACAGATTTGTCGAATATGCCCTTCTTGACCACAATGAAAACAAGTTTGCTTCGCCAACTTCGAACATGCTGATCTGTAATGACCTGCCTGCTTGCAGTAAAAACAAGTCACTTCCTTAGTTGCTGGGGCCTTCTGCACTGGATTGCTGAGCTTGATTTGCTTTGTCGTCTTCGGACATGCGGACCGGTAATGACCTGTCTCCTTGCAGCAATAACAAGTCACTTTCTTAGTTGCTGGTGCCTTCTGCACTGGGTCACTGAACTTGACTTCCTTCGCTGGAGATTCCTTTCGTTCCTGATCTGATGTTGGCCTCTTCCTTTTGAGAGACTCGTCCTGCTTGGTGGGATCAACGTTAATAATCACCTGTCCAATCCTATAATTCTGATCTTGGTTCCGAATCTGCGCCAAATTAACTGCCATCAGCGCATCCAGAGTCTGATGCACCTTGGCAAATTCAGCCTCAAGGTCAATTCCAGTTCCTCGAGAACTTCCAGATCCATCCTCATTGTTTTCCTCGTTTCGGGGTCGGGATGCAACCATACTGATCACTACAAAACGAGGGTAAAGTTAGAGAATCACACACACATTACACATTCATATCCATACCCTATGGTAGAACCATACCCCAAACCAAAACATCATGTTTCAAACGGAATGAAATATATGCTTAAGCACAAATGCAATGTGAATGAGAAAATACGTATGTAGGGTAGCAAATTTACACAATAAATATATCATAAAATATATATACCATAGTGTAGGGATTAAACAAAGGTAAAATGATATGCATAGTAAGTATGTTGAAATATGTGGTACATATATAGAAATTTGTAGGAAGTACATGTAGAAATCAAGAATGTAATGATAATGAAGTTTAAGTAAAAGATAAGTAGTGGGTGCACATAGTACATTCGAAAAGTATAAAACAACAAATTTAGTTAGTAGCTTTTAAATAGTGGAAAGAAATTATAACAAAAGCGGTCAACTATAAGTAATAATAAGGGTATCGAATATAAGGTGCAAAACATAATTAATAATAAAGATTTAAATGTGTAGAAAACATATCATATTTATATGAGTAAAATATTGCAATCAAGTTTAAATGCTCCAAAATAGATAATACAAAATAATGGAAAATATGGTGTTGAAAAATCCAAGTATATATAATAAATTGAAAGTAAATATGCAAAACAAAATTTATAGTATAGCAAGACAATAATGAAAGGAAATAAAAGTAGCAGTAATAACTTAACACGTAGAAATTCAAAAATTTAAGGTATTATGTAAAAGTAATATCAAAGTATACGAGTAACAAAATGCACATGAAAGTAAGATAAATAAGACGTCAAGAAAGAAATGGGTAAGGGTCGCAAAATGAAATGAGCTTGTGAAATGCTAAAGGATGTACTATTGAATAATAATATAAACTCGGTTGGAGATATAGAAAAAGAAATAAATTCAGTTGCTGACAATAAAAGAAACCGAATAAAAGTAAAATAAGTTAATTTCACAAAAGTTATTTAGTAAGCAAACAGATATAAAACAGTAAGAGTGATAGGATACAAGAGTGAGCGCGAAATATACAAGAGAGCAAATAATTAAAAGAATCTAACGGAAAGTAATTAAATTTTATAGCTAGGAATAAATAAATGAATGAAAATTACTTTGGCGAAAATCATATAATCCAGAAATCATATGCAGTGGGTAAGATAGCAAAACATATAGTAGATCATGAATAAGTAAAATAGAGATTATATAAGTTGAAAGGGTGATACATTACATAAATAAATATCAAATACACAAAGCGAACAAAAGATGTCGAAAATAGCTAGTGAGAAAATATTTGCTTTATGTAAAAATAATTAATACATTTGCGATAAAGAAATTTCATTCAAGTCTAAGTATACAAACAGCCTAAATCTCATTACAGGTCTTTATGACCAAACAATCAAATCACACACATCAGATGTCCACTAGGGTACTCACACTTCTAATGTCCACCTAGGTACTCACGCTCTAGTGTCCACACCTAGGTTGGTTTTCAAACTATGTCTATTATTACTATTGAAGCATGCTCTGATACCAAACTGTAGCGCCCCAAATTTCTAATGTAATAATTTAGAAAATACGTGGCACAATCCCAGCATCCACTTCAATGTAACAATATACACAACCAACACCACTAAAATTTTCACTTTTATTACAACAAATTTTTACAAATCACAGCGGAATTCAAACAACTCAAACAATATTTTCTGTCATTACAACTCAAATTATCTCAAAAATGCTTTTACAAATTTACACAAAATATTATAAATCAATCTATCTCAAATATGCCTCAAGCATCCACACCTCCAAACTCTAAGCAACAACCTGCAACATGTGAGGCTAGAGATGATCCCTAACCCCCAAAACTAAAGGGGTTAGCCATAAATGGTGTGAGTGACATAAAAACAATCAACATAATTTAATTGTAAAACATAAGGTCATCAACAACATGTATTAACCACAATGATAAATGAATAAGGAATAACAAAGATGTAAAGCATGAAAACGTCATGGAATGAAAACAACAAGTGCATCTAGTCTAAAGGTCAAGTGTAGGAAAATTGGAAAACACATGCATAAAACCAAGTCAAGAAAACGCAATTGCTATATGTGGACTCTCTAATACATACTTGTCGAAGTCTATGCATCCCATTCTACATAGGTTCGGTGCAAGCCCTTAACGTCTCCACTTCATATGGGTTCAATCCCCGCTATGCAACTAATCTTAACCCGATGACTACTACGAGATAAAGATAAACTGTGAGAATTAGCCCATGCCTGATAATTCAGGAGATGGATCCCACAGCTCAGGTATTTTACCTGGATAATTCAGGAGATCATCCCACATCTAGACATAGACACATCATCACATGATTACCCCATGTGCGTCGCCTCGACCTTGATAATTCAGGAGTTCAATCCTGCATCTCAAGCAAACCACTTGGATAATTCAGGAGATATATCTCACATCTCAGGTAAATTACCTGGATAATTCAGGAAATAAATCCCACATCTCAAGATAGTTACCTGGATAATTCAGGAGATCAAATCTCTCATCTAAAGCCGTATTGAGGTGCATAACTCATGTTCCCGTTCATCATATCACCACTAGTTCCTGTCCTTATTATTTGTGGGTTATTTAATTACTCAACGAATCTCCTAGAGTGGTGTACCCTACCGGCCTAAAAATTAAACTGGATATCTGAAAATGCCTCAATGGGCCTCAACAAAATAACTTAACAAATATCTCAACACCGGTATACTAGGGTCACGTACCTCTAGAGACTCAAACTCAAAAGTCTAAACAAATTCCCACTAACAAGAGTGGCTCAACTGAATATCTTAAGATCAAATACCAAACTGAATATCTCAAAAGCAATTACCGAACTGAATAAGGTTTAGACTGATTTATCTGAAACCAATCACTCGAAATAACACTAAAGATACAAGGAATCCTTCAGTACCAGTCGACTTATTCTTTGGTAAGTCGACTGTCCAGAGGACAATATCCCAAAATTTCACAAGAATAGACTAAGTCATATCAGTCGACCTAAGGGGTCACCAGTCGACTGCATAAAGGCCAAGTCGACTGTCCTGAAAGGACTGAACAAATGTCACACAATAGAATTCTCAGTGAACCAGTCGACTGCACAAAGGCTAAGTCGACTGTCCAGAAAGAACTGAACAAATTTTACTAAGAAGGTTCTCAGCAGACCAGCCGACTGACAGAAGTCTAAGTCGACTGTCCCGAACAATTTTCAAAGGTCTGAAGGTACAGTAGTAGGGTCGTACCAGTCGACTGCATATTAGGCCAGTCGACTGTCGGCCTACAGTTTTTCTAATTAGGTCTGAATATAAAACTAAACTGGTGTTTTTCTAAAGGTTCTTTGTTTATGAAAAATAGTTCGTCTTTTGGCAAAATAACAATCTAAATAATCTTCATTATGGATTCATCACTCAATCATCCAATATGTCAAAAACTCGATTCTCAAGATCTATAATCACTAATCTTTCCATTAGGGTTTCTCAAAAGCTAAATTTCTTTCACAACCATGATCAAAGTCTGATTTATAACCCTGAGATCCAGATGCTCGTCATCCAATCCAAACATAATCCATTCTTAACATGTTTTATAACACTATGATCTCATAACTCAAGATCTATTCAATATTCATGGGTTTCACAAACATGGTCCAAGCAATAATAATGGTTCATTCACATCACAATACAAGGATCATATCATTCATATAATGAAACAAAGCAAACGATGTCATTCACATAACTCAAAACAACCAATTTCATATCATTCGCAAAATCAAACAACAACACAAACAATGTCACTCACCTTGATTTAGAGAAGAATCCACGAAAAAGTCTTCCTTTTGCTAGATCCAAAAATCCTCCTCCCGATCACCAAGAAAATAATATTTTAATAAATCTGGAGTTGTGCAGCGAATGACGGCTGCACACCCTCTTTTATACAGGCCGGAATTAAAAGGAATTAGGGTTTTGAAGTACTTTTGCAAAATAGTCCTTTTTCAGTTTATTACTTCACATATATAACCTTCTTTAGTTAAAATAAGTTAAATAATTCAAAACTAAATAAAATCCTTTTACCACTAAGTTTTCCAACAACCCAGCACGGTCCAGAGATAAGAAAAATCCCGGATTTACACTCAGGGTGGCAATTTTGCACAAAAGCCCTCCCTTTTGTAATATTTGCAAATACATCATAAAATATTCGTAAAAATCCAGAAAAATCCGAAATAATATATAGTAATACATATTATAGTTTCCAATAAAAATATTTGACTTTTATCTTCCAGAAAATCATTTGCACAAAGATCCAACATAAATCCTACATTTGCAAAAACACCCTTTTTGACTAAATCTTCACCAAATCGTTTTTAAATAAATTTCAAATATATTTAAATTCAAATGATGACCATGGAGAACCAAAATATCAGTAAAAATGAATTTTCATAGTTTATTTAAGATCCAAACGACTTTTTACATAAAAGCCCCTCTCTTTCGAGATATTTGTAAAAATAGTTTCTTTATTCAGAAAAATCCCAAAATTTAGAATACACTCCATAATAAGTATGAAAAGTTATTAAAAATATCAAATTGTATATTTACCCCAAAATTATTTGCACGTGTTTCGCACGTGTAAAAAGATAAATCTTTTTAGAAAATATTTTATTAAATTTTCCAGTAAATCATTTTAATTCATTTTCAAATATTAAAAATAATATTTGAAAATAGGGGTTCTACAACTATGAACGTATTGGAAATCTACTGGGCCACACACTTAGAATGGATTGAAATTGGGAATTAAATTCATGAGATGAATTTGATTGGGAATCCTAGTAAGACTTGGATTCCTGACATGTTTAGGTAATTAACTAGATTAAGTGGGCCAACTAAAGTTAGAAGGCCCATACACGAACCTGACCCAGGTCAGATTGTGAGGCCAACCGCCTCACCACTCTCTTAGGGTTGTTTTTCTGCACCTATATATATGATATATTTCTGTGAAAAAGACACATGAAAGAACTCTAACCGTCACATAAACTATGTGAGAGAGAGAGAGAGAGATCATGAAGGGCATCCCCTTCCTGCAGCTAGCACTATGGTGTGAGACATGATTTTATCCGTTCGTTTGGTTATAGTAGAGGCACAACACCCTTTGCAGTGCTGTGATTGGCATATTTTCGAGACACCAGATCCATCTTTAAGGTATAATTTCTAAACACAATTTGTGGGTTTTCGCTTGGATCCATGGCTAGATTTCTGTAACACCCTAGATTTTTAAATAATGTTTTTGAGATTAATAAATTAATAAAACACGTGCAAATATTTTCTTGAGAAACTCAAAGTCAAAATTATTTTGGGGAAACCTAATATTTATTTGTAGGTATTTTTTATGAATTTTCTGTATTTTTCTGATATTTATCTGGCGTATTTGCAAATATTACAAAAATGGGGACTTTCGTGCAAAATTACCACTTTGAGTAAAAACTCCAGAATTTTGGTTTTCTGGGCTGAGCATGATGGCTAGCCAACTCAAAGGTAAAGAGTTTACGTTTTGTTCTAATAGATTTGGTTTATTTCGCAAATTTATTAAAGAATGACATTTTTGCAAAATTGCCACTTAGAGGCCAAAATTACAAAATTTGTTTTTTTGGGTTTGAAACCAGTGCCGGCCAGATCTGGGCGGCTATTTTTTATTTAAAATCTCAATTAAATTGGTTAATCTAATTACCTAGTATAAAGGATCTATATATGTAAAGATATATTCTAAAAGCATATTTTGCAAAATCTTCTCAAAAACCCTAATACCCAAATTTCGGCCTATTAAAAGGGTAATAGCAGCCGTCTCTTTGCTGCACAAAATAAAAGACTATTTTATTATTGGTTTTCTTGGAGTTTCGAAACGAGGATCTTGGATTTTTGCAAAAGGAGGAGCTTTTCTTATTCTTTATTATTTCGATTGATTCTCCATAAGGTGAGTGACATATGTTTGATTTCGTGTTGTTCTATGCATGTTATACATGATGATTTGTCTAGTAGAATGCATGATAGAGGGATGTATGATGATATAATGAATTTATTGATAAAGGGATGAATAAAAAATAGAACCTTTCATGAAACTATGCTATTGATGAATAAAAATTCTATATAGATGACTTGAGATTGTTAAGAACTTAGTAGGAATCATGGGTATGATGTTTTCTTTCCTATTCTTACTGTTTTGATTGTATGTGATGAGATTACATGATTGAGATGCTCAAAAAAATTGAATAAAGTTGAACACTTTACTGTTAAGGATATGCATGATCTGTTTGAAGGGTTTTAATGAAGAAAACTTGATGAATGAATGTTGTAGACACTTATAATCATGGGAAAAATAATCTACTTAGTTGTATGTGTATAACAAGTTGCAAAGAGTTTTTTAAAGTATCAAAAGATCAAGTCTTGGAGTTGGAGTTTTATTTTGGGTCTGATTTTGTTCAGCCGAAATTGAATTTTTTTGTGTTTTTGTGATGTTTTCGATTGGATCTTGATTTATATGGATACTGAGATTGAATTGAACAATATACTACTTATATGTGATGATTTTCTTGATGTTTTCTGCTGCATAAACACACCATACATATTTACACACATTTACTTTTACTGATTTAAAGAAATTTGTCAAAAATTGCTCTTTTATGAATTTGATGAGAGATTTGATTTGTTTTATAAACTCCAGTATGTTAAATAGTTGTATTTGATCATTTCAGGAATTTTATTTTACAAATTTATGATTTTACAAAGATTAAACCATGTATCAGATTGAAAGTGCACGAAATTTAAAGAGGGTTGTTTTGAACATGCCAGTCGACCGCCCAAGAACAACACTGGGATCGACGGTCGACTGACAATTGTGAGATTTTGGAATTTTAGCATGTCGGTCGATCGTGGTCTTTTTGAATTGTTTTGACAGTCGACCGACAACGGCTGTGTAGAGCGTTTTGCTGAGTTTTTCCTTGTTTTTCTTGAATGATTATTTCTTTGCACTAATAGATTATTGATCTACTGTTTTAGATAAAGTTTTTGCTCCAGATTACTGTATTTTACAGAGATTTATATTTTTATTATAATAGAATTTAAATTTGCATTTCTACGATTTTAAAAAGTGAAATATATACAGTTTTCGAAGGAATTGATGTTTCATGATTTATCTACAACTTCAAAATGTGAAACTCAGTTAATTGAGAGATTTAATCTCAGGTTTTACTTCTAGAAATTTTGTGCGTGTTTGCATAAATTTGGATTTTGTTGATTAAAGAAGTTTCCGTTGATATAAACTATTTGATAATGGGATTAAGCGTTTTAATGAAATATTTTATGTTGATATTTGATTTGTGAGTCTCTAGGGGTTAAGTAGGATTCCTGTAAACCGGCAGATGAGATTTTGTAGATCTTGACCAGTTGGGTCTTGGGGTTGATGGAATTAAGCCCGGTAGGATACACCAACTCTAGAGAGGGGGAAAGTTCTGTTTTAATTAATAATAATCAACCTAAGGACATGCACTAGTGGAGATGTGATAGAACTTGGGAAACGTAAGTATATGCTCTATTGTTAGTCCGATGGATGCATTCCAGGACTGTGTATTGTTGTGTCCTGAGAGGACAGTTGGTATGTTCGCGTATCGAGGGTCGGTAGGCCTATTCACGAAACATATGGTGCATTCGCATGTCGAGGATCAGCGGACCTATTCACGGGATGTACTGTGTATCTGCACGCTGAGGGTCGGCAAGCCTATTCATGGGGTACACGGCAGGGAGGTGATTCTCCGGTTTTTGAGCTATGCTTACATGATGCATGTGCGTCGAGGGTTGTCAGGCCTATTTGCGGAGTAATCTAGATCTTGTTTCTATCACCGTAGTACGATTAGTTGCTTAACGAGAGGTTTAACCCTATAAAGTAGAGAACGATAAGGGCTTGCATCGGACCTATGTAGTATGGAATGCATAGAATCGACAAGTATGCATTAGAGAGTCATCATACTGCATTTGTGTTTCTTGATTTGTTTTATGCATGATATTTTCTATTTTCCTATACTTGACACATAGTTTAGTTTCACTTGATGTTTTCATACTTTATTTATCGTCATTTCATTAGCCATGTGTTACTACTGTTGGTAGATTATGAATTTATTCTTTATGTTTCATTTATATTGTATTTCTTTTGATGTCACTCACACCGTTATGGCTGACCCCTGTAGTTTTGGGGGTTAGGGTTATCTCTAGCCTCATGTTTTACAGGTAGGTACCTATAACTTGGGATTTGGATGCATGTGGTAGAATGATAATGGGGCTTATGCAATTTGTAAAAGAATGTGTCGTAAAAGAAAGAAATTGTAATTCAAGGTGTTTAAATTTTCTGTTGTGCTATGTAAAGAATTAATGTATTAAAAGTTGAAAAATTATTCTTTGTTTTGGCTTTGTTTACTATTACATTGAGGTATATGCTGGGAATTGTGCCACGTATTTCTGAGATATTATATTAAAAATTTAGGGTGCTACAATTTTGATATTTTGTGATTTTTTCCCTGGGTTTTTAATCTGTGATTGCCATCGAAACCTAACATTGTTCTCTGCTTGCGCTCTATCAACAACTCGTTAAATCCATACAATGAGTTCAATACTCTGCTCTTCGCTCAGGCTCCATCAACAACTCGTCAACTGTAAACAACGAGTTCAATGCTCTGCACTTCGCTCGAGCTCCATTAACAGCTCGTTAGCACCATACGCCGAGTTCAATAGCTTGCTCTCGCTGAAGCTTCCTCAACAACTCGTTAACTCCATACAACGAGTTCAACGCCTTGCTCGAGCTCGAGCTCCATGAACAACTCGTTAACTCCATATAACGAGTTCAACGCTCTGCTTTTCGCTCAAGCTCCATCAACAACTTGTTAAACATCATACGTCGAGTTCAATGCCGCGCTCTCCACTTGCGCTCCATGAACAACTTGTTGACTCCAAAAAATGAGTTTGACACCTTGCTTACCGCTCGAGCTCCATCAACAACTCGATAGCTCCCTACAATGAGTTCCTTGTTCTCGGCTCGAGCTCCATCAAAAACTCGTTGGCTCCATACAATGAGTTCGATGGCCCGCTCTCCGCTCAAGCTCCGTCAACAACTCGTCTGTTCCATACAGCGAGTTCAATGCCCCGCTCTGCACATGAGCTCCATCAACAACTCGTTGAATCCATACAGCGAGTTTGACACCCCACTATCCGCTCGAGCTCTGTCAATAACTCGTTAGCTCCATACGACGTGTTAACGCCTTGCTCTTCGCTCAGACTCCATCAACAACTTGTTAACTGCATACAACGAGTTCATTGTAGTACTCTTCGCTTAAGTCCTTCCAACAACCCCTTAACTACATGAAATAGATTCAGCATCCATCCTAGAGTTTTCTCTACAAAACCTGCTGGTCACAAACAACAGGCTCAATTTCCAATTCCATCATAGAGTTGTTTTTCCAAACTTCCTGGGTGCAAATAGCAAGTTCATATGGTCAACTCGGTCTAAGTGCTGCCTCTCCAAACTTGCTGGGATCAAACAATAAGCTCGACGTCCAATGCCGCCCCAGAGTTTTCTCTACAAAAACAACAAGTTCAAATGACAAACTCTTTCACAGAGTTGAATCTATAAATATGTTGGTGTTGGTGTATGCCCTAGAGGCCAGTTGTGTATTGACATTACTAGTTTACATTGTATAATGATATTTATTTCATATATGAGGCATTTCATTTATTGTGTTATTTATTGTGATTAAATGAACATAATATAGTCCTTAGAATAGTAGGTTCAATACCATGGGATATCAAGTGCATGACTTGATTGTGAGATCCTATTGGTTGTAATTAGAATTCTATTCTTAAATGGCCCTAGTCAAGTATTAATGTGAATTAGGATAACAATAATGCATAGAGACTAGTATGTGCGTAGACTGATGACCATATCTTATGGATCATGGATATGAGATATCAAGTCTTCACATGGATACATATTAGAGTAATAATGTATTGGACTGACCCACCATGAGAATGCTGCATGGATCATTACGTGAGTGTCATAAGCGGTTCTCACACTGACCATTGTGTATGTAGTCCTTTGACTTGAAGTCACTACGGTTCCTTACATAAGAGGTTATGTGTTTTACTGTCGTTAAACGTTGCCTGTAATAAGCTGATTATAAAGTGGACTATTAGATATACTACAAATCATGCGGAGGGATGTGAGTGCCTTAGATAGGATTTGTCCCTCTTACATAACATGAGCGATATCTATGGGCCCCTTGATTGAGTGAGACTGTAAAAGCATGGCCACGCTAAAATGAGTCAATATGAGATATTGAACTCATTTGTTTTAATAAGTCTACTCGGACATCAAGAAACCAAATATTGAACTATACAAGGATGACACGCTCTATGCTTTGTGGTCAATTAAGATATCTGGACAAAGGGACTAGACTACTTGGTAACATTGGTCACAGATAGGTTATGTCTAATCACTGAAATTCCTGGTCCTTGAGTAGCAGTGATGTATTGCTAGATACCACTCACTGTTTGTAATACTAGAATATGATTTTAGTATTACTGTCCAGGTAACGGGAACCTACAGGATCACACGCTTAGAATGAATCGAAATTGAGATTTAAATTCATAAGATGAATTTAATTGGGGATCCAAGTAAGACTTGGAATCCTGACATTGGTTGGACATTTAATTAGATTAAATGGGCTAACTAAAGTTCAAAGGCCCACACCCGAATCTTAACCTTGTCAGATTGTGAGTCCAACAGCCTCATTACTCTCTTAGTTTTTTTTTCTACAACTATATATATGATAGGTATCTGTGGAAAAGTGATACGTATCATATATATGTACCATTCAGTCGACTGTTCTGTGAATTCAGTCGATTGGGAGGGGAAACAAGTCGACTTATATGAGGTTTTCATCTTTTTGAATAAGACTTCAAACCTCTGGGCAGACGACCGAATTTTTGGGTCAGTCGACTGGTCTGAGCAGAAGGATTACTCTTTTCATGATCAAAAATAATTTTTGGTTTTTCAAAATAATCATATAAATTCTTTTTCACACTAGAAACAGAATCAATCTTATTACTACTAGTATTATTAGAGATATGATGTTTTTCAAAAGTTTTTTGAAAACCTAGTCCAAACTTTTTATTAGATTGAACTTGATTTTGGAGAACTTCATTTAAATTCTCTTTTTCTTTGTTGAACCGAGATACATTCTTGGATATCTCTTCATAATTTTTCTTAAGAGATACAAAATCTATATCCAAGTTTGAAAGACGAGAATTTAAAGACTTGACTTCAACATTTAAGTTAAGATTTTCTTGAAAAAGTGTCTGATTAACTTTCTCTAGATTTTTAACTCTTATTTTCTCATTTTTTTGTTCTTGAAAAACTTCATTAAATGCTTCTAATAAATCATTTGAATCAAAATTGTCACATTATTTTGAGTAGACATGAAGCACACATTTGCGACTTCATTAGATTCTTCATTCTCTTCTTCGGATGATGTGTCGCTATCATCCCAAGTTGCTTGGTATGCCTTCTTTTTCTTCATGTACTTGTTCTTTGTGTACTTGTCCTTCTTGAAGTTAGGAACTTTCCCTTTTGATTTTGCATTTTCTAACGGACAGTCCTTCTTCATGTGACCTGTCTTGTTACACTTGAAACAAGTGGGAAGATCATTAGTATCTTTAAACTTAGAATTGAATTTACCCTTTCGAAGAAATTTCTTGAATTTTCTAGTGCACATGGCTATTTCTTCTTCATCTTCTTCTTCATCTTCTGAATCGGACATGGCCTTGAAAGCAAGAGTCTTCTGCTTGGCTTGTTGAGGTTCTAGATCCTTCTTGCGTTCTTCTATTTGTACTTCGTATGCCATTAGGTTTCCCACAAGATTCTCAAGAGAGAGTTGTGTTAAACCGTTGGCTTTTTCTATGGCGGTGGTCTTCTTCTGCCATTCGGGGGTTAGGACATGTAGGACCTTCCTTACCATCTCTGCTTGCGAATATGTCTTTCCGAGAGCCACAGGAGAGTTTGTGATGTCCATGAACCTTGTTATCATGTTCGACACATTTTCGTTCTTCTTCATACGGAACATCTCGAACCTGTGAACAAGAACAAAGATTTTAGATTCTTTGACCTTATTTGTACCTTCATGTGTTACCTCAACAGTGTGCCATATTTGATGAGTCGTTATTGCGTTTGACATACGATTGAACTCTTCTTTGGTAAGTGCACAAAAGAGAGCATTCATCGTCTTTGCACTGTTCATGGTGTTGTTCTTCATGTCATCGTTCCATTGTGCATAGGGAATTGTAGGTACGGTATATTCTGTCACTGCCATGTTCCAAATCTCATAGTTGATCGACAGTAGGTAGATCTTCATTATACACTTCCAATAGTTGTAGTTTGTTCCATCTGTAATACCCTAGATTTGATTTATGAGATTTTTATGATTTTACGTGTTTTGCACGTATGATTTCATTTGTGTAATTTTTTGTGTAAAATAATTTTATAGTATTTGTTCTCCCATATTTTTTCCAAAAAATATTTTCTTTTAAAGCCTAATTAAAATCTAAAGCCCAAATTGTCTTTTAAGCCCACTTTATTAATTAATTATTTTAACTATTTAAACCCATGGTTAAATTAGCACATTAGTGAGCCCATTTAACTTATTTCTCTTTTAAAACAATTTAACTTGTATTGTAGACTCTTGTCATGAACAAATAAATTTTTATGCACATGTACACTTGTAAGGAGAGGGTACTAGTTGGCATGTGCAAGCACTAGGGTGTGCATTGCATACCTTTACCTAGGCCAAATTGTGATGGAGGGATGTGGAAGAGATGGAAGTGGTGGAGAGGTGGTTGTGTATCATGGATAGTTTTTATAACTCCCTAGTTCATCTAGACTATTGATCTTTAACCATTTGATCACATCCTAGCCCTACATTCACCCCCAAAAAATTGTATAAATACTCCTCCCTATACCCTTCATTCTCACACTTAGAATTTTTTAAAGTAAAGAATAGAAAGAAAACAAAGAGAAGTAATTTGGGTGAGACAAAAGATTGAGCAGTTGTGAGATTGTGTGCTATTTCGTTCTCCATCCAAGGAGGAGGCCGGACAACACTAAGGGGCAAGGCTCGGGTTGCGGCATCATTAGGAGAAGAAGCTTTTTGGTGGCTTGATTTAGGAGGAGACGGCTTCGCTCGATCGTTGTAGGAGATCATTAGGAGTTTGTTTGTTTTTCTCTCCATCAAAGGTGGGTGATTCTCTTACACTTCTAACTAGGTTCATGCTAGAGTATGGTTGATGCATTTGAAAAGAGACATAGTTATTCTAGCCATATGTTTAAGACAAATTAGAATGCTTGATTGTGTGTGAAAAGAATGATAATTAGTTGCAAATTTTGATAGTTAGTTTAATTTTGACATTTCTACCATGTTTTAATTGATGATTTGTTCTATACCAAGGAGACATGATTGTATGCTTAATTGGATTGAAATGTTAATCATGCTTAGTGGTGAATTTGCTATTTCAATGGTTAAAAATGAGAAAAAAGTGATTTTTGTTACTGAAATAATTAAGTAATATTAATAGTCATAATAAGAAGGAAATACGAGAAGTTTGCATGCCAATTTACAAATGAAACGACTTTGGTTGTACATTTTTTGAAATTGTAGACAAATTTGTAGTCAAATAGAAAAAGTGATGTTTTTATGTCAAAAATCAAGATTTAATTTACTGATATGTTAGAAATGTATAAAAGTTATGTTCTGGAATTTTTGAAAGAAAATGGAGAAGAAACAAAATTAAAATTAGTTACTTTTCATAAAAAGTTCAGTGAACCGAAACTAAGATCAAATCCCTTAAAAACCCAATTCATATCAGTTGGCCACTTAGCCTAATTGGTTAATGGGTGTGTTGGGCGCGCTTACTGTAGCGTGGGTTCTGGCCTTGGTCTCAGGTTCGTAACTGAACAAGAGACTTTTTAATTTTATTTTCTTTTGGAGAAATCCGAACTCGAGATTGGACTCAAATGAATCCGAACCGTCTTTATGACATGGTTGCGCTCTGTCCCTATGGTTAGTGCGTGCGCTGGCTTTGTCTGTGGTCGCTCGTTCGAAACCCGAACTCAGCAATTTGAAAACTTTTGTTTGTTTTTAAGTTTTTTTTGGTGATTTGTGACTTTAAAAATTCGGGAAAAATCCTATAATTGTTATAAAAATATGTAGACTTCATGAAAAACAATTGTACACTATTTCGACTTGATTTAAATAGCGTGAGCGGAAAAATTGAGTAGAACCTTATAAAAATACAAATTTTGCACAAGTACAAGTATAAAAGTGACTTTTTGAGTTATGCTAGATTTATAAATGGAAATTTTGTGTAAAAAGAACTTGTTATTATTTTGTTGTTAAGAATTTTAAAGTGTTTCATTAAGAATTTTGTTATTATTTGGGTAATGTGTGCTTTGAAAAGTAAATGAGAAATATGATTGTTGAAACTTGGAGGAAAAGAAATAATAGTACGGAAACTAAGACTTATTTTGGTTGAATGAGATTGTTATGAATTGAATAGGAACATTGAATTATTGGAAAGAATGGAAATCATGTTAATTGTGAAAAAGAACTATATGAGTATGAGAACTAAAATATTGTGATTATGAATTGAAATTGAGAACTAGAGTATAGCAAGGCCTTATACCGACATCGAAAAGAAATATATTGAAATGAAATTTGAAATGAAACGACCAAGATTTGGGTCATGTGATATAAATGGTTGAGACCGGTATAATGGAAGGGCTAACTCTAGAGAATTGATTTTGTTCATGATTCAAATAACTAAGGACTAGATACATAGTGAAGACGTGATGAAAATAAGAGAAAAAACGAGTATGAGGGCCTCCGAGCTATGGTGTGAGAGTATTCACAGGCTGTCTTCACGATGCGTCGTGACATGACATGGATATGTCTCCAGGAGTCCGTACCGCAGGCGACGCTCGTGGGGTGTTTGGTGACTGCGGGTGGTGTCATGTCCAATGACGGAGGCTGAATTATCCATAGGTTCTTCATGATGCGTCGTGACATGACGTGTGATTCCCCTCCAGGCTGTTTGGACATTAGCTCGTACTCATAGAACATCTAGGATACTTATCGTAGTTACTGAAGTAGTTTAAATCATGACGAGGGATTGAACTCTACAAGATGAAGAACAGTTAAGGGCTTGCCCTCAGACCTATGTAGCATGGGATGCATAGAATCTAAACAAGTGCGTCTTAGTGTCATATAATATACATAACTGCATTAAGGACTAAGTGCACCGCACTACACGACATCTATAGGATAGCCCCCTGTAGTTCTGTTTGTGATCAAGTTTGTGATTGTTTAAGTATTTGAGAATCGTTTTATTGTTTTCGGCATAGAGAGGATAGCTGTGCATAATATTTCGTCGGTTGTAAGCAACTGACGCACCCATAGCTTCTATGCAGGATAAAGTGGTTAACAAGACTAAAGAATGCATGCTGATTAAGGAATGATTCAAATGTTATACATTTCAATTTATGTAAATTGTTGTAATTTGCTTCCGCTGTAAATATGTAATGTAATTGTAAACTCTGATGTAACAAAAGTTCTTTTTTTCCTTGTAAAATTGTATGAAAGAAGTGTAAAGATCCTGTAGAACTTCGAATTCAGTTGTATTTTGGAATTCGGGGTGTTACAGAGTGGTATCAGTGCCACGCTTCCAAGTAGTAAAAATTTATAAGGAACGACACCCTAGAAGTGGACATTAGGGCATGTGTTAAGTCTAGAGATTTAAATGTATGTCACTTACATTAGTGTTGCTCTATGATTTATGCTTTTCTTCTCCTTCCTCTAAGATGGCGGACCACTTCGACCCAGCTGGAGATGATAACTGGCACATCCTTGAGGAAGATTACTATCCTGGGCAAGCTGATTCAGACGAGGAAGATCTTGAAGAATTTGAAGAGGAATGGCCTGAGTCCCGAGAGATCACTCCACCTCCGGATTCATCTGATGATTCTTCTGACGAGGAAGAACCAGTTCTGAGTAATCTCATTGTGTCTCTTCAGAGGCAGTAGAGACTCAACGGGAGAGAATCGGGCTACTGGAGACTCAGTTGGCGAAGCGCAAGGATGATATTGCAATTCTCAGTCATCGTGTTTGGGAACTCGAGAAGAGGAAAAACATGACTGATGTACTGAAGGAAGAAGTGCAGGAACTACGGGAAGAGCTTCAAGGAGCCAAGAGGAACCGTAGGAGCTAGACTATTGTATCTTCTTATTGTTTTCATTTTGATGTTAGTAATGTTTTAAATTCGAATGTATAAAGTTGAAATTCAATGAAATGGAAAAGTTGATTTAAAATTCATGTTTATACTTCGAATTTAATGGATCTTTTGCATCAGAATATGGCTAGAAGAGGAGCTCGAAATGATGAAGGTCTGGACTTGGAAACGGAACTAGCGAGGGTCTATCAGACACTCAATGCCGTTGCCAGGAATCAGAATAAAGGAAGGGTGCCTGTGAATCCAGTACCCGAGGCAATCAAACTCGTGGAATCATTCAAGTGGATGAAACCACCGGTGTTTGAGGGGAAGTCAGACCCTGACGCGGCTGACAATTGGATCCAACAGGTAGAGACTATCTTCGAAGTCTTAGAGACTCCGGAGGGCAGCAAGGTGAAGTTGGCGGCACTGCAGTTCGAGAAGGATGCATCGGTGTGATGGCAGTCGATGAAGCAGATGATGGGGGACTTGGTTCTTGGCTGGGATGAATTCTTGGAAGAATTCTGCAGTCATTATTTTTCCTCAGACGTCCAGGAAAAGAAGGCCATGGAGTTTCTAGCGCTGCAGCAGGGCGGCATGTCGGTTAGGGAGTATGAGACAAGGTTTACTCAGCTCTCAAGGTATGCACCCGAACTGATGATGGACGAGGCAAAGAAGGCTCGAAAGTTCAAGCATGGTTTCAGGCCCAGTCTGAGATCCAGGATGATACCCCTCGGTATCAGGAGATTTGACAAGCTGGTCAAACGAGCTGCAACCACTGAGGTAGACATGGAGCAGTTCCACGCAGTTTAGAATCGAAGGACTAACTAGAATGTTGGGAAGAGGCCCGCAGTTTCTGGCAACTTCAGGGGATAGCCGCCGTCCCAGAGGTTCAAACCAACGGATGCGAATGCTGTCAACATAGCTGGGAGACCCAGAAACAATTGGGTGAAACATCCAGTGGTGACTTGCTTCAACTGTGGTGAGATGGGACATTACAAGTCTCAGTGCCCCAAGCCGCAGAACGTCACCCGTAGTGGACCGATGCAGCAAGTTGGGAAGAAGCCGCACCAGCAGGAGTGAGTATTTGCCTTGACTGAAGCTGATGCTGATGAGGTGGATCACGTCATCACTGGTATGAGGGAGGATGTTTAGAGTGTTTTCTGTTGTTTCTCTTTTTCCCGCTTTTGTAGTGAACTATTATGTAACGAGTGTATGTTATGTAACAGGAGAACTTATTTTGAATGGAAAGAAAGCTATTGTTTTGTTCGATATTGGATCCGCTCACACTTTTGTATCACCTAAGTTTGCTAAAGTTTTGGGAGTCGACCGAAAGTCTTTCCAGACAAGGTCTTGGCAGTAGCTACTCCATCAGGGGAGACCCTAACCACTGATCGTTACTATGCGGCCTGTGAGATCGTAATTGGGGACAGAAATTTTGGGATTGATCTGATCGAGCTGAATGTCTTGGGAGTCGATGTGATCATTGACATTGATTGGATTTCGGTGTACAGTGCGAACATCGAGTGCAAGGCCAAGGAAGTAACAGTGAAGGCTCCAGGTGGTCCTGAAGTCACCTTCCAAGGGAAGAAGAGATGTTCTGGTCTGGTGACAGCTATCTGCAAAAGGGATGTTCTTGCGGAGGTGCAGTAAATCCATGTGGTTCGGGATTACCCGACAGTATTCTTGGAAGATTTGTCTGGGTTACCCCCGCATCGTGATGTGGAGTTCAGCATCACCATTCAGCTAGGGAGTGCGCCCATTTCCAAGGCACCGTATAGGATGGCGCCAGTGGAGCAGGATGAGATCAAACGGCAGATTGAAGAACTGTTGGAGAAAGGCTTTATTCAACCGAGTGCGTCACCTTGGGGAGCACCGGTGCTTTTGGTAAAGAAGAAGGATGGTTCGATGAGGATGTGCATCGATTACAGAGAGCTAAATAAGGTCACTGTTCAGAATAAGTGTCTTATTCCCCGAATTGACGACCTGTTCGATCGTTTACAAGGAGCCGATGTTTTCTCCAAAATAGATCTTCGATCAGGTTACCATCAAGTTCAAGTGAAAATTGAAGATGTGCATAGGACTGCATTCAGAACTCGACACGGGCATTACGAATTCTTAGTTATGCAGTTTCGAGTGACGAATGCATCTGCAATTTTCATGGATATGATAAACAGAGTTCTGAGGCCGTTCATTGATTCTTTCATCGTGGTGTTTATCGATGATATGCTTGTGTACTCCAAGTCGCAGGAGGAGCATACAGAGCATCTGGCAGCAGTTTTGAAGAAGCTTCAGGAGCATGAGTTGTATTCCAAATTGTCCAAGTGAGATTTCTGGAAATTGGAAGTGGCATTCCTGGGTCACATCCTTTCTAAGGAGGGAGTGGCAACTGATCCGCAGAAGATAGAGGTGGTGAAGGATTGGGCAAGGCCTACTACAGTGAAGGAAATCAGGAGTTTCCTTGGGCTAACTGGATATTACAGGAGGTTTATCCAGGGCTATGCTTAGATAGCCGTGCCGCTCACTGGTCTGACCAAGAAGAATGTGAACTTCAAGTAGATCGAACAGTGCGAGGCAAGCTTTCAGGAGTTGAAAGAGAGGCTGACTACTGCTCCCATTTTTGCTTTGCCTAAAGTAGGTGTTGAGTACGATGTCTATAGCGATGCTTCACATCGTGGGCTTGGTTGTGTCTTAATGCAAGATGGAAAAGTGATCGCTTATGGGTCTAGGCAACTACGACCGCATGAGAAGAATTATCCGACACAAGATCTGGAGTTGGCTGCGATTATTTTTTCCTTGAAGCAATGGAGACGCTACGTGTATGGTGAGAAATTGAACATGTACACGGACCACAAGAGCTTGAAATACATCTATCAGCATAAAGATCTAAATCTGAGGCAAAGGAGATGGCTGGAGGTGCTTGAGGACATTCGTCCAGAGATTAAGTACCATCCTAGGAAGGTTAATGTTGTTGCTGATGCACTTAGCCACAAGAGCAGTCTGGCTAGTTTGATCACAACTCAGAGGCAGCTGGCAGAGGAGTTGGATCGGGCTGGTATTGAAGTTGTTCTGTGAGGCTTGGGATCATCTTTAGCTCAGTTGAGGCTTCGACCAACGCTGAACGAAAGGATTATCGCAAGTCAGAAGGAAGATGCAGAGATTCAGAAGATGAAGGAGTAGGTCGGTGCTGGCAGGTTGTCTGAGTTTCAGATCAGGGATGAGGTGTTGTGGTTTGGAGAGAGGCTGTGTGTTCCGGATCAAGCAGAAAGCGGGAGACTATTCTCCAGGAGGTACATGCTACTCTTTTGTCTGTACATTCTGGGAGTACCAAGATGTATAAGGACATTAAGCAGTATTTCTGGTGGTCAGGTCTGAAGCGGGATGTGGTGGAGTTCGTGGCGAGGTGTGAGATCTGTCAGCAGGTCAAAGCCGAGAATCAGAAACCCAGAGGTCTATTGCAACTGTTACCTATTCCGAAATAGAAGTGGGATAACATCAGTATAGATTTCATCACGGGTTTGCCCAAGATTTCTAATGGCAATGATGCAATTTGGGTCATAGTCGATCGACTAACCAAGTCCGCTCACTTCTTGGCGATGAAACTCACTTCGTCGATGAACAGATTGGTTGAGGTGTATGTTGGTGAGATCGTCAGGCTTCATGGTGTTCCGTTAACCATTGTGTCTGATCAGGATGCGCGGTTTACTTCGCATTTCTGGAGGAGTCTTCAGACAGCTTTGGGTACCAAGACGGATTTCAGCACTGCTTTTCATCTTCAGACCGATGGGCAGACCGAGAGAGTCAAGCATATTCTTAAGGATATCCTTCGGTGTTGTGTACTAGACTTTGGAGGCAGTTGGGAAAGGCACTTGGCTCTGGTAGAGTTTGCCTACAATAATAGTTTTCAGACTAGTATTGGCATGGCACCGTACGAAGCCCTATATGGAAGGAAATGCAGAACACCTGTTTATTGGTTCGAAGTTGGAGAGCGGCAGATGTTTGGACCTGAGATTGTGTAGCAGACCTCCGAAAAGATCGATCTGATCAGGAAGAGGTTGGTGGATGCTCAGAGTAGGCAGAAGAGCTATGCAGACAACCGGATGAGGGACCTTAAGTTTGAGGTTGGTGACTTTGTCTTTCTGAAGGTTTCACCTAGCAAGGGTGTGATTCTCTTGGGCAGAGGTGGGAAGTTGGCCCCGAGGTTCATAGTCCCATACAATATATTGAACCGGATTGGGAAAGCTGCTTATCGGTTAGAGTTGCCGAAAGAGTTGTCTCAGGTGCACAATGTCTTCCATGTATCTATGCTGAGAGGTTACATTACAGATCCTAGTCACCATTTGCCTGAAGTTCCGGAGGGTTTGCAGTTGGATCTGAGTTACATTAAGCTTTCGGTTGAGATTGTAGATCGTCGAGCGAAAGTCTTGAGGAACAAGACGATACCGATGGTCAAAGTAGTCTGGAGAAACCAGTTGGTTGAAGAGGCTACTTGGGAATCTGAGGAGAGGATGATGAAGGATCATCCTGAGCTCTTTGTGTGATTTGTATCTTCTTTTCTTTCTTTTCTTATCTCTTTGTTGTATTCCTATTTTCTCACTATTTAAGTGTAGTTCCGGGGACAGAACTATTCTAAGGAGGAAGTGTTGTAACACCCTAGATTTGATTTATGAGATTTTTATGATTTTACGTGTTTTTCACGTATGATTTCATTTCTGTAATTTTTCGTATAAAATAATTTTATAGTATTTGTTCTCCCTTATTTTTTCCAAAAATTATTTTCTTTTAAAGCCTAATTAAAATCTAAAGCCCAAATTGTCTTTTAAGCCCACTTTATTAATTAATTATTTTAACTATTTAAACCCATGGTTAAATTGGCCCATTAGTGAGCCCATTTAACTTATTTCTCTTTTAAAACAATTTAACTTGTATTGTAGACTCTTGTCATGAACAAATAAATTTTTATGCACATGTACACTTGTAAGGAGGGGGTACTAGTTGGCACGTGCAAGTACTAGGGTGTGCATTGCACACCTTTACCTAGACCGGATTGTGATGGAGGGATGTGGAAGAGATGGAAGTGGTGGAGAGGTGGTTGTGTATCATGGGTAGTTTTCATAACTCCCTAGTTCATCTAGACCAATGATCTTTAACCATTTGATCACATCCTAGCCATACATTCACCCCAAAAATTGTATAAATACCCCTCCCTATACCCTTCATTCTCACACTTAGAATTTTTGAAAGTAAAGAATAGAAAGAAAAGAAAGAGAAGTAATTTGAGTGAGACAAAAGATTGAGGAGTTGTGAGATTGTGTGCTATTTCGTTCTTCATCCAAGGAGTAGGCCGGACTACACTAAGGGGCAAGGCTCGAGTTGTGGCATCATTAGGAGGAGAAGCTTTTTGGTGGCTTGATTTAAGAGGAGACGGCTTCGCTCGATCGTTGTAAGAGATCATTAGGAGTTTGTTTGTTTTTCTCTCCATCAAAGGTGGGTGATTCTCTTACACTTCTAACTAGGTTCATGCTAGAGTATGGTTGATGCATTTGAAAAGAGACATAGTTATTCTAGCCATATGTTTAAGACAAATTAGAATGTTTGATTGTGTGTGAAAAGAATGATAATTAGTTGCAAATTTTGATAGTTAGTTTAATTTTGACATTTCTACCATGCTTTAATTGATGATTTGTGCTATACCAAGGAGACATGATTGTATACTTAATTGGATTGAAATGTTAATCATGCTTAGTGGTGAATTTTCTATTTCAATGGTTAAAAATAAGAAAAAAGAGATTTTTGTTACTGAAATAATTAAGTAATATTAATAGTCATAATAAGAAGGAAATACGAGAAGTTTGCATGCCAATTTACAAATGAAACGACTTTGGTTGTACATTTTTTGAAATTGTAGACAAATTTGTAGTCAAATAGAAAAAGTGATGTTTTTATGTCAAAAATCAAGATTTAATTTACTGATATGTTAGAAATGTATAAAAGTTATGTTCTGGAATTTTTGAAAGAAAATGGAGAAGAAACGAAGTTAAAGTTAGTTACTTTTGATAAAAAGTTCAATGAACCGAAACTAAGATCAAACCCCCTAAAAGCGCAATTCATATCAGTTGGCCACTTAGCCTAATTGGTTAGTGGGTGTGTTGGGCGCTCTTACTGTAGCGTGGGTTCTGGCCTTGGTCTCAGGTTCGAAACCGAACAAGAGACTTTTTCATTTTATTTTCTTTTGGAGAAATCTGAACTCGAGATTGGACTCAAATGAATCCGAACCGTCTTTATGATGTGGTTGCGCTCTGTCCCTTTGGTTAGTGCGTGCGCTAGCTTTTTCTGTGGTCGCTGGTTCGAAACCCGAACTCAGTAATTTGAAAACTTTTGTTTGTTTTTAAGGTTTTTTTTTGGTGATTTGTGACTTTAAAAATTCGGGAAAAATCCTATAATTGTTATAAAAATATGTAGACTTCATGAAAAACAATTGTAGACTATTTCGATTTGATTTAAATAGCATGAAAGGAAAAATTGAGTAGAACCTTATAAAAATCAATATTTTGCAAAAGTACAAGTATAAAAGTGAATTTTTGAGTTATGCTAGATTTATAAAAGGGGATTTTGTGTAAAAAGAAGTTGGAGTGTGTTTCATTAAGAATTTTATTATTATTTTCGGTAATGTGTGCTTTGAAAAGTAAATGAGAAATACGATTTTTGAAATTTGGAGGAAAAGAAATAATAGTACGGAAACTAAGACTTATTTTGGTTGAATGAGATTGTTATGAATTGAATTGGAACATTGAATTATTGGAAAGAATGGAAATCATGTTAATTGTGAAAAAGAAATATATGAGTATGAGAACTCAAATATTGTGATTATGAATTGAAATTGAGAACTAGAATGTAGCTAAGCCTCATACCGGCATCGAAAAGAAATATATTGAAATGAAACGACCAAAATTTGGGTCATGTGATATAAATGGTTAAGACCGGTATAGTGGAAGGGCTAACTCTAGAGAACTGATTTTGTTCATGATTCAAATAACTAAGGACTAGATACATAGTGAAGACGTGATGAAAATAAGAGAAAAAACGAGTATGAGGGCCTCCGAGCTACGGTGTGAGAGTATTCACAGGCTGTCTTCACGATGCGTCGTGACATGACGTGGATATGTCTCCAGGAGTCCGCACCGCAGGGGACGCTCGTGCGGTGTTTGGTGATTGCGGGTGGTGTCATGTCCCATGACTGAGGCTGAATTGTCTATAGGTTCTTCACGATGCGTCGTGACATGACGTTGGATTCCCCTCCAGGCTGTCTGGACATGAGCTCGTACTCATAGAACAGCTAGGATACTTACCGTAGTTACTGAAGTAGTTTAAGTCATGACGAGGGATTGAACCCTACAAGATGAAGAACGATTATGGGCTTGCCCTCAGACCTATGTAGTATGGGATGCATATAATCTGAACAAGTGCGCATTAGTGTTATATAATATACATAACTGCATTAAGGACTAAGTGCACCGCACTACACGACATCTATAGGATAGCCCCTTATAATTCTGTTTGTGATCAAGTTTGTGATTGTTTAAGTATTTGAGAATCGTTACTGTATTGGCATAGAGAGGATAGCCGTGTATAATATTTCGTCGGTTGTAAGCAACTGATGCACCCACAGCTTCTATGCAGGATAAAGTGGTTAACAAGACTAAAGAATGCATGCTGATTAAGGAATGATTCAAGTGTTATACATTTCAATTTATGTAAATTGTTGTAATTTGCTTCCACTGTAAATATATAATGTAATTGTAAACTCTGATGTAACAAAAGTTCTTTTTTTCCTTGTAAAATTGTACAAAAGAAGTGTAAAGATCATGTGGAACTTCGAATTCAGTTGTATTTTGGAATTCGGGGTGTTACACCATCAATGAGAGGTGGCCTTTGTGTGGATTGACCTTCATGGTATTGACTTGCATTTGAAGTAGGAACCATTGCACTCAACCAGGCTCTGATACCAAGTCTTGGATCCTGTATACAAGGCAAATGACACTAGAGGGGGGGGGGGGGGTGAATAGTGTTGTATAAGAATTAAACAGTAAATTGAAATTTTCGCACTATTAAGTCAACTGAAGAAAGATGGCAGTTGACTGAAGCGTCAGATAAGAAGAGTAATTTAATTGAATAGTTACAAGTCTGTTAAGTCGACTTAGAGAGTAAAACATTTGACTGACCAGACTCGATTTACACAAGAAACTTAGAGAAATTAAAAAATGCAAGTTTAAAGAATACAACTACAGAGAGTCAACACTGCAAACACCACGATGTATTCTGGTTCGGTCCTCCCGACCTACATCCAGTCCCCAAGCAACCCACTTGAGATTTTTCCCTATTCTTGAAAAAAATACAAGAATACTCTATGGCCTTTGACAACAACTATGTCAAATCCGTAGACCTTTCTCACCACTAGAGAGAGCAAAACTGACTCTACACCCTAGAGTGAAACCGACTCTAAACCAAGAGTTCTACTCTCCAACCGAAAGGACCACTCTCACAACTCGAAAGTGCAACAACATCAAAAAGAGATTTACAACAACCTAAAGCCTTGTCTGTGGAAGTGCTTTTTGTATATTGGCTATAGGTCGACTTCTGACTTCAGTCTAGAACGAATTCAATGTTATGCTAGACTGAAAATCAGAGAACCAAGTCTTAAAGAAAGTATATGCTTGTTCTTCTTTTTCTCAAATGCAAAAGACTTCAAAATGAAAGTTAAGGAGTTAGGGAACCTTTTCCAATTGAAAACTATACTTTATTTATAGAGTTAGAAACTCTTGAACGTTGTGAATCGTATCCCAACTGCCATACAACGGCAGTAGAAAGGTTTGAATTTGAAAAACAAGTTTTAAATTCAGAAAACTGTCAAAAATGGCTTGAACGACTGGGTTGCCAAAAGAGTCGACTGGTCAGAGGTTGAGTGAGTTCAGTCAGTTTCGTACTCTAACAGTCGACTACTTCCAAGAGTAACTCGACTGGTACTCAATCAGCTGAACTTATACAAGCTTTGTTTTGATATTTTGATTTTGTAAAACATTTTCTTTATCCGGGGAATGTGTGAGCGTGTGTGTGAGAAGGCTTTTACAAGATTCTAAGACTCACAAATAATACAAAAAAATTTACAAGTCATTTGTTCAAATGTAGCTCTTGAAAGTCTTGAACTTGAAACTTGAAAGTCTTGAACTTGAGTCTTAGTGGCTTGATCTTGTCTTTGTGGCTTGAGCATATACTTTTGAAAGCTTCATCACATTGTATTAGGATGCTTCATCATGGTATTGACCTTGACCACTTTTGATACACACTGCAAAAGATATGTAATATAGAACAATTGTGTATTGTGTTGTAGCCATCAAAATCAAGAATCTACATTCTCCCCTTTTTTGATGATGACAACACAATAACATAAAATAATATAGACATTACATTTACACATCATGATACTCACACAAAGCTTGAAAAGATATACACTTGTTACAAGCTCCCCCTGAATAAAGTACAATATACACAATATTTACACAAGAAATTTGAAACAAAACAACATATCATAACATGCATAACATAACATGCACAAACAATGCATAACATAACATTCACAAACACAAACATGCACAAAAACCATAATTTCTCCATTTCTCCCCCTTTGTCATCAACAAAAAATAAAGAGGAAACCAACATTGCATAAATACAAAACATGGATACATGATTAGAAAATCAATTTGATGTCGCGACAGTCGACTGAGTTTTCTATCAGTCGACTGAGTCGAGTGCAAATAATACAAAAAAAAAATGAAGTAAAGCTACTGTCATTCGACTGAGTTTTTACGACAGTCGTCTGGTCAAAACACAAAATTCAGTTAAAAATATAAACAACGAAAATACTGTATAAGTCGACTGGAAATCAATTATAAGTCGACTTAAACATAAAAAATTTCAAGAAATGTCATGAAATGAGCAAATGCCTAGTTCTCTTCTAAAGTTGATGAAAGTGTCTTCTTTAAGAGCTTTGGTAAATATATCTGCTACTTGTTTATCAGTAGAAATAAAATCCAATATGATATCTCCCTTTAATAAATGATCACGTAGAAAATGATGTCGAATATCAATATGTTTCGTACGTGAATGTTGAACCAAATTTTTAGATAAATTAATAGCACTGGTAGTATCATACATTATAGCGGGTCTTGAAAATGAAATACCATAATCTAATAAAGTTTGTTTCATCCATAAAATTTGTGCACAAGCCAAACTTGCAGCAATATATTCAGCTTCTGTAGTAGATAGGGATACCGAATTTTACTTTTTACTGCACCAAGATAGTGAATGTCCCAAAAAGTGACAAGTTCTATTGGTACTTTTACAGTCAGTTTTACTACCAGCAAAATCGGCGTCACTATACGACAAAAGTTGAAAGTTATTGGTGCGTGGATAAAACAAACCATATTCATATGTGCCTTTAATATATCTTAAAATACGTTTCACTGTTTTTAAGTGAGATTCTTTTGGATTAGACTGATATCTAGCACACAAACATACGCTAAACATAATACCTGGTCTACTAGCAGTTATATATAAGAGTGAGTCAATCATACCTCGATAGAGTTTTTGATCGACACTCTTACCCAATTCATCTTTGTCATGTGTAGTAGTAGTAGCCATAGGTGTGGTCTTACTACTAGTGCTATCCATGCCAAATCGTTTGAGTAATTCCTTAGCATATTTTCCTTGATTAATAAATATGCCATTTTGAGGCAGTTTTTTTTGTAGTCCAAGAAAATAATTGAGTTCACCCATGTGACTCATCTCAAACTCATTTTTCATGGTATTAGAAAACTATTGACATAGATTACTATTAGTAGATCCAAAAATTATGTCATCTACATATATTTATATGATTAAAATATCGGTCTTTATTTTCCTAATAAACAAGGTAGTATCTACTTTACCAATTTCAAAACCAGTTTCTCAGAGAAATTTTTTTAAGCGATCATACTAAGAACAAGGTGCTTGTTTAAGACCATATAAAGCCATGTTCAATTTAAAAACATGGTTTGGGAATTGTTCATGTTCGAAACCGGATGGTTGCTTAACATAAACATCTTCCTTAATAAAACCATTCAAAAAAGCACTTTTAACATCCATTTCGAAGAGTGAAATTCATAAAACACGCAAAAGATAATAAAATCCTAATTGATTCTAGTCTAGCAACAGGAGCATATGTTTCATCAAAATCAATTCCTTCTTCTTGATTGTATCCTTGACCAACTAATCTAGCTTTGTTCCTAATAACTTATCCTGATTCATCTAACTTATTTTTAAATACCTATTTGGTACCAATTATAGTATGATCAGGAGGTCGTGAAACTAAATCCCATACATCATTTCTTATAAATTGGTTAAGTTCATCTTGCATGGCATTCAACCAAAATTCATTCTTACATGCTTCTTCTATATTTTTCGGTTCAAAATCCGACAAGAAAGCTGTATGAGAAATCATGTTAAAATGAGATCTTGTTTGAATACCATGTGAAATGTCACCAATTATTAAGTCATGAGTATGATCTCGAATTTCAACAAATGACTTTGGTAATGTTTGAGTTATCACAATAGGAACAGTCGACTTAATAAGTTCATCAGCCGACTGATTCACCTCAGTCGACTTAGGAATCCTATCAGTCGACTTGTCTAGGGTAGTTTGCTCTAGTGATTTAATAACGTTATCCAGTGGTGATGATTCAATTTCATCATCTTCAATAACATTAGACGAATGTAAAGATTCATTAAATAAAACAGGCATAGATTCTTCAATAGTGAAAGTTGACTTATTAAAAATTCTATATGCCTTACTCCTATTTGAGTATCCAATGAAGATACCTTCATTAGATCTAGCATCAAATTTATCTAGATTATCCTTTGTGTTTAATATGAAACACTTACAACCAAATACTTTAAAATATGATACTTTAGGAATTCGTTCATAAAAAAGTTCATAACAAGTTTTCTTAAGCTTTTGCCTAATCAATATTTTATTTAAAACATAGTATGCTGTAGAAACAGCTTCAGGCCAAAAGTATTTAGGCAAACTGCTTTCAACAAGCATAGTACGTGCACATTCTTGCAAAGTCCTATTCTTTCTTTCATCCACTCCATTTTGGGGTGAATCTCTAGGAAATGCAAGTGAATGTGTTATAACATTCTTGTTGCAATATTCTTAAAATGTTTCATTCTCAAATTCTCCACCATGATCATATCTAATAGTGACTGTGGTTAAAGATTTTTTATTTTGAATACGTTTGCAACATTTTGCAAATTTTTCAAAGGCTTCATTTTTATGTTTTAAAAATAGTACCCATGTAAATCTTGAAAAATCATCTACTAAAACAAATACATATCTACTTTTATTTAAAGAAGTGACTCTAATAGGACCAAATAAATCCATATGGATTAATTCGAGAGGCCTACTATTAGACATCATTTCTTTTGTCTTAAAAGCAGATTTTACTTGTTTTCCTAGTTGACATGCATCACACATCTTATCCTTTTTAAAAGATAATTTTGGCAATCTAACTAGGTTATTCTTAAATAATTTAGCAATGTTTTTCATATTTACATGGCCAAATCTCTTATGCCAAAGACAAGAATCATTGTTAGAAGCAACTAAACAAAAACCATTTGAAAACTCATTTGATCTTAAACATAATTCATATATATTATTTTTCCTAAAACCTTGAAGGATCACATTTTGCATAGATGAATCATAGATTAAGCATGCATATTTTTCAAAGACTATTTTATAACCCTTATCACAAAGTTGACTAATACTTAACAGATTATGCTTTAAACCACTAACTAGAAATATCTCTTCAATAGTAGGGGTAGTGTTCTTACCGACCATGCCTATTCCAATGACCTTTCCTTTGTTATTGTCACCGAACGTAACAGTTCCTTCATCTATCTCTTGTATGGAAGAAAGTAAGTTTGCATGGCCAGTCATGTGCTTAGAGCATCCACTGTCAAGTATCCAATATTCCCTTTTAGGTACCTATAAAATAAGAATTTTGAATATGGTCCCCTTTTTATTTGGTCCGAAAGAGATTAGTGTTTGGGAAACCAACCCCAAAGTGAGTTTGATTTACCACCAAAAGCAGGTATATAACTTACAGAATTACACACATTATGAATAAAAGAATTTATATAAGTGATCCTATCATTTAGATTCAGGTTGACTGGAACCCAAATGTTTTTAGTTTGTCCTGTTGACTTTATTGTACCCTTCGGTCGACTATTCAGTGAATTCAGTCGACTGGGAGATGAAACAAGTCGACTTATATGAGGTTTTCGTCCTTTTGAATAAGACTCCAAACCTCTGGGCAGATGACCGAATTTTTGGGTCAGTCGACTAGTCTGAGCAGACGGATTATTCTTTTCATGATCAAAAATAATTTTTGGTTTTTCAAAATAATCATATAACTTCTTTTTCACACTAGAAGCAGAATCAATCTTATTATTACTAGTATTATTAGAGTTATGATGTTTTTCAAGAGTTTTTTGAAAACCTAGTCCAAACTTTTTATTAGATTGAACTTGATTTTGGAGAACTTTATTTAAATTCACTTTTCCTTTGTTGAACCTAGATATATTCTTGGATATCGCTTCATAATTTTTCTTAAGAGATACAAGATCTATATCCAAGTTTGAAAGGCGAGAATTGAAAGACTTGACTTCAACATTTAAGTCAAGATTTTCTTGAGAAAGTGTTTGATTAACTTTCTCCAGACTTTTAACTCTTATCTCCAAGCTTTTAACTCTTATCTTCTCCTTTTTTAGTTCTTGAAAAACTTCATTAAATGGTTCTAATAAATCATTTGAATCAAAATTGTCACTTACATCATTTTGAGTAGCCATGAAGCACACATTTGCGACTTCATTTGATTCTTCATTCTCTTCTTTGGATGATGAGTTGCTATCATCCCAAGTTGCTTGATATGCCTTCTTGTTCTTCATGTACATGTTCTTTGTGTACTTGTCCTTCTTGAAGTTCGTAACTTTCCCATTTGATTTTGCATTTTCTAACGGATAGTCCTTCTTTATGTGACCAGTCTTGTTACACATGAAACAAGTGGGGAGATCATTAGTATCTTTAAACTTAGAATTGAATTTACCCTTTCGAAGAAATTTCTTGAATTTTCTAGTGAACATGGCTATTTCTTCATCATCTTCTTCTTCATCTTCTGAATCGGACATGGCCTTGAAAGCAAGAGTCTTCTTTTTGGCTTTTTGTGGTTCTAGATCCTTCTTGCGTTCTTCTAGTTTTACTTCGTATGCCATTAGATTTCCCACAAGATTCTCAAGAGAGAGAGTTGTGTTAAATCGTTGGCTTCTTCTATAGCGGTGGTCTTTTTCTCCCATGTCACACCCGGCTTCCCAAAAATATGGAATACGAGTGCGTGACGAAGCCTAGCGAATAATTTTAACATCATCCATAAGCTGTATGATCGACTCAGCATCATAACAAGAATATAACAAGATTTATATATAACCAAGCATGCATGAATAATTTATTAAACAACAGAAAACAATTAAAACAATAATAATATTCAAATAGTTTTCAAGTCTGGAACAAAAGGAAAAACTCGGAAACATCAGCCCGTTACAAGTTCTTAAGCAACAACAAATGAAATAACTCAATTACAAAAAGAAATGATTAAAGAAAATTTTTCCCCAGCAGGGCCTAGAACGTCTGCTCACCGATTCCAGCAAGTAGCACGTCTCCACAGTCTGCTTAATAAATATAAAAGGAAAAAATAGGAAAAACAAGAGAAAATGCCCTTAGTGCAAGTTAGGGCCACAAATAGTAAAAACGAGCACAAGTAATGTGGAACAAGAATTGGAATCAAGAATGTAACAGGGATACAATAAGTAGTGGAAAACCAAGAACTAGCTAGCAAGAGGGATATCTTAGCAAACAAGCTGGATAACAAATGCTAATGGTGAAGAAAGTGACAAGTGAACCTATAGGGTATCTAACATCAAGTGACAAGTGAACCTATAGGGTATCTAACATCAAGTGACAAGTCTCAAGTCTAATGTCAAGTAACAAGTGCCAAGTCTAGTGTCAAATATTATATTCAAGTGCCAAGTCTCAAGTAACAAGTTGTCAAGTATCGAGTAACATGTATCAAGTTCAAGTTTCATGTTTCATGCCTCGCGTATCATGTTTCATGTATCATATCATCAAGTATTAAGTAAACATGTATCGAGTTCAAGAAAGTGGTGGGAACATGTGTCAAAACAGCGAACCACACTGCTAATGTATTCAAGCAGAATTTGTGTTCCTAAGTTTAAACATGTGAAACAGGGTTGAAATATTGTTAATTAATTCTAAGAAAATTTGGGAAGGTTTTATAGGGTGTCCAACAACAACATATAGAATTTCAAGTCAAACGCTTACTGCTAACATAGTTAAATTAATTTGCAAACTGAAAATGTGCAGCAGTTTTGCGAATCCGCGTCTACCGACACAGCTGCAGTAAAACAGTAATACATCCTAGACCGTAACTCCGAATTCAAAAATTCTAGAGGCTATCGACATCTAGACATCCAGAGCTACACTTACTATTCAGGGCTCCGGTTCAGATTCTGATGTTAAAGGGGTCAAATCAGCATAATAAGATCCAGGACAGCAACATGTTGGAGGGTCTTACGTGTATAGGTTGCATGAAAATTGGTTATTAGGCATCTCGTTTAATGTGTGATACAATTATGGGGTAATGGTTATCAAAACAGCAAGTAACATTATTTCTCAACTCAAATGGGTGCAAGTTCATCACATACAAGATACAACACACATCTATAAATCTAGGGATCTTAATTTCATATGTTCATGTGTCTAGGAGATAAAGTGAGTCCAAGTAATTGTAATATAACAATGAAATTGTTGTGATTCTTAAGATTATGAAATTGATGAGGCTTAATATTTGATTAACAATGACAAGTCAATGAGGAGTCACAACTACTAACTATTTGCTGTATTTTCAAATTAAACGCTTGTACTAGAACAAAAATATGTACAAGATGAATACTTGCCTTGATTGAATGAGGGCGTTTAGATCCGATAATGAGGAGAACGGGATCGAAAAACCCCGGGCGAAATCTCCCAAAAGCACGTGTGAAGCACGTGCAAGAATTCAACAGTAGAGGAAAATTCCACACACCAGATCCCGCCAAAACAGCGTACAGCGAGCTTCAGATCCGGCACGCCAAAACACGGAACACCCGAACGCACCAATCAGATTTCCCCTACGCAGCGGATCTGGCCGAACAACGTATAGCCTTCTCAGATCGGCTGTGGGTGAACACAAAACAGCGTTTTTGTCCACCCAGATCTTGTCTTCTTCCTCACGACGGCAGCGAACGGGAGCGATAGCGTAGGCTCGCGCGACTGCGGCGATGTGACGTGGCAGGCTCGCGATGATGTCTGGGTTCGACTGGGGAGCAGTCGACGGCGATGATGATGGCGAGGGAAATTGCACGGCGGTGGCTCTGTTTCTGGTTTCGAAACAGGGGAGAAGAGTCGGAGGAGAATGGGTGGGTTCGGGGTGTTGGCGATGCGACGGAGGTGGGTCGCGAGGTGAGGAGGATGAGAGGGTGAGGGCGATACGATGAGGAGATGGCGAGGCGATGGTAATGGAGGTCAAATTCGAAAGTGATGGAGATGGCGGAGGGAAATGGTGGAGGTGGTGACGATGGTGGTTTGGTGCTGCGGTGAGGTTGACGAGGAGCAGGGGTCGAAGGCGATGGGCATTGGTGATCGAAAGCAGGAAATGGGTTTGAGCGTGGACGAAGGGAGAAGGAGACGGGGTGAAGAAGGAGAGCGGCGGGGGTTTTGGGTTAAAACAGTAATTGGGGGTTAGGGTTAGGGTTTTAATAGTATGGGTTTTGGGTTAACGGGTATTAGGGTATCCGTTTTGAGAGGGATCCAACTAGAGAATTGGTCAAAAATCCATAAAAAATGGGAAAAAAGAGATAGATGAGTTGAATGGTCCATTTCTTCATGAAGAACGACCCAAAATTGTAGAACGAATAATACGATTGGATTAGACAAAGGCATTAAAAATTGAATTGAAATAATATAACGATTTTATTCGAACGGAAAATAAAATGCAGGACCTCAAATTGATAAAAGAGTACAAAGGGGTAAAATACTGTATAAAAATACAAATACGGAAAATAGGAGTTACAAATCCTATCCACCTTACACAAAAATTTCGTCCTCGAAATTTGCTTGGGCGGTACATAGGATAGGGCTAAGCAAACTGGGGGGTAACAAGGCAGAAAATTAAAGTGGAAGGAACAAGAAATGGCAACACCAGAAGAATAAGAAAGTGGATAATGATGAGGTCAATGGAGAGCCGGGAAGGAAATAAACAGTATCAAAAGGAATGAAATGACACAAGATAACAAATATGATAAAGAAGTAAGCAGAACTGGAATCAAAGAAAGAATGAATAGGGGACAACTGAATCAAAATGAATGAGTGCATGATGGCAAAATAGAATGCAAGAAAGAAGTAACCGACATCAAAATGAAGAAGAACACCACAAGATTTGCAAGATAACAAAGCAAGGGGATGGAGGAATAGAAAGAGCTTGAATTGAAGAAGGGATGGACAAGGAAAAGATGAACCAGACAATGAGTCAACGGATGAGAACAAATGCCAGAGATAGGGGATAGCAAACAATGCAAGGAAGGAGAAGCAACAATAGGACCCTAGGACCTGTGGGTTATGGGCCCACCATGCTTCCGCTGCGACACTCTGATGGTGACGTTCCAAGCTCTGGACATGTCGTTGTAGACCACGTGACACCAAGCGACGATCCGAGCAGGAAGAAAAGAATGAGGCACCAAGATCAAAGAGAATATGGGCTCCAAATAGAGATAAGAAATAATGCAAAAGAATATAAAATTGTGCTTCAATTCAAATAATCAAAATATATAGTATATATCAAAACTAATGACTTTAACAGGAATAATAATAACAACAAATGTTAACAATAAAATCGATAGTGATAGAATAATAATAACAATAATCAAATATTAATGGTAACAATAATGATAACAATACATTTTAATAGTAAAATAATAATAACAATGATAAATTAAAATAAAACAACAATAATAACAGTAATCAAAATCATCATAATCATACATGCAATAATAATATAATAAAATAAAAATATCAACAATACTAATAATAATGATAATACATACATGACATAATAGAATTCAACACATTCATGAAAATAATACAATAATAATAATAATGATAGGATTAAAAATAATATCAATAACGATAATAGTAATAATGATAATAGCAATAATAATAATACCAATAATACTAAGGTAACAGTAATAATAATAATAATAATAATAATAATAATAACAGCAGTAAAGATAATGAAAACAATAATAATAACAGCAGTAGAGATAACAATAATAATATTAATGAAAACATTAGCAATAATAAAAATAGCATTATAAAACAAAATTAAGAATTGGCTTACCAACTCTATAAGTAAATCAGCTATACTAGTTCAAATTGTATGAAAACGTAAAGTGTAATTGTATAAACAAAATGTCATAAAGGAAATATTTATTTACCATTAATTTCATTATATAAGTAAAAAGTCTTGAAATATCAATTTGCAAATAAGTAGAAAATTTTGCCTCCTTAACATCAAGTTGCATGTTTGCCTTCACGACATCAGGTTGCAGGTTGCCGTCTGAATATTCGGTTGCACATTTTGCCTCCCCGATATCCAGTTGCAATTTGCCTCCATTGATATCGAGTTGCATATTTGCCATCTCGACATTAGGTTGCACCGAAGTGGTGAAAGGTATATAAAATTGAGCGTGCTCAGGCTCAAAACAAATTAATAATAATAATAATAGTAACGATAAAAATAATAACACAAATAACAATAATAATAACAAAATATCGATACTATTAACAATAAGAATAACAATGATAAGAACAGTGATCATAACAATAATAATAACAGTAATCGCAAAAAGAATGATAATATTAATAATAATAATAACAATAATATTGAAATATTAACAACACTAGGAAAAGTAGTAATGCAAGACAAGATATAGTTTGGGCCCAACGTTTTTGTGGAAGTAATTTAATATTAACAATAATAATAAAATAATGAAAACAACAATAAGAATATCAATAGTAGTAACAATAATAATAATACTAGTAATGAAAATGAAAATAATAGCAATAATAATATTAGTAGTAATAAAAGCATTATACAACAAATTAAGAATTTGTCTTATCAAAATAATCTAGTAGAAATATATAGTCGACCAAAAATGAAAAGTGAAGTTAAAAATACACCATTGTTCGGAATAACAAAATCTTTGTTAAGAAACTTTTTTTTTAATTTTTTTTAATTTATAGAAGATCGAAAATAAATATAACAATTAAAAATCGAAATATAGAAAGTATTTGGAAAAAAAAATTATAAAGAGAAAAATAGGTAGGAGAAAAATGAAGCTACACCCAATAAGGAGTTAAAGAGGAGGATGACTAGAAGGGACAAAAGTAAATTAAGGAATTGAATACGAAGGAGAAGGACGAGGGGCAAAATCGGAATTGAAGAGAATATAGCAGGAAAGAAATAACTAGCATGATACTCAAAATGAGTCAACAAATGAAGATAATGCAAGGCACAAAAAGCAATGAATGACACAGGAGTTGAAATAAAAAGGAATCAACGAGCCAAGCAGAAAATAAGAGATTGCTTGCACCGGAATCAAAAGAATATGGGTACGGAAAGAATAAATTTGTACCCAATAAGGAATCAACAAATTAGGATGACTGTAAGAGATGGAAGGAAGCAATGAATCAAAGAATTGAATATTGATATGGCTAAAAATGGGGTTAAATCGGAACCGTCCAAACTTGGCGCAAATCTCAAACCCTGGGGACAAAATGGTAATTTTACCTACAAACGGGTCTGAAGTGGGTACTGGGTCTTCTCTCGAAAAGCCCAGTGACCCGCAAACGGACCCATCTCAACTGGGTGCGGGCTTCAACCTGCAGTAAACCCGGTCCAGCAGGATAGAATTAGGGTTTCTGATTAATCCTAATCAATGGCCCTGATTCATATCTATTCTTTCACTGGGAATTAGGGATTACATTCCTAATCTAATCCTAGGGATTACATTCCTAATCTGATCCCAAAGGCGGCTATAAATATCCCCCATCCACCACCATTAAGAGGTAATCAATCTTTTGCCAATTTACGCTCTCTCATAATCTTTTCTGGTTATTGACTTGAGCGTCGGAGGGTGCGTTACCGGGATCAACCAAGGTGTCTCGCATTTTTTGCAGGTGAACGGCGGGAGTCAGGTTTGCTATTCAAGTTTTCCAAGAATCCACAAATACTGTCTGTTTGCCCCCACACCAGATTTAGCGGTAACAAATTGGCAGTGTCTGTGGGAATCACAAATAGCAGCCTTTACTCTTCCCGCAAGGTCAGACCTACCCAACCATGCCTCCCCGAAGGCTGAGATCCCGAGGGTCCAACCGCGGACCCACTCTCCCTCAACCACAACAGGAGGTCCCTCTCCAAACCGTCCAGCCGACGGAACTTCCCCCCAACCTGATCAAGCCCCGCGGCAGGACCAGCCTCCTCCTCAGAATGCCGGTGCGGGGGGCTCCCATCCCGATCCTCAAAAACAACCTCTTCAACATGATCACGTCTCCGTGCACAACCCCTCTACTGATTCCATGGCATCTCACAATCCCCGAGCATCTGATGACCTCCGCAACACTCTAGATAATCGGCGCAAAGAAGAGGATCTTCGCCACCGTTTGGATGAAAGGCGGGCCTGAGAGGGAGCCTCCCGCCAACACCGTCCAAATGAGCGATCTCCTCATCGCCGAGAATATAGAAGGTCCCTTCCTTGCAGAGGGCGGAGAGAGTCCCCAGGCCACCATAGGAGAAGACCCCCTTCTCCAGCTGGTCGGCAACCCCCGAGCAATGACGAGGTGCCCATCACCCGTGCTGAGTTCCAGCAATTCCAAGCAATCGTCTTACAAGCCCTCAATCTCTGGCTCAACAATGACAATGCTCAGAGGGTCCCCACTCCTCCGGTCCAAAGTCCTCGCCAACGGTCCCTAACTCCTCCCTCAGCTCCTAGCAACCCCCAGCACATTCCTTGTGCTCGCCGCTCCCGAAGCTACCGTCGTCGTAGCCCCCGCTATCCCTCTTACGAAGATGAGTCCAGAGGCTCGTTCGACTACCGTCGAAGGGATGACACTGTCTACCATCGCCTACACGAAATGGAGAGGCGCTTGGGTCAGCTAGACAGAGAAGAAGAGCTTAGAGGAAGGACCCTCCTCCCAAGTCGACCTCCTTTCTCTCGAACCATCATGGAGGCGCCCGTTCCAATAGACTTCAAGCCTCCTCAATTCGAGACTTATTCCGGGGAGTCCGACCCCGTCGACCACATCGAAAGTTTTAAGACCCTCATGCTCATCCACCAAGCTTCCGATGCTCTGCTGTGTAAGACCTTCCCCACTACCATCAAGGGTCCAGCCTGGGAATGGTACTCTTGCCTCGCCCCATCTTCGATATTCTCCTTCGAGCAATTCGAAACCCTCTTCGTCACCCACTTCGTGAGTAGCTGCCGAACTGAGAAGACCAGCATTTCGCTACTCTACCTCAACCAGAAGAAGGGTGAGAAGTTAAGAGACTATGTGAAAAGGTTCACCGCGGAAGCTAGGTCTATCGCTTCCCTCGACCAGTCGGTCGCTGCAGCAGCATTCCAATCAAACGTCCTTAATTCCAGCCTCCGCTCCTCCCTGCCAAGAAGCCCCCGCAGAACTTCTCCGATCTCCTTCTCCGAAGCGAGAAGTATATTCGGGCCGAGGAAGCTGAGCACCGCCCCAACTTTGAGGGGCCTTCCTCCGGGTCCAAGAGAAAGGGAACAGAAGAAGAGGGAGCCAAGAAGCTCCAGAAGGACAATGGCGGACAGCGCCGACCTCCCCCCAGGTTCGAAAAGTTCACTCCCCTTAACGCCAACATTTCCACTATTCTTATGGAGGTTGAGAAGGAAGGGGTGCTACCCCCTGCCCCGAAAATGAACACCCCTGGCAAGAAGTGAGACAAAGAAAAATGGTGCCGCTATCACCGGGACCATGGCCACGACACCAATGATTGTCGGGCCCTGAAGAACGAGATAGAAGCCCTCATCCAGAGGGGGCAACTGGCCAAATTCGTGAGAAAGGACCGAACCGACCTTCCGCCTCCCCCTCGGGGGGCTAACAAGCGACCCGAACAACGCGATGACACACCCGAATTCGAAGAAGAGCATGTCCTGCACCTCATTCATGGGGGCCTGATGGGGGGCTCCTCTAACTCCTCTCGAAAGGCGTTTATAAGAGAAGTTAATTCGGTTCGCGGCACACCTCCTCCTAAAGGCCTCGGAGTACCCGTCACATTCTCAGATGAAGACCTTGAGGGTGTCCGAACCCCTCATTGTGACGCACTTGTCATCAACCTCCATATGGCGAACTTTAAAGTGGAAAGGATCCTGGTGGACAATGGCAGCTCTGTTAACATCCTTTTCCTCGCCGCTTTCAAAGGTCTCAAACTATCCCGGGACAGACTTAAGCGCGCAGGCTACACACTCCATGGGTTCACGGGAGTGCCAGTGACTATTGAAGGGGTGATCACCCTCGACGTAACTGCTGGAAAAACTCCTACTACCCGAACGGAGCCGATGGACTTCATGGTCATCGATATCCCCGCTGCTTATAATGTGATTCTGGGCCGACCTGGCCTAGCTACCCTCGAAGTCGTCCCTTCCGCTTATCACCTCAAGATGAAGTTCCCCACCCGGGCAGGAGTAGGAGAAGTAAGAGGCAGTCAGGAAATGGCCCGCAAATGCTACATGACCTCTACCGAGGGCCGCAAGTTCTTTATCAACAAGACCCTCCCATCAGCCCTAAGCTCGGACATAGTTCAATGTATTAGAAAGAACCGCGACCTCTTTGCCTGGTTAGCCACCGACATGCCTGGAATTTTCGAAGAGCTTCTCGTCCACCATCTGAGTGTTGTACCGGGGTCCAGACCAATTCAACAGAAGATGCGCAAATTTGCTCCCGAGTGCCAACAAGCTATAAAAGAAGAGGTGGACAAGCTCCTTAAGGCTCGGTTCATACAGGAGGTCAATTATCCCGAATGGCTCTCAAATGTTGTGATGGTAAAGAAGGCCAACGGGAGTTGGAGAATATGTATCGACTTCACCGACCTGAATAAAGCATGTCCCAAAGATCCATTTCCTCTCCCAAGTATTGACACCCTGATCGACACAACTTCGGGCCATGAACTCCTCAGCTTCATGGATGCCTTCTCCGGCTACAATCAAATTCGTATGTTTTCCCCGGATATCCCGAAGACCTCCTTTGTAATCGATCAGGGCCTCTACTGCTATAGGGTAATGCCTTTCGGGTTGAAGAATGCAGGTGCCACTTATCAACACCTCGTCAACAAGGTTTTTCAAGCACAGATCGGGCGAAATATGGAGGTATATGTTGACGACATGCTTGTGAAGAGCATCCATGGGACCGATCACGTGGCCGATCTGCAAAAGGCATTCGATGTACTCAGGAAGCACGATATGAGGCTCAATCCGAACAAGTGTGCGTTCGGAGTCTCATCAGGAAAATTCCTAGGCTTTATGGTCAGCCAAAGAGGAATCGAAGCGAACCCCGAGAAGATCAAGGCCATATTGGACATGGATCCCCCAAAGAATGTTAAAGAGGTTCAGAAGCTAACAGGTCGCCTTGCTGCCATAGGGCGCTTCTTTTCTAAGTCAGGGAAAAAGTGTCTTTCCTTCTTCAAAGCTCTCAGGGGGGCAAAAGGCTTCGAGTGGGGTCTGCAGCAACAAGACTCATTCGACCAGCTAAAGGCTTACCTAGTCAATCCTCCTCTCCTCAGCAAACCTGTTCCCGGGGAAGCCCTCTACCTCTACTTAGCCACCTCCGAGCAGACCCTCAGTGCTGTCCTCGTAAGGGAAGAAGATAAGACTCAAAAGCCCATCTATTACGTGAGCAAGGTACTTCGGGATGCCGAGCTCCGCTACCCAAGAATAGAGAAGATGGCATACGCCTTAGTCATGGCCGCAAGAAAGCTTCGCCCATATTTTCAGTCCCACTCGGTGGTCGTTCTTACCGACCAACCGTTGAAGCAAGTCCTTCACAAGCCGGAGACTTTCGGTCGTCTCATGAAATGGTCTATCAAGCTGAGCCAGCATGATATAACCTACCAGCCTCGGACCGCAATCAAGGCTCAGGCCTTAGCTGAATTCATAGTTGAAAGCACCATTTCCGAGGTCAGTCAAGTGTCAAATGGATCCCCTATTTGGACGGTATATGTTGATGGATCCTCTTGTACCGAAGGAAGTGGAGCCGGGGTTATTCTGGCAGGCCTCGATGACTTCGTCCTCCAATACTCCCTCCGCATCAACTTCAAGGCCTCCAACAATGAAGCGGAATATGAAGCCCTTATAGCCGGTCTCGGAATGGCTCGCAAGGCAGGGGCACAACGCCTCCGCATATTTAGTGACTCTCAGCTAGTCGTGAATCAAGTCTTGGGCGAGTAGGAAGCACGAGATGACCGAATGGCTAAGTATCTAGCCAAGGTCCAAAATCTCATGGCTCTCTTCGAAGAGGCGCTTATTCGGCGAATCCCGAGGGAGGAAAATGTCCAAGCAGACGCTCTCTCCAAGTTAGCCTCTTCCTCCCTCCAAGGTCTCGAGCAGACCGTCTTAATTGAAGTGCTCCTGAAGCCGAGCATAGAAGAAGAAACTCCCGACTCCATGGAGTCGCTGCCGGTTCAACTTCAAGATAATTGGATGAAACCCCTAGTAGAATTCCTAAGGGATGGGCTCCTTCCCGAAGACCCTAAGGAAGCTCACCGAGTCAGAACCAGAGCGGAGCAGTACACCATTGTAGAGGGGGTCTTGTACAAACGCTCCTTCACACAAATTGACGGCAGACCTTATCTGAGGTGCCTCTCCCCCGAACAAGCCACATACGCCTTGCAAGAGCTTCACGAAGGCATAGGCAGAGCACATTCAGGGTCCAGGTCCCTTGCCCGGAAGGTGTTAAATTATGGATATTTCTAGCCTATCCTCTTACAAGACGCCGAGCGACATGTTCGGCAATGCAACTCTTGTCAAAAGCACTCCAACATCCGTCGCCTCCCACAAGCTCGGCTCGCCACCCTATCAAGTCCTATCCCTTTCGCAATGTGGAGGATAGATTTACTAGGACCGTTCCCGCCAGCTCCCGGCCAACTCAAATTTTTAGTCGTGGCGATCGACTACTTCTCGAAGTGGATAGAGGCCAAGCCCTTGGCCGCAATCACTGAGAACAAAGTACTCCAGTTCTTTTGAAAGAACGTCATCTGCAGGCTCGGCGTCCCTCGAGTCCTCATAACTGACAATGGAACACAGTTTACAGGGGCCTCCTTTCGAGCTCTGTGTGAAGACCTCGCCATCCAACAACGCTTCTCCTCTGTCTTCCACCCTCAATCAAACGGCCAAGTGGAAAACGCCAATCGACAGATCCTCTCTGGTATCAAGAAGAGGCTGGATAAGTCCACTAAAGGTTTATGGGTTGATCTGCTCCCGAACGTACTGTGGAATTACCACACTACCAAACAGACCCCCACAGGAGAGTCGCCGTTCAACCTCACCTATGGGGCCGAGGCTGTAATCCCCCTGGAAGTTGGTGTACCCTCTCCTCGTCTTATTGCTTATGAAGAAGAGCAGGATGCCAGAGAGCTCCGAGCAAATCTTGACTTGATCGATGAGCTCCGTGAAAGAGCTGCCATTCGTCAACAAAGCTATCGGAGAAGGATCGAGCTGGCCTATAATAAGAGAGTCCGTCCTACCGATCTCAAAGAAGGGGACTTAGTCCTAAGAAAGTTAGCTATCTCCTTCCCAAGTCAGAAGAGTAAGCTAGCTCCAAATTGGGAAGGACCCTACAAGATCACCAAAGTAGTTCGGCCAGGAGCCTACCGTCTAGAAGACCTTGAAGGCAGAGAGATTCCCAGCACTTGGAATGCCGACCATCTCTTGAAGTACCAAGAAAGCGCATGAACGCCTCTCCAAGTACCATCAGATGTCGAACCGTTCCTTTCCCTTCACTTGTATTTTACTTTTGCTTTTTTATTTCTCCCATGTAATAACGGCTCGCAACTTAGAAGCAGCCGAGTATTAGTTTTCAATAAAGAACATTTTTCTTCAATTTGTGTGTATCTCTCTGTTTTTACCTTCTTTATACTCTAACGACGAGTTCGGAGTCCAACACTTGGCTTGACTCCGCTTCGTAGGTTCGCTCTAAAGCGAGCTAGAAGTGGTTCGCCATTCGGAATTGCTCCCACAACCGTTGAAACAAACTCTAACGACGAGTTTGGAGTCCAACACTTGGCTCGACTCCGCTTCGTAGGTTCGCTCTAAAGCGAGCTAGAAGTGGTTCGCCATTCGAAATTGCTCCCACAACCGTTGAAACAAACTCTAACGACGAGTTCGGAGTTCAACACTTGGCTCGACTCCGCTTCGTAGGTTCGCTCTAAAGCGAGCTAGAAGTGGTTCGCCATTCGGAATTGCTCCCACAACTGTTGAAACAAACTCTAACGATGAGTTCAGAGTCCAACACTTGGCTCGAGTCCGCTTCGCAAGCTCGCTCTTCAGCGAGCTAAAAGGGGTTCGCCATTCGGAATTGCTCCCACAACCGTTGAAACAAACTCTAACGATGAGTTCAGAGTCCAACACTTGGCTCGAGTCCGATTCGCAAGCTCGCTCTTAGGCGAGCTAGAAGCGGTTCGCCAGTCGGAATTGCTCCTGCAACCATTGAAACAAACTCTAACTCCAAGCGCGAGATCCTTACAACTAAACTGTACATGGGAAATGCTGATGCTAGGTCTACTGCTCGTATGCATCTCTTGATCCTCGCAGATCAGAAGGTCATTAATATGAGTTCGCTATATTCTTTGCGAGAAGTCGAAGGTCCCCGACTGCCCTAGTCCTTGAACAAATACCGGACTATGAAATCACCTCTAAAAAACTCGTATATTGCCGATCCATGAGGATCTAACCTCTGGTTCTTAAGGTTCGTTTAAAGGTTGAAGTAATCCTCAAATAAGGCGACTTTCCACTGCAAGGAACTCGTCATCTCAGATTCGGGAGCCGAGAGGTTCGAAGCAGCGCTCAGCCCGCCTGACCTTGCTCTGAACTTCGGCACACATTGCCGAGCGCTCTTGGCACCGACGCCCAAACAAGCAAAAAACCTTGCTCTGGACTTTGGCACACATAGCCGAGCGCTCTTGGCACCGACTCCCAAATAAGCAAAAAATCTTGCTCTGGACTTCGGCACACATAGCTGAGCGCTCTTGGCACCGACGCCCAAACAAGCAAAAAACCTTGCTCTGGACTTCGGCATACATAGCCGAGCGCTCTTGGCACCGATGCCCAAACAAGCAAAAAACCTTGCTCTGGACTTCGGCACACGTTGCCGAGCGCTCTTGGCACCAAGGACCAAACGATCGAAAGTTTATCTCTTGACCTCGGCACGCTAAAAGACGTCCATGAGTAACACAACAATGAGAAGGGTTCAAAAACGCATAAGTTTAGAAAAGAAAAGGCATCATTTCGATTAAGTACGAGGAGACAATTACAAAGCGGCATCTTCTCTACAACCGAGCTACAAGACTTCCAAAAAGCAAAAACTACAACACCGACTCGTTACACTTAGGCGAAGTACAAAACTTGAAAAACAAAAAATCTTCAGTGCTTCCTTGGCGCAAGAATATTTCGCTTCAAAGACACTCGAGGGCAGCGACGCTTGACCTCGGTACTCGTCCCTAAATCGGCAAATTGAGAAGTGTCCTCGGCGCTGCTCCTGACAGTTTCCCCGACGGATGCCCCGCTCGATGAAATTGCCACGCCACTTTGGGCGTCACCCGGACTTGGTCGACCTACGGGAGAACATGTCGCGAGCTCATAAAATGAGATGCCTCACTCGCCCTCCTCGCGAGTGCACGAAGTGCTCCTGACGTTAATTGGCCCCGAGTGGGGCTTTAGGCGCGCCATTTCAACCTCCAACTCAGCGATCCTCTGTTTCAGAGACTTGTCTCCTTCCTCCACCTCGAAGTGAGGAGGCACGGCGGAGCTCGGAATGCTGGGTCGACAGGCAATGATCCGGCGGAGGTGAGTGACTTCTATGCCCCTATCCACTGTGGCTCATTTCAACGCATCGACCTCCGCCGTCGCTCGTCACATTCGGTCATCAACCTACCCACCGCCTTGGTTAGATCCTCTTCCTCCGCCAGAAGTTTGGCCTCCACTATCTGCAAGTGGTGCACCTCGGTAAGCATATCGTCCCTCTCCGCTGTCATCTTCGACAGAGAGAGCTGGAGACACTACAACCTTAGCCCATTGGTGAAGGCCGTCGACGAGCCGTCCTCCTCGTTTACGGGTGGAGATCAGCAAGCCGACCTTCCAGTCGCCGAATCTCAATGTCTCGTTGGCTCAAGATCATCTGCAAGTGGTTCCTCTCGCTCTCCGCTCTACGCAACCCTAACTCGATCTCGTAAAGGCGATCTCGACACCTGGCCAGGCTCAACCTCGTCGACCCCAAGCTATCCTCGAAACCAAACTCCTCCTCGGAGCAAGTGGGTTCGGCAGAGAAGGTCGCCTCGGCACGCTGAAAAGATCAAGGCAAATAACGAAGCTCAGTAAATAGTCAAAAGTTCACTCCTCGTCCGACCCCTGAATAAAAGTTATAAGCACTAAAGAGGAAGTTCTTCGTCTAACACTTAGCCAAATTGCAAAGGGGTGGGGGGTTATTCAAAGATGACGAGGAGTCAAGTTCAAAAATTTCCTTCATTTATCACAAAAAATGCGGTGGTCAGTCCTCAATTAGGCAATACAGGACACCACAAAACAAAAAACAAAAAAAAGGGATACAAGAAGAGGTGAAATCAAGGGTCGACCTCTTTCCCAGGGCGTCGAGTGTGGATGGGGACAGACCCCCCGATGGGGGCTGGATCGCCAGCGGGGTTACTTCAGTGATCTGCACCTCGCCGATGACCTCAACCTCGTGGTCACCCTCGTCCTCGCCTTCTTCTTCCTCTCCTTCTGATTCAGGGTTAAAGCCCTCAACATGGCCAGGGAACAGCCTCCACCCCGAGCAGTCCACCTCAGGGTATCGCTCCGACACCTGAGAGATGGCTTGGGCATAGGCCTTGGCCATGTTTGGGAAAGGAAGCCCTGCGCCTTCGCCATAGTGGCCTCTTCGGTCTCCTTCACCGCGGCGTCCTTGGCCCTCGCCGCCTCAGCCAGCTGTTTGGTCGACTCCTCCTTCTGCCGAAGGAGATCGGCCTCGAGCTTCGCGGCCTGGCCTTCGACGTACTCGACCCTCGTCGACCTCCCCTCGAGCTCGACCCTCAGCTTATCGAGCTCTGTGCCGATTTGAGCCTTCTTGGCCCAAGCCCGGTCGGTCTCCTGCTTCAGCTGCTTTTCTAACTCCGCCATCTTTTCCGAAAGATGACCGAAGTGGACGATGATCTGCAAAAGAAAAAAAAAGAGGGGGAGGTGCCAAGAGTCAGAAAAATTGAAAGAGAAAGTAACCAATGAAAGCAGAAATTCGACACTTACCGAAACCGCAGAGCGCGCGATCTCAATGGCGTCGTCACTCGCCATGCCGGCCTCCATGGCGGCTCAGTCCTTTGGCGTCGTCAGGTGTTTAACCACCTGCATACTCGCCAAGGAGTCGCCGAGAAACCCATCATGCTTTCGAACCTGCCAGTCCAGAACGTGGATCCTCTTGTGCTCCTCAGTGAGGAGCTCCTCGACCATTGCCGTCAGCGGAGGCGTCTCCATCCCGAGAGCTGCGGAGATCGGGAAGTCCTTTGCCTCATTCGACGCCGAGGCTACTCCTGCGGCTGAGGTCGGGGTCACCACAATCGGAGGCTCAACCGCCTCGACTTCACCCGCGCCCCTCGGAGCCTTCGCGGGCGGCAGCTTGGTGGAAACCCTCTTGCGCTTCTTCGGCGCCTTACTTCCGAGGGCAGCCCTCTGCGCCATCACCGCGTCGAAATCCATTGCCTCTGCATAAAAAAAAAGCCGGTTAAAGACACAAGTTATAATATACAAGATAATAAAAAAAAATTGAGAGCATAGAAAGAAGCTGCGTACTGGGGTCTACGCGACTGAGCCCTCCCCTGCAGAGAATGTCCTCGGTAAGCTCCCTCCAATCGTACTTCAGCCTGTCAAGAAGAGTCTGCACTGCCTCCTCTTCTTGAGGATGAAGCACCGGCGACTCCTTCACTCGCCTCGACACCTCCTCTACGAAACAGGTGGGTATGGGCCACGCCTCAACGCCCTGCACTATCATGTAATTATCTCGCCAGTGCTTGATGGAGTCGGGGCAGACGACGAGCCGACCTCCGTGCCTCAGGGCTAGATAGTACCGGAACTCCGACCGGTTCTGCTGATGAAGCCGGTAGATGGTCCAGAGTACCCTCAGCTCCGGCTCGATCCCAGCCGCTTGGCAGTGGAGTACGAACCCATTGATAACTCTCCACGCGTTCGGCATCAGTTGAATGGGGCTGAACCCAAACCACCTCAGCACTTGGACCGTGAACGGGTGGAGAGGTAGCCGAGCCCCTGCGATGAAGGCGTCAACCAGCCAGAAACACATGTTTACTGGCATCGGCGAGTTTGCCCTAACCCCGGGTCCCGGCAGAATAAGCTCGTACTCCTCCGAAATTTGGAAGCATCCCCGGATCACTACCAAGTCCTCCTGGCTGAGAATAGAAACCGTCTCATCAGCCTTGGAGGTCTCTCTTGCCTCATTTTCCTCGAAGGCTCTTCCCCTCCCATGAATGATGCGCTCGGCATGCTCCTCAGGAAGCTCTCGAACCCGCTGAAGCCCTGTCAGTTGTCCTGGATACCTGCCGAACGGCCCCATGCGCTTTGGATCTTCCACTATACTGTCTCGACCGAATACCTTCTTCCCTTTATCTTGGCGACGCGGAGAAGGGACTTCGGCGGCAGAAGGGGAGGGCTTGGATATAGGAGAAAGAGACATATTTATACTTAAAAAATGACTAAGTATAAATTACCTTTTAGTTGATGGGAACGGTCGGAATATTCACCAGAAAAGCAATCGACGATCACCGTGAGCTCTCACTAGTAGAAATTACCGCCTGAGTAAAAATTCGGAGAAGTGAGAAATGAGAGGGGGGTGAAGTTTTATAGAGCTGGGCACACGAAACGAGGTTAATGGGCCGATAGAGCCAGCCTATTTACACAAGGCGACAAAACGACCTGAACCGTCACATTATTTACCGTGCCTAGCTGCACTATCGCATTAATGACTGGCACATCTATCAGAGTCATCAGAAGATTAGCAGCCATCGCATTAAATGACTGTTACATCCGTCAGAAGATCAGCAGCCATCGCATTAAATGACTGTTACATCCATCAGAAGTTCAGCAGCAGCCAACCCAGCCTGATGTTTCCTATGCTGCCAAAAATTGCGGCCCAAGACCTCGACATATGCTGCCGAGCGTCCTTGCCACCGACCATGTTACATGGTAAAACAAGACCTCGGCACATGCTGCCGAGCGTCCTTGCCACCGACCATGTTACATGGTAAAATTGGACCTTGGCACATGTTGCCGAGCGTTCTTGCCACCGACCATGTTACATGGAAAAGTGGACCTCGGCACATGCTGCCGAGCGTTCTTACTACCGACCATGTTACATGGTAAAATTGGACCTCAACACATGCTGCCGAGCGTTCTTGCCACTGACCATGTTACATGGTAAAATTGAACCTCGGCACATGCTGCCGAGCGTTCTTGCTACCGACCATGTTGCATGGTAAAATTGGACTTCGGCACATGCTGCCGAGCATTCTTGCCACCGACCAAGTTACATGGTAAAATTGGACCTCGGCACATGCTGCCAAGCGTTCTTGCCACCGACCATGTTACATGGAAAAGTGGACCTCGGCACATGCTGCCGAACGCTCTCGGCACCGACCCTCTTACGGGGAGGAAACCACCCCGAACACAAGTATAGCCTGGCCGAGGTATCTGTGCGCTTCGGCAGAAGGTGTTGAACTCCCAGGAACCTCGGCCTCCTTTGTAGCAAGTGTTCGGAGGGGGTCAGCGACGAGGCCGAACCACCCAGACCATGAAATGACGAAAATAACACCAAATTACCACTTTGCAAAATTAGGAAAAATCATCAGAAGTCGAAAAGAGCTCAAGAACGATCTAGAGCGCACTACTAACGTGGAAATTACCACGATACCCCATTTAAAGACTCGACACCCCTCGTGTGGGCTCCGATACAACTCTGTAAGCCATTAAAACAGTGAAACTACTCTTCAAAGGCTGATCAAACTCAGTCTTCGGGAGTGGGGGGCTCGTGATATGGCTAAAAATGGGGTTAAATCGGAACCGTCCAAACTTGCCGCGAATCTCAAACCTGGGGACAAAATGGTAATTTTACCTACAAACGGGTCTGAAGTGGGTACTGGGTCTTCTCTCCAAAAGCCCAGTGACCCGCAAACGGACCCATCTCAACTGGGTGCGGGCTTCAACCCACAGCAAACCCGGTCCAGCGGGATAGAATTAGGGTTTCTGATTAATCCTAATCAACGGCCCTGATTCATATCTATCCTTTCACTAGGAATTAGGGATTACATTTCTAATCTAATCCTAGGGATTACATTCCTAATATGATCCCAAAGGCGGCTATAAATACCCCCCATCCACCACCATTAAGAGGTAATCAATCTTTTGCCAATTTACGCTCTCTCATAATCTTTTTTGGTTATTGACTTGAGCGTCGGAGGGTGCATCGCCGGGATCAATCCCGGTGTCTCGCACTTTTTGCAGGTGAACGGCGGGAGTCAGGTTTGCTATTCAAGTTTTCCAAGAATCCATAAATACTGTCTGTTTGCACCCACACCAGATTTAGCGGTAACAAATATGAAGGGATCAAAATGAATGGAATAAGACTTGTGTCCAGATCGAGTTGATTATCAAATTATTGATGTGGTTGTATGGCCTGTTAAATGTTGAGTTAATCCTGACTGAGTCAAGTCTGTCTAATGAATTAGTCAAACTAACACATTAGCCAAACCTGAGCTCTGATACCACTGAAAACCTTGTCACGCCCCGCTTTCCAAAAATATGGAATACGAGTGCGTGACGAAGCCCAGCGAATAATTTTAACATCATCCATAAGCTGTAGGATCGACTCAGCATCATAACAAGAATATAACAAGATTTATATATAACCAAGCATGCATGAATAATTTATTAAACAACAGAAAACAATTGAAACAATAATAATATTCAAATAGTTTTCAAGTCTGGAACAAAAGGAAAAACTCGGAAACATCAGCCCGTTACAAGTTCTTAAGCAACAACAAATGAAATAACTCAATTACAAAAAGAAATGATCAAAGAAAATTTTTCCCCAGCAAGGTCTAGAATGTCTGCTCACCGATTCCAGCAAGTAGCACGTCTCCAAAGTCTGCTTAATAAATATAAAAGGAAAAAATAGGGAAAACAAGAGAAAATGCCCTTAGTGCAAGTTAGGGCCACAAATAGTAAAAACGTATACAAGTAATGTGGAACAAGAATTGGAATCAAGAATGTAACAGGGATACAACAAGTAGTGGAAAACCAAGAACTAGCTAGCAAGAGGGACATCTTAGTAAACAGGCTGGATAACAAATGCTAATGGTGAAGCAAGTGACAAGTGAACTTGTAGGGTATCTAACATCAAGTGACAAGTGAACCTGTAGGGTATCTAACATCAAGTGACAAGTCTCAAGTCTAGTGTCAAGTAACAAGTGCCAAGTCTAGTGTCAAATATTATATTCAAGTGTCAAGTCTCAAGTAACAAGTTGTCAAGTATCGAGTAACATGTATCAAGTTCAAGTTTCATGTTTCATGCCTCACGGATCATGTTTCATGTATCATATCATCAAGTATTAAGTAAACATGTATCGAGTTCATGTTTCATGTTCAAGTCTGGTGGTAATTACTATCAAGGTAGCACTTCATGCATCCATTCTTTTACTACATGGTTTCTACAGTCAATGCAATTTTGTTTAGACCTAGTAATGGAGTCTATAGGGCGGCGTACTCAGGTATCAAGTATCAAGCAGGCACGATTCATGAATACGAATTTAAATAACAGGTTCACAAAGCGAGTTTGTGAATACTAACAGGTTCAAGGACCACACAGTGGGTCCATGAATACAACAGGTTCATGAGCCAAGTAACTGGCTCCATGAATACTTCCAAGTGTAGTGGAAAACCAAGAACTAGCTAGCAAGAGGGACATCTTAGTAAACAGGCTGGATAACAAATGCTAATGGTGAAGCAAGTGACAAGTGAACCTGTAGGGTATCTAACATCAAGTGACAAGTGAACCTGTAGGGTATCTAACATCAAGTGACAAGTCTCAAGTCTAGTGTCAAGTAACAAGTGCCAAGTCTAGTGTCAAATATTATATTCAAGTGTCAAGTCTCAAGTAACAAGTTGTCAAGTATCGAGTAACATGTATCAAGTTCAAGTTTCATGTTTCATGCCTCACGGATCATGTTTCATGTATCATATCATCAAGTATTAAGTAAACATGTATCGAGTTCATGTTTCATGTTCAAGTCTGGTGGTAATTACTATCTAGGTAGCACTTCATGCATCCATTCTTTTACTACATGGTTTCTACAGTCAATGCAATTTTGTTTAGACCTCGTAATGGAGTCTATAGGGCGGCGTACTCAGGTATCAAGTATCAAGCAGGCACGATTCATGAATACGAATTTAAATAACAGGTTCACAAAGCGAGTTCGTGAATACTAACAGGTTTAAGGACCACACAGTAGGTCCATGAATACAACAGGTTCATGAGCCAAGTAACTGGCTCCATAAATACTTCCAAGTGCAACAGGTTCATGAACCGAGTACTGTAAAACATGGGCCCCCTTCCGAGTACACTTACCGATATTGTTCACTATTATGGTCTCTCCCTTAAACCCCGGCTTGTTCCTTTTATTAATTCTTATCAAGCAAGCATACATGTGTGCGAAACAAGTCAAGAAATCATGGTCATGGACATGGAACAAGTTTAGGATAATTATATGGCTTATTCGAGGGGCGACATGAATAAGAATAACATGAACAACGAAAATCCCAAATCTGGACAGCACGACATTGCTGCACCAAAACTGTGATTCCCGTTGCCAAGAAATAGCAAAAGTGGATCCGTCAGGAGATCTAGAAATTAGACTCCTGCCCGGTTCCAACGCATATAATTAAGGTACATGAAAGTGGTGGGAATATGTGTCAAAACAGCGAACCACACTGCTAATGTGTTCAGGCAAAATTTGTGTTCCTAAGTTTAAATATGTGAAACAGTGTTGAAATATTGTTAATTAATTCTAAGAAAATTTGGGAAGGTTTTATAGGGTGTCCAGCAACAACATATATAATTTCAAGTCAAACTCTTACTGCTAACATAGTTAAATTAATTCGCAAACTGAAGATGTGCAGCAGTTTTGCGAATCTGTATCTACCGACACAGCTGCAGTAAAACTGCAATAAATCCTAGACCATAACTCCGAATTAAAATATTCCAGAGGCTATCGACATCTAGACATCCAGAGCTACACTTACTGTTCAGGGCTCGGATTCAAATTCTGATGTTAAAGGGGTCAAATCAGCATAGTAAGATCCAGGACAGCAACATGTGGGAGGGTCTTACGTGTATAGGTTGCATGAAAATTGGTTATTAGGCATCTCGGTTAATGTGTGATACAATTATGGGGTAATGGTTATCAAAACAGCAAGTAACATTATTTCTCAACTCAAATGGGTGCAAGTTCATCACATACAAGATACAACACACATCTACAAATCTAACGTCCTTAATTTCATATGTTCATGTGTCTAGGAGATAAAGTGAGTCCAAGTAATTGTAATATAACAATGAAATTGTTGTGACTCTTAAGATTATGAAATTGATAAGGCTTAATATTTGATCAACAACGACGAGTCAAGGAGGAGTCACAACTATTAACTATTTGCGGTATTTTCAAATTAAACGTTTGTACTAGAACAAAAATATGTACAAGATGAATACTTGCCTTGATTGGATGAGGGCGATTAGATCCGATAATGAGGAGAACGGGATCAAAAAACCCCGGACAAAATCTCCCAAAAGCACGTGTGAAGCACGTGCAAGAATTCAACAGTAGAGGAAAATCCCACACACCAGATCCCACCAAAACAGCGTACAGTGAGCTCCAGATCCGGCATGCCAAAACACGAAACACCAGAACGCACCAATCGGATTTCCCCTACGCAGCGGATCTGGCCGAACAGCGTACAGCCTTCTCGGATCGGCTGTGGGTGAACACAAAATAGCATTTTCGTCCACCCAGATCTCATCTTCTTCCTCACGACGGTAGTGAACGGGAGCGACGGCGCAGGCTCGCACGACTGCGGCGATGTGATGCGGTGGGCTCGCGACAACGTCTGGGTTCTACTGGGGAGCAGTCGACGACGATGACGACGGCGACGAAAATGGCACGGCGGTGGCTCTGTTTCTGGTTTCGAAATAGGGGAGAAGAGTCAGAGGAGAATGGCTGGGTTCGGGGTGTTGGCGATGCGACGAAGGTGGGTTGTAAGGCGAGGAGGATGAGAGGGTGAGGGCGATGTGACGAGGAGATGGCGAGGCGATGGTAATGGAGGTCGAATTCGAAAGTGATGGAGATGGCGGAGGGAAATGGTGGAGGTGGTGACGATGGTGGTTCGGTGCTGCAGTGGGGTTGACGAGGAGCGGGGGTCGAAGGCGATGGGCAATGGTGATCGGAGGCAGGAAATGGGTTTGGGCGTGGACGAAGGGAGAAGGAGACAGGGTGAAGAAGGAGAGCGGCGGGGGTTTTGGTTTAAAACAGTAAGTGAGGGTTAGGGTTAGGGTTAGGGTTTTAATAGTATGGGTTTTGGGTCAACGGGTATTAGGGTATCCATTTTGAGAGGGATCCAACTAGAGAATTGCTCAAAAATCCAAAAAAAATGGGGAAAAAGAGATAGATGAGTTGAATGGTCCATTTCTTCAGGAAGAACGACCCAAAAGAGTAGAACGAATAATACGATTGGATTAGACAAAGGCACTAAAAATTGAATTGAAACAATATAACGATTTTATTCGAACAGAAATAAAATGCAGGATCTCAAATTGATAAAAGAGTACAAAGGGGTAAAATACCATATAAAAATACAAATACGGGAAATAGAAGTTACATCCCATTCGGGGGTTAGGGCACGTAAGACCTTCCTTACCATCTCTGCTTGCGAATATGTCTTTCCAAGAGCCACAAGCGAGTTTATGATGTCCGTGAACCTTGTTATCATGTCCGATACATTTTCGTTCTCCTTCATATGGAACATCTCGAACCTGTGAACAAGAACAGAGATTTTAGATTCTTTGACATTATTTGTACCTTCATGTGTTACCTCAAGAGTGTGTCATATTTGATGAGCCGTTGTTGCGTTTGACACAAGATTGAACTCTTCTTTGGTAAGTGCACCAAAGAGAGCATTCATCGTCTTTGCACTGTTCATGGTATTGTTCTTCATGTCATCATTCCAATGTGCATAGGGAATTGTAGATACGGTATATTCTATCTCTGTCATGTTCCAAATCTCATAGTTGATCGACTGTAGGTAAATCTTCATTCTACACTTTCAATAGTTGTAGTTTGTTCCATCAAAGAGAGGTGACCTTTGTGTGGATTGGCCTTCATGGTATTGACTTGCATTTGAAGTAGGAACCATTGCACTTAACCAGACTCTGATACCAAGTGTTGGATCATGTATGCAAGGCAAATAACACTAGAGGGGGGAGGGTGAATAGTGTTGTATAAGAATTAAACAGTAAATTAAAATTTTTGCACGGTTAAGTCGACTGAAAAAAGAAGGCAATCGACTGAAGCGTCTGATAAGAAGAGCAATTTAACTGAAGAGTTACAAGTCTATTAAGTCGACTTAGAATGTAAAGCAGTCAACTGACCAGACTCGATTTACACAAGAAACTCAGAGAAATTAAAAATGCAAATTTAGAGAATACAACCACAGAGAGTCAATACTGCAAATACCATGATGTATCCTGGTTCGGTCCTCCCGACCTACATCCAGTCTCCAAGCAACCCACTTGAGATTTTCCACTATTCTTGAAAAAAGTACAAGAATACTCTACGGCCTTTGACAACAACTATATCAAATCCGTAGACCTCTCTAACCACTAGAGAGAGCAAAACCCACTCTACACCCTAGAGTGAAACCGACTCAAAACCAAGAGTCCTACTCTCCAACAGAGAGGACCACTCTCACAATTCGAGAGTGAAACAACAACAAAAAGAGATTTACAACAATCTAAAGCCTTGATGTGGAAGTGCTTTTTGTATATTGGCTATAGGTCTACTTCTGACTTCAGTCTAGAACGAATTCAGTGTTATACTAGACTGAAAATCAGAGAACCAAGTCTTAAAGAAAGTATATACTTGTTCTTCTTTTTCTCAAAAGCAAAAGACTTGTAAATGAAAGTTAAGGAGTTAGGGAACCTTTCCCAATTGAAAACTATACTTTATTTATAGAGTTAGAAACTTTTGAACGTTGAGAAATTGTATCCCAACTGTCATACAACGGCAGTAAAAAGGTTTGAATTTGAAAAATAAGTTTTAAATTCAAAAAACTGTCAAAACGGCTTGAACAGTTGACTGGGTTGCCAAAAGAGTCAACTGGTCAGAGCTTGAGTGAGTTCAGTCAATTTCGTACTCTAATAGTCGACTGCTTCCAAGAGTAAGTCGACTGGTACTCAATCAGCTGAACTTATACAAGCTTTGTTTTGACATTTTGATTTTGTAAAACATTTTCTTTATTTAGGGAATGTGTGAGTTTGTGTGTGACAAGGCTTTTACAAGATTCTAAGACTCACAAATAATACAAAAAATATTACAAGTCATTTGTTCAAATGTAGCTCTTGAAAGTCTTGAACTTGAAACTTGAAAGTCTTGAACTTGAGTCTTAGTGGCTTGATCTTGTCTTTGTGGCTTGAGCAAATACTTTTGAAAGCTTCATCACATTGTATTAGGATGCTTCATCATGGTATTGACCTTGACCACTTTTGATACACACTGCAAAAGATATGTAATATAGAACAATTGTGTATTGTGTTGTAGCCATCAAAATCTAGAATCTACAGTTCAAACGGCCAACTCCGTCTCAGAGCTGTCTCTACAAACATGTTGGGCGCAAATAGTAAGCTCTACATCCAACTCCGTACTAGAGTTGACTCTCTAAGCTTGTTGGGCGCAAACAGCGGGCTCTACCTACTCCATTTCAGGGTTTCCTCTCCAAACGTGTTTGGTGCAAACAACTGGTTCAAACGTTCAACTCCATCTCATAGTTGCCTCTATAAACTTGTTGGGCGCGAACAACAAATTCCAACTTTCAACTCCATCCAAGAGTTCTCTCCAAGCTTGCCGGGATCAAATGGCAAGCCCTACGCCCAACTCTGTCTTAGAGTTTCCTCTATAAGCTAGCTTGATGCAAATAGCAAGCTCAACGACCAACTCCGTCTCAGAGTTGCATCTACAAAACACTTTGGGCACAAATTGTACGTTAAAATGTTCAACTCTGTCTTAGAGTTGCCTCTCTAAACATGCTAGGATCAAACATCAAGCTTTACATCAACTCGATCAAAGAGTTGCCTCCATAAACTTGCTAGGTGCAAACAGTGAGTTCTATGTTCAACTTCATCTTAGAGTTACATCTACAAAACTTGCTGGGCACAAAAGACAAGTTCAAATGTTCAACTCCGTGCTAAAGTTGCCTCTTTAAACTTGTTGGGATCAAACATCAAGTTCTACTTGAACTCGATCAAAGTGTTGCCTCTATAAACTTGATGGGTGCAAACGGAGAGTTCTACGTTCAACTCCGTCTTAGAGTTGCATCTACAAAACTTGCTGGATGCAAATGACATGTTCAAACGTTCACTTCGTCATAGAGTTGCCTCTCTAAACTTGCTGGGATCAAACAACAAGCTCTATATTAACTCGATGAAAAAGTTGCCTTTATAAACTTGTTGGGCACAAACGACAAGTTCAAATGTCCAACTTTGTCCAAGAGTTTTCTATATAAACTTGCTGGGAGCAAACAACAAGTTCAACGTTTAACTCGGTTTGGATTTGCATCTCCAAACTTGATGGGAACAAACAAAGAGTTCTAATGTCTAATTCTGTCATAGAGTTGTCTCTACCAAACTTACTGGGTGTAAACAGCAAGTTCAAATGACCAACTCTGCCTCAAAGTTGTCTCTATAAACTTGTTGGGTGCAAACAACAAGCTCTATATCCAACTCCATCCAAGAGTTGCCTCTGCATAAACAACAAGTTTAAACGACCAACTCTGCCTCAGAGTTGTCTCTACAAACTTGCTGGGTGCAAACAACAAGCTCTACATCCAACTCAGTCTCAGAGTTGCCTCTCCAAACTTGCTGGACACAAACAAAAAAATTCAAACGTTTAACTTCGTCCTAGAGTTGTCTCTCCAAACTTGCCTGGATCAAATGGCAAGCCTTACGTTCAACTCCATTTTAGAATTGTCTATATGAATTTGCTGGGACCAAACGACAAGCTCTACATCAACTTCGTCCTAAAAGTTGCCTCTACTCACTTGCCAGATGCAAACAAAACCTTTAACTCCATCTCATAGTTGCCTCTACCAAGCTTGCTGGGCACAAACAGCAAGCTCAACATTCAACTCCATCCCAGAGTTACCTCCACAAACTTGTTGGGCGCAAACAACAAGCTCTACATCCAACTCCGCCTAGAGTTGTCTCTCAAAACTTGCTGGGATCAAACAGCAAGTTCTATGACCAACTTTATCTCAGAGTTGTCTTACAAACTTGCTGGGCACAAACAACAAGTTTCAGTATCAACTTCGTCTCAGAGTTGTCTCTACAAACTTGCTGAGCATAAACACCCGTCCAACAAGACCCGACCTCAATGAAACGCTTGATCGACGACGCAACCAACACTTGGTCAATGAAAGAGCAGTTCAACGAAGTGAACGACACAACGTTTGGTCAACAAAAGAGCAATTCAAGGGTGTAAGTTGCTCAACAAACACTTGGTGGGAGAAAACTCAAAGAATCTCCATCTTTAGACTAAACTTGACAGAACAAGTTGACAAGCATAAGAAGCCATGATTCACCAAAAAGATTTTGTTGATCCATAAACCAAAGTTTATAAAATAGAACTTTGTGTGCAATTATATATATATATATATATATATATATATATATATATATATATATATATATATATATATATATATATATATATATATATATAGGGTAAAAGGGATATGAGCAACTTGCTCATTTAGTAAATGAGCAATTGATTATGTGGCATGCATGTGATACATTGGACAACTAACCCTTTTAAGGATTTTCCAATCACATGCATGCCACATCATCAATTACTTATTTACTAAATGAGCAAGTTGCTCATACCCCTTTTTCGCATATATATATATATATATATATATATATATATATATATATATATATATATATATATATATATATATAATAAAACACAAAGAAAGCTATCAGGTGGCTCACATTCAATCTATCCCAAAATCAATGGACCATATCTACTCTCACAAAACATATTTTCCCGCCCAAATTTTCAAATCTCACATTTTTCAAAACCCTTTCTCTCTCCCTCTCTCTCTTTCTCACTGTCTATCACTCTCTCTCTCCGCCTCCCATCTCTCCCTCTCTGTCAGTTCCTTTTCAACCCCGGTCTCTTTCTCTCTCTCTCCCTCTCCTCACTTACCGACCCCCCCTCTCTCTCTCCGAAATCTATCACTTCGATCAAAATCTGACCTTTCTCCTCCTCGATCAGGTAATCCCCAGATTCGTTCTTCTTGCTACTTTGCGCCACCGGCGACTGCGCCTCCGGCGTTAGCTTCACCTTCGACACCAGCGCCCACTGCACAAACGAGAACACGATCCCAATCACCGCCGCCACTATAAAAGATCCCTCTCTCTGATTTCCTAAAAAGATTCTCTCTTTTCGAATGGCGCCCCAATCGGCTTCAACCTCCGACCCGAACGCCGTCAAGCTCGCGCTCGCCATCGCCCTCCTCCGATTCAAGAAGCTCAACTCCCGCCTCTCGCACTCCTCCTCTTCCACTTCCGACATCCAAAAATGGAAGAAAAAGGTACCGAATCTCTCACTCAAATCCACAATCCATCCATTAAAACCCTAACCCTAACTCTTTTCAGGCCAAGGATCGGAAGTCGGAGACCCTAAGGCTCAGAGAGGAGCTCAACCAACTCGAAGGTGCAGAAACCCTAACGCAATTCGCAGTTCCTCTTCTTGATTTGTTGCTTTTGGTTGATGATTGATGGATGGTTTGGTTGGTTGATTTCTTAGATGGAAGAGAGGTTGAGGATTTACCTCAGATTGTCGCTTGCAAGTGTCGTTTTTTTGATGATTGCGGCGATTTGGATAGGAGGGGTGGTGGTGGTGGTGATGAGCACTGGATAGGGGACGTTTTGAGGAGGAGATTCTTGAGGCTTGGTAATGTTGTTTGTGGTTAAGTTTGGATTTACTATTTTTTTATTTTTTTTCATTTTCTTTCATGGTCGAGTTATTTGTTGATTGCTGTGTTGGGTTTACAGTGAGATGGAAGGAGAGGAGGAAGAGGGTGGAAGGGCCTTTGCAGAGGAGGCATCTCTTTGGTAAATTCCGTGATGTTTTGAAATTAGTAGTATACTGAATTAAATGATTCACATGCGACTCATATGTGTTTTTGTCGGTGATGTTAATTGTTGGGAGTATGATCTATTGTCTCAATGGATACTTAGTTTATAATGAGTATGGCAAATAGAAATGAAAAGCATGGGCAACACCTTATGTCAATACATTTGCATTTGACGCTCCAATTATGAGAGTAGCGATAGTGTGTGACTTCCATTTGGTTATCTTCATGTTATCACTTCTCTTTTTCTCCCACACATGAAGGAACAACCTGCCTTTATAAAAAATTTTAGATTAGTAATACACATGCTTTTTTTCCACAGTCCCAATTTGGGAATTACTACAAGTCAGCACATACAAATATACCTCCATATAGCAGCCTGAAGTTATAAATGGGAGAGGAAAACATGTGCACCGTACATACTTATAAATCTCGCTCAAATCAAGTTGTATTGAGGTCATGTCATATGTTTCAGCTTTGCCTCCATATAGCAGCCTGAAGAAGACAAAAGCCCAGATATCTGAAACACTTGAAAGCATGCCTACCGAAGTTTATTTTGCTTCGTGTGGAGGGATAGTAAATATCACCTGGTTTCAGTTGTAAGTAAGAAAACCCACTTAGTTGTTTTAAGTAGTTAAATCATGCAGATACAGAGAGTATGAGTTTTGATTTTAAAATTTGAAATTTTATTTTTCATTTCCCCCTTTTCGCAGGTTTGTTTTTGTTCTAAACATTATATTTGCTTTATTCGCAATCCCTGTGGAATCTGGGTCAAGTATGATGGCCTGACTTCAAGTGTAAGCTATAAGTCCCCTACATCCCCTACATTGCTTTCTGTAATCATATCTAATCAAGCTATTATTGTATGCAGGAGATTGGAGGTTGGGATGGTGTTGTCACTTTCTGTAAGGACTCCGATTTTCTACCTACTACCATTTTCTTTGAGGCTGCTGATCAAAATATCAGCAGTGACTGTGAGTATAAAACTCTACAAGATAAGCTACCTTTTTATTCATTTTTACTGGTACAGTTCACGTGGTACATTAATTGTTCTTTAAAATATTTGTTCATGTCGATATGCTCTGGCAAATCAGTATTTTATTCATTTTATGTAATTTTAGTTGAATTCTAATTTTGATGCTCATTCTAATGTAAAGATTGGATTTGTAGGCTTTTGTATCTTATAGGCTTTGTTCTAAGTTCTTATAGGCTTTGAAAGAAATCATGCTCATTCAATTTTGTAGCTTATTTGGATCTGGTTTGATATTATTAAGAAATGCACTTGGTCACTGATTTCTTATACTGTAATTATCTTCAGAGAGCATTTTATTCTGATGTGCTAACTTTGAATATAACAATATGGTAACAGGATGATGAGAGTGCGTTGCTACAGCAGGCTCTTGCAATGTCCATGGATGATGCTAGGTCTGGTGGGGGTGCAATTGCAGGTATAAAACCAAAGTTAGCATATCTGTACTTTGCTCGAAAAATTGATTTCAGTTATCCTAATGATTCCCTAAAAGGCTTACAAGCTTTAAAAACACTTGCCATTCATCTAAAAAATCAACTGAGAACTTTAATATAGTGCAACATTCATCAAAATAAAATGAAGGTTTCAAAAAACGCTAAGCAAAAACATGCGTTAAGCTATTTTATAAACAAACACATGATTAGGGCATTTGGACCATGTGTATTTAAATATTGTGAATGGGTCGGGCAGAAACGGTTAAGAAATTAACGAATAACAATTTCATTATAACCCAAAAATTACGCTAAAGCACCTTCGAGCTACTTACGCGTGCTTTTTAGTGCTTTTTACCTCTTTTGTTAATTGTTTTCTACGAAATCAGCACCTACTCCTTTCCTATTAGATGTTTTCCAACTTTCAGAATTGCACAGTGTTTACTTGGTCATCTTCTTCCATGTCATTGTTTTTTTGGGGTTTTTCTTTTTAAAATGAAAAAGTGAATGAATTAATTATGTGCAGGTCAGTGCGATATAATTGGGTTGTTGTGATTTGGGTTTGGACAATTGAGAATGTACGTTGCGGACAATTTGAGGAGATATCAAACCATTGATGAAGTTGGGGAGTTCATAATTAATGTTAGAATCATTGCTTACTACCAGTTGATGCAGATATGTCAGGTAATTACTCATCTAAATGTCAGAATCAGTTGCAGATATGTCAGTTTTGGCAAACTCTTTTTCCATTTATGTACTTTACTTTCTGTTGAAAATCTTCTTATCTAATTGCCTGATAGTTCTCCCGTCAACTGTCTTTCTCATATTATGTGGGGATTCATATAAAGGTTTTTTCATTGAGATATACTTTCAATAATGATCATCAGGTGCTCAGTTCAAGGCTACAGTCGAATATGCACCATCACAGTCTGTACCAAAGCAGTGTTCTAAGAAAGATGGTCGGGAGGGTACTATAGTAAAAGGTATTTGAATATGTGTATTACTAATCATGCCGGATACTTTCAGTATACTTTGGCTGGGGGGCTCATATGCTAAATTTGTATGTTTTTAATCATTAGCAGTTCTTTGATAAATAACTAGATCCCGATTATTTGGAGTTTATCGAATTTCTTGCAAAGCCTATCGAGAATCTTCCGAGCGCTGAGATTCAATTAGAGAGAAAAGAAGCTGAAAGAGCTGTTTAGTTATTTCACTTTGATCCGTGCAGGACATCTTCAATTGTATAAATGATAAAGCAACAAATATGCAGAATTTAATGTGATAATTAGTGCTGACATTTTTTGATTATCTGCTACATAGGTCTAAGTAAAGAGACTTTAACAGTTACACCGTTGATGGACTTTGTCCGACAGAAGAGAGCTGCTAAGAGCGGTACGCAGGTAAATTGTACTTGATTTATTTCCACTTTCGTCAAACTTATTGCGTTTACAAATTCTAATTAGTTTGGGGAAATGATGGCCATTATTTAAAGATGTCGCACTGGGAATCGATTATCAATTTTTCATTTAATATGAAACTTAAGGTGAAAAACACCTGCACTGCATGCATGTAAGTTGGCCTGGCTTGACACAGAAACCGACTGCAACCCTATGAATCTGGTTGGAAAATTGTACATTCTCGACCAATTATAATGATGCTCAACAATCAACTTTCACTATAAAGTAAAAAAAAGATACTATCATTTCAATTACCGTTTTTGTGCATTGTTGATGTTAATCACTAATATATATTTCTGAGATGCAACAACTAAAATTATTTCATGTTTATGTGCTGATGAACGCCTTTTATGATAGAACATTGAAGCTATAGCTAAATCTGTCATTTAATGGTATCATTGTAAAATTAAAAAGGATTGTTACAACATTTTTATAATTTGCAAGTGACAATCAGTTCCTCCATGAGAATTTGAAAATTCTTGCTGTAATATAAAATTTTTGAATTTGGATATTTTTTGTTCTTTGTAAGATAAGGGCAGTTAGATTTATTTATGGCTTGTGCATCAGCTGTATAAAATCTGCTGAGATGCTAAATGGACAAAATTCTAGACATTCACTGCCAAGTAGATGAGCATTTAGATGCAATCATGCAATATTCAGGAATACATGCGGATTGAAGAAATGAAGAAAGAAACTATTTTGGGTGAAGGGAAAAATAGTAGCTCCACCTATATGCAGGCTTACACTAGAGAGTTAAGGTGATAGAGATTTGATGACCTGTTCTAGGGTTCATCTCGGGAGCAACACCCCTAGAACTCCACAGTTTGAAGCATACATTCAATATATCTTGACTATGTTCTTCATTGTTATGTGCCGAGTGAAAATAGTGAAGAAATTTGTGCTATATGCTTGGAGAACCCCTCAGTTGGAGACAGTATCCATCATTTGCCATGCACACATAAGTTACATAAAGAAGTACAGAATCCTATAATATTATTTGTTTAAACTATTTGTGGAGTTGAGTTTTTTGACTAGCTAACTGTTGACCTCCTTTTCTTTTGTTTGGTTTTGTAGTGCATTGATAAATGGCCCAGGAAGAGGATATGGTGTCCAGTATGCCAGTCTGAGATAATGTAGGCTAAGAAGGCCTCTGAAAGCTGTTGTTTTCTTTAAAGTTTTAAACAACTAAAACAAAGTCGGACATATGTTGATCTTTATTGTATGTGATAAACAACTGAAACAAAGTTTTAAACAAAGTCCGAGATAATGTGCATGTATATATATTGGTAGGTTACTTTAATCTTTACTTTTTTGGGGGAGGAATTGTTTCGATAGGTTTTCTTGAAATTTTTCCTGGAGTTCAAGAAGAAAGTCATGAGGTATGATTATGAAAATGATTATGAAGATGATCAATGTGTTCAAGTTTACATCTGTTTTTTGGTAGTTGGACAATTGTTTAATTAACGATCAAGTTTAATGGATATCCAATATAGTGAAGAATTTTCAGGCAAATATTCTGAAAGCTTGGTGACAGCTTGGCTTCATGCATTAAAAAAAAAAGAAAAAAAATCATGCGAATGTTTAATTCGGTTCTGTTCTAAAAAAGATGTGATTTTGTGCTTTTGATGTCTATCAGGAATAGCAGATCAGTACTGTCATTTGTTGTGGTTATCAGGAATATATTTTGGACCTTAAATACTTAGTTAATCTTGTTTAGAACCTTATATATATAGTTAAATTAGGGTCTGATATTTTGGACCCCTCAAATTTTTTGTATCTTGCATCAAATCATGATTTTGTCCCCAGAACCTTATATATATAATGACTGTGTGATGTTGCTTGGATTGGCCTAGGGATGATTGATATTTACTGCCTGTGATGTTATATTTTTAATTGTTAGCAGAATTCCGTAAGGATTTGCTGTAAAAGGGATAATATTTTAAGGGAGATATGTCGAATTTTTTACTAAAATTTCTATTAGTATTTGTTTTTCATTATAATGATTTTTCATATGCAATTCTCATGTTCACTTAATATTATGAAATGATGTAAGTTATAGATTTTTTTTAAAAAAAAACATGTCAAATATCTCATACACTAAAATATATAAAAAATTGGGGCTAACAAACCTGTTTTAGATCAAAAGATCTTCACATGTACATCACAACACGCTATCTCTCTCTCTCTCTCCCACTCTCTTATTTTAACCTCTTTTAAAATCATATATGGTTAACTACATGAAAATATGACAAACGGGGAATTAACTCATGCAGTTTGAGGCGATAACTGCATTACCAACTAAATTGCTACTTATAACATGCTACAAATCAAATATGAAATCTCGTATGTTTAAGTCACACATAGCAATTGATTTTGATCCACTATTGTTATAGATTCACAGTACTCTTTTCAATCTCGAGCTCCTGACAAATAACCCTGCAAGATATAAACCAATAAACAACTTACATCAATGTCTCAGCCAAATAAACATATATATAAATCATTCTTCACGAAGACGTGCATATATTTAATTTTTTTACAGCCTTTTAATATGTTGCATCGTTCGCAGAAACGTGTCGTAGGCACGTGCACGGGCAAACCTAGTATATATATATATATATATATATATATATATATATATATATATATATATATATATATATATGCAAGCACAAAGAATGAAAGGCTGTGAACCTAAAAAGCAAGCAAAGGATGGGTCTCCAATTTTTATGTGGGCTCATAGCTTGGAGTTTTATTCAATAACACCCCAATTCCAACTCAAAAAAGCCGACCAAAGCTTCCTCAAACCCAGAATTCCGAAAACTTCGAAGGAAGCTCAAACTCCAACTTGAAGCTCCATACAACTTCAACCTGAGGATAGTGGGAACTACGAAGGTAGCCGAGATCAACCTAATGTCGAAGCTCAATGCGAGCACACACAAAGCACTAGCTCGAGCACCACTTGATCAAACTCCACAAAGGGCATCAAAAAAAGAAAACAGGCTTCGAAAACCAAACTCAAACATCAAGCTTCTAATCCGAACCTAATACCAACCGTTCGAAGCACTAAAACTCAACCTCAAGCTACGTGAATAACCAAACTCTATCTACTCACAACTCAACTTCAAGCGCCAGGAGATCAACAAAACCAAGCTCATCAAAGCTTCCGATCTTGCGCTCAGAATTCAGCCCAACAAGAGACTCGAGCTCTACTAGAACCTCGACGATGATCAAGGTAGTCAAGAGACGAAACAGACCGATCAAACTCGAACTCCACACAGCACAATCCGAAAATAGAAATTTGACCAACTCTAGCTACAAACTTTAACACAACTCTGAGCTCGATCAAGACCAACTTCCAGCTCCGAAGCTCAAAATCCAGTACCCCCAATTCTTCGCCAAAAACCCTTGGCCGCCTAAACCACTGCTTGATGAGGAAGAGGTGGTCGACAAATGTACTGGTCACCAAAGAGCCTGGTCACCAAGAAAGCTTAACATGAAGGCATGGTTGTCGAAAAAGTTGATCGCCGAGCTGCCTTGGTTGCCCAATGCAGTAGCCCGATGAAGAAGATGAAGAGGAGGTCACCTGAAGCTTGGTCTCTCCGAAGAAGCTTATTTGCCCAAGCTCTAAGGTCACCAAGATGGTGGTCACCGAGATTGGAGGTTGCCCATATTAGCTCACCAAATCTAGTGGTCGTTGAAAATACTTGCTTGACCAAAACTTAGCTGGCCCGAAGACATGCTCGACGAAGAAGGTGCTCGCTCAAACACATTGGTCGCCGGGAGAGTTGCTCGCTAAAGCTCTTGCTCGACCAAACCCATTGGTCGCCTTATAAGCTAGCTCGCCCAAAATGAGGTCGCTAAGACTATTCCTCGCCTATAAGCCAACACGCCCAAAATGAGGTCGTCGAGACTATCGCTCGCCTAAAGCAGTGCTCGCCGAGCTTGGTCACCAATAAATTAACTTGCTCACCGAAAATATAGTCACCCGAAGCCTTGCTCGATGAAAAGGAGGTCACCGAACCACCTTGCTCGACAAAAGAAAAGTGGTCGGTGAAGCCTAGGTGGTCGCCCAATGCCTTGGTAGCCCAAAACAAGAAAAACGAAATGAGGAAGATGAACAATGATTGCCCAAACAGTCGGGCGAGCAAGGGGTTCTCGCTGATGTTGACAGCCGTTGGATCTCTCAGAAACTCTTGTCCGAGCTTGATAGATGCCACAGATGTATCCACACCTCCATCACCCTTCCTCTCACTTATCATCCGTTCGATCTCGCTCAGCGAGGAATCCCACTCCGATCGATGCTCCAGATGAATCCACATCGCCTCATCATCACAGCCTCCTCAACGCAGCCACCCAATTTCATCAGTAGACAAGCTAGGCATGATCAACGCGCATGATCATCCCAAAATTTGCGCTAGAGCTGATAAATTAATAAAAAAATCCCTGAAATTTATTTATAATTCAAAATTTTAAAGCAAAATTCCAAAAATAATTATTAAATTCGAAAAACTAACTAAAATTTTTGAAAAAATAATTAAAAATTGAAATAATTGATTAAAAATTTGAAAAAGCAATTATTAATTGGAGAAAATTATTAAAAATTCAAAAGATTATGGAAAATTCCAGAAAAACTTGAAAAATTATGGAAAATTACCAAAAAATATAGAAATGTCCAAAAAAATATTTTCTGCCCCTAGAAACTTCTGACCAGTTTCGGGTGTCTACAATCGTCCCTGAAAGCTAAGATTGTACCCCAGAACTCTTAAATAAGGCGAACTACTTCTGAAAAGCTAAGAATATTGTCTCTCGGGATTGTGGGACTTATGATAATGGTAAAAATCGCGGCAAATTAAAATCGTACGATTCCAGCACTTATCTTAAAGTTTCTACAGGCAGATTAATTGTTCGGACTTCTTTAACAAGTCTAGGACTTCTTCAGGCTCATTAACAAGCCACGAGCCGCTTTCAAGGCCAGTAAAAGCGTCTGGGCCCACTAGGAGAGACACCCAGCTCATGAGGGCTGTACTTCAAATCTCTTATCCCCAAACATGGGAATAATCGATTCTTTCTCTTGAACGAGGGAGAATCAAACTGGAGATAACAAAATTTATCAATCTCCTAACTGTTTCTCAGGCCTAAATACCTTCCCTCCTCCTCTGTTATAAGGTAATCAATAAATTTGTAATTTCTTTCTCAAAGTCTCTTACTTTTTCTGGTTCTGACTTGAGAGTCAGAGGGCCTGTTGCCAGGACCATCCCCGGTGTTTCAGGCTTTTTGTAGGTCCATCGGCCTCGTCAGCAACTGTCAGATTCATATCAAGGTGTTCAATCAATGATCGAGATCCAATCTCAGGAGCTCTAATCACTTTTTAAGGCGACGATCAAAAGTTAGATCTTTAGTAATTTTCTTCAAAATATAAACTCACTATCTGTTTGCTCGCACACCGAAATAAGCAGCAACACACTTGTATATCTTATACATATACCGGTTGTTGCCGCTAAATTTGGTGTGGGGGCAAACAGATAGAACTTGTGGATTCTTAGGGAAACTGAATAGTAACCTGTATACCTGTTCCTTGGGGCGTCGATCGTCGCTCCCGCCGTGCACCTGCAAAAAGTGCGAGACACCGGGGTTGTTCCCGGCGACGCACCCTCCGACGCTCAAGTCAGTAATCTAGGAAGACTATGAATGAGCACAAAAACTGGTGAAGGATTGATTACCTCTTAATGGAGATGGATGGGGGGTATTTATAGGCGTCTTAGAGAACAATTTAGGGATGTAATCCGCGTGACCTGATATAGAATAATCTCCTTGTAAACAGATTAGGAATGTAATCTGATAAGGTATATTCCGGTAATCAGATAAGGAATTTAATCCCCAAATCCCAGCGAAAAGATTGACGTTCATCAGGACCGTTGATCAAGATTGGTCAGGGATCCTGATTTTATCTTGTTGGGTAAGGTGTGTAGCGGGTTAAAACCCGCACCCTCTTATTGGTGGGTCCGTTCGTGGGTTACTGGGTTCTTGGGGAGAAGACCCAACACCTATTTCGGATCCTCTTGTAGGCGGAATCGCCATTTTACCCTCACGTCTCAAGATTCGTACTCAACTTGGACGGTTCCGATTTAACCCCATTTTTAGCCATATCACGAGCCCCCCACTCCTAAAGGCTGAGCTTGATCAGCCTTTAAGGAGTAGTTTGACTGTTTGATGGCTGGCGGAGTTATATCGGAGTTCAAGTGGAGAGTTGTGAGTCTGGAGGGGGCAGCGAGGTGACTTGCCAAGTGGATCGAGCTCCGAGCTGCTCATGGGTTCTGACGGTCGTGTGGCATTTTTGCAAGGATATCCTTTCGACCCTGGCGAAGCGTTAATTCGTCGTTCGGGGGCCTAACACGTTTGCATCGCGCCTCAGACTCTTCCCAGGGCTCGGCGACTAGGAGGCCGAGGTCCATATGTGGTTCGGCAAGCTTTTCTGGGGAGGAAGGCGAGTTCGGCATAGCTGCGAGCGCTGGGAGCGGGAAGGCAATCTGCCAAACTCGTTTCTTACCCCGTAACGAGGTCGGTGTCACGAACGCTCGGCAGTGAGTGCCGAACCTGACTTTTTCCCCATAACAGGGTCGGTGTCACGAACGCTCGGCAGTGGGTGCCGAACCTGACTTTTTCTCCATAACAGGGTCGGTGTCACGAACGCTCGGCAGTGAGTGCCGAACCTGACTTTTTCCCCATAACAGGGTCGGTGTCACGAATGCTCGGCAGTGGGTGCCGAACCTGACTTTTTCCCCATAACAGGGTCGGTGTCACGAACGCTCGGCAGTGAGTGCCGAACCTGACTTTTTCCCCATAACAGGGTCGGTGTCACGAACGCTCGGCAGTGGGTGCCGAACCTGACTTTTTCCCCATAACAGGGTCGGTGTCACGAACGCTCGGCAGTGAGTGCCGAACCTGACTTTTTCCCCATAACAGGGTCGGTGTCACGAACGCTCGGCAGTGGGTGCCGAACCTGACTTTTTCCCCATAACAGGGTCGGTGTCACGAACGCTCGGCAGTGAGTGCCGAACCTGACATTTTCCCCATAACAGGGTCGGTGTCACGAACGCTCGGCAGTGAGTGCCGAACCTGACTTTTTCCCCATAACAGGGTCGGTGTCACGAACGCTCGGCAGTGGGTGGCGAGCCTGACTTTTTCCCCATAACAGGGTCGGTGTCACGAACGCTCGGCAGTGGGTGCCGAGCCTGACTTTTTTCCCCATAACAGGGTCGGTGTCACGAACGCTCGGCAGTGGGTGCCGAGCTCCCAGACTTGTCGTTTTTTGGGGGGGTTTGTCTTTTCTGTGCGCCATTTGAATCCCTGACAACTCTGACAACCCTGATAGATGGGACGTTCATTAATCGCAGTGACCTCTGGGGTTCTATCAGATGGGATGCGCATTAAATTCAACTCATGATTCGTTGCAGTTATCGAGGTGACGATTGGGATCGCTCCGCCGCCTGGTTTAGGTGGGCCGGTCGTACGGGCCCATTAGCCTCGAGGGGTGTGCCCCTCTTCTATAAATCCCCCCCTCTCATTTCTCATTTCTCCTCTCATTTGCTCAGACGTTCTCTTGTGTCTCAGGCGATTTTTCCGGTGACCGGTGTTTGACTCAGGCGAAGTTTTTCGGCAGCTCTCTCTTTTCAAGGTAATATATAAATTATGTCTGTAGCTTCTGTCTCAGATGAAGTCTCTTGGTCCGAGCCCTCCCTTGAAGGCATCGAGGCCTCGACTCCGAATCCAACCAAGGGGAAGGTGTTCGGCAAGGATTCCATCGTCGAGGATCCGAAGAGGATGGGGGAGTTCGGACAGCTGCCAGGTCCGCTGACGGGGCTGCACAGGGTCAGGGAGCTCCCGAAGGACCAGGCCGAGCGAATCATCCATGGGAGGGAGAGGTCCTTCGAGGAGAACGAGGTGAGGGAGACGACGGAGGCGGACGACGCGGCGTCGATCCTGCGCGAGGAGGAACTGGCGGCGATCCGGGACTCTTTTTTCATCCCGGAGGAGTACGAAATCATGCTGCCGGGCCCTGGGGTTAGGGCTAATTCGCCGCTGCCAGTGACCATGTGTTGCTGGCCGGTCGATGCCTTTATCGCCGGTGCTCGGCTGCCTCTCCACGCGTTCGCTGTTACCGTGGTGAGCTGGTACGGGGTCTGCCCCATTCAGCTCATGCCGAACGCGTGGCGAGTGATTAATGGCTTCGTTCTCCACTGCCAGGCTGCAGGGATCGAGCCGCAGCTGAACGTGCTTCGGACGATATACCGGCTCCACCAAGGGAACAAGTCGGAGTACCGGTATTATCTGACTCCGAGGCACGGTGGCAGGCTCGTCGTCTGCTCCGACTCTATCAAGCACTGGCGAGAGAAGTGGGTCGTCGTGCGGAGTCGAGAAGCATGGTCGATCCCCACTAATTGGGCAGAAGGGGTGCCCAAGAGGGCGACGGCGCTGCCGAGGCTTACAGTAGAAGAAGAAGAGGCGGTCCGGACCCTCCTTGACCGGCCGAAGTATGATTGGAAGGATTTGACGGAGGACGTTCTCTACAGGGGAGGGCTCTGCCGCGTAGATCCTAGTACGCGGCTCTCGCCAAGTTCTTTTTTCCGTACTTGCTGCCTTGTTTTTCTTTTTGTGCTAATCATTTTTTGCTTTTGATGCAGAATCCATGGACTACGAGGCTGTGTTGGCGCTTAAGGCGGGGCTCGCCAGTAAGGCGCCGAAGAAGCGCAAGAGGGTTGCGTCGAAGCTGCCCTCGACCTCGAAGGTGCCGATGATTGCGGCCCCCGACCAGGTGGTGGAGGTTGCTGACAACCCGGTCGTCACCGTGGCGGTGCCTTCGGCTCCTGCACCTGTGGGGGATTTCCCCATTGCCGCCGCGCTCACCATGCCGACCCCGCCGCTGACGGTAGCAGGCGAGGAGCTCCTGACGGAGGAGCACAAGCGGATCCACATTCCGGACTGGCAAGTCCGGAGGCACGATGGGTTCCTCGGGAACTCGTTGGCGAGCATGCAGGCCATCAAGCATCTCGCCACCCCGAAGGACCGCGCCGCCATGGACGCGGGGAGGGAAGGCGACGACGTGATCGAGATCGCTCGTTCGGCGGTATCGGTAAGTTTCGAGTTCCCTTCGTTCGTTCCTCCCTTTGAATCATAAAATTCTTCTATCTCTCTGAGTTCTTCTTCTTTCCTTTGTAGATCGTCGTCTATTTCGGTCACCTCACCGAGAGGCTGACCGCCCTCGAGAAGGAGCTGAAGCAGGAGTCCGACCAGGCTCGGAACGAGAAGGCTCGGATGTCGAACCAGCTCGACAAGCTCCGAGTCGAGCACGAAGGTCGGTCTGCGAGGATCCAGCACCTCGAGGCCGAAGTGAAGAGGCTGGAGGACGAGCTGCGTCGGGAGAAGGAGGGGTCGGCCAACCAGTTGGTCGAGGCCGAGGCGAAGCAGGCGGCGGCCGTGAAGGAGGCGGAGGACGCCACCTTGAAGAAGGCCCAGGGGTACCTCGCGCAGAACATGGCGAAGGCCTTCGCCACTGCCCTCGACCGGGTGCGAGAAGCCTACCCCGGGGTGGACGTCTCGGGATGGCGACTCTTCCCCGGACACGTCGAGGGCTTCGACCCCGAGTCCGAAGGGGAAGAGGAGGAGGAGGAGGGCGACGCTGATGCCGATGCCGGGGTTACTGGCGAGGTCCCGAGCACCACGACCACTCCGTTGGCTGCGGCGTCTCCTTCGGCGAAGTCGACGCCTACTCCACCTCGTCGCCCGGGGAAAGAGGTCGGGCACTGAATCCGCCTTTCGTTTTGTTGTTTTTGATTTTGTTTTTTTTTTGTTTTTCCTTTCGAACTTTGTAATGCCTAATAGCGGACTGGCCACCGCTTTTTTTGACGTTTAATGAAAGGGAAATTTCTGCAAGTGTCGATGTTCAGAAGTTTTTGTGTTACGCACTTTCTTTTGCCGAACTGTCCCCTTTTGTTTCTAGAGATGAAAATTTTTCCAAGTGTGGCGCTTCGGCCATGTTCGGCGTTTGTGCTGATTATTCTGATCTCTTTGCAGCTTATGGTGATTGCCCAAGACGTCGAGCTTGCTCGCCCGGACGAGGAAGTTCCAGCCGAGGCCGGCCTAGGGGCGACAAGGCTGTGTCTGGCTCGGTGTAGAGAGAAACTTTACGAGGTCGAGCTCGGATTGCGCCGAGCTGAAAGCGAGAGGAGGCATCTCCAGCTCGTCCTTGGACGGCGAGACATCGAGATTCGTCGTTTGGAAAGCAGAATCGCCGAGCTCACACCCGAAGGTGAACATTCGCCAACTGATTTCAGTAATGAGATTCGAGTTCAGTGCATTCGTCATAACTTGTCCAAAATAACAGCGGAGAAGGACGAGTTGCTTTCTGAGATACAGCATCTGCAGTCCGTAGAGGCGAAGCTCCGGAGTGAGGGCGAGGGGCTGACGGCCGAGGTGGCCAAGTTGATGACCGAACGAGTCGAGTTGACTGCCGAAGTCGAAGCGCTAAAGAGAGCGACGGTGGATAAAAGCATCGAGGTCACCCACCTTCGGCGCCTCGTTGCTAGCCAATCTGGAGTGCCGGACTCCGCGATACCTCCACGTTTCGAAGTCGACGTCAAAGACGACTCGTTGCGGGACAGGATCTCGGAGTTGGAGGCGGAAGTGGCCCGTCTGAAGCCACATTCAGGGCCGATCAACGTTCGAAGCACGTCATGCACTCGCGCTGAGAGTGAGCGGGGCATTACCTTCTATGAGATGGCGACCCGTCAGCGGATCGGCCAACCAAGCCCGGGGGATGCGCAGAGCTCGGTGGCAATCTCCTCGAGCGGGGCGTCCGTCGGTGTAGCTACCAGGAGCGGTGCCGAGGATACGTCCCAGTTTGCCGGCTTGGGGTCGCGCTCCGGGGACAAGCGTCGTCATCCTCGAGTGTCCTTGAAGCGGAATGCTCCAGCCCCGAAGAAGCGCTGAAGTGGTCGATTCTGCGAGTTTTTTGCTTATTTTTGTTTTTCGCTAAGTGTAATAAGTCGGCATTGTAATTTTTCTCTGATGAGTTGAGCTCCTGCTGTGTTTGCCTTTGTACCACATTTGTTTCATTAATAAAGGCGTTATTGCCGAACTTGTGTGTCTTGTTCTCGTGATTGTTGTCTGCCGCGCCGTAACTTCTAAAGCTTCGGACTTCGAATGGCGAGCTACTTCTCGCTCGCTTAGGAGCGAATTCGCGAAGTAGAGTCGAGCCAAGTGTTCGACTTCGAGGTCCTTGGTTTACTAGGTTAGGGACCTCGGAGCGTTTTAGAGCGGCGAACTACCCCTAGCTCGCTTAGGAGCTAGCTTGCAGAGTAGAGTCGAACCAAGTGTTGGACTCCGAATCATTTAACGGCGGTGGGAGCAATTTCGAATGGCGAACTACCCCTAGCTTGCTTAGGGGCGAGCTTGCGGAGTAGAGTCGAACCAAGTGTTGGACTCCGAACCATTCAACGGCTATGGGAGCATTTTCGAATGGCGAGCTACTTCTAGCTCGCTTAGGAGCGAGCTCGCGAAGTAGAATCGAGCCAAGTGTTGGACTCCGGAACCATCGTGAGTTTAAGGGGTGTGGGAGCAATTTCGAATGGCGAACTACCCCTAGCTCGCTTAGGAGCGAGCTTGCGGAGTGGGGTCGAACCAAGTGTTGGACTCCGAACCATTCAACGGCTGTGGGAGCATTTTCGAATGGCGAGCTACTTCTAGCTCGCTTAGGAGCGAGCTCGCGAAGTAGAATCGAGCCAAGTGTTGGACTCCGGAACCATTGTGATATTAAGGGGTGTGGGAGCAATTTCGAATGGCGAACTACCCCTAGCTCGCTTAGGAGCGAGCTTGCGGAGTGGGGTCGAACCAAGTGTTGGACTCCGAACCATTCAACGGCTGTGGGAGCATTTTCGAATGGCGAGCTACTTCTAGCTCGCTTAGGAGCGAGCTCGCAAAGTAGAATCGAGCCAAGTGTTGGACTCCGGAACCATTGTGATATTAAGGGGTGTGGGAGTAATTTCGAATGGCGAACTACCCCTAGCTCGCTTAGGAGCGAGCTTGCGGAGTGGGGTCGAACCAAGTGTTGGACTCCGAACCATTCAACGGCTGTGGGAGCATTTTCGAATGGCGAGCTACTTCTAGCTCGCTTAGGAGCGAGCTCGCGAAGTAGAATCGAGCCAAGTGTTGGACTCCGGAACCATTGTGATATTAAGGGGTGTGGGAGCAATTTCGAATGGCGAACTACCCCTAGCTCGCTTAGGAGCGAGTTTGCGGAGTAGGGTCGAACCAAGTGTTGGACTCCGAACCATTCAACGGCTGTGGGAGCATTTTCGAATGGCGAGCTACTTCTAGCTCGCTTAGGAGCGAGCTCGCGAAGTAGAATCGAGCCAAGTGTTGGACTCCGGAACCATTGTGATATTAAAGAGTTACAAGCAGAGGGATGTATTAGTAGTGAAAACATGAAGAAACTTCATTTATTAATATCTAATGATCGGCTGCTTCTAAAGTTGCTAGCCGTTATTACAATAAAAAAACAAAAGGACAAACCACTACTAGTAAAAGGAAGGGAACGGTTCGACATCTCGAGTTACTTGGAGAGACGTAGTTGCCTTCTCTTGGTATTTCAACAGATGGTCGGCGTTCCACGTCCTGGGAATTTCTCTGCCTTCGAGATCTTCTAGCTTGTACGTACCAGGGCGGATTACTTTCGAGATCTTGTACGGTCCCTCCCAGTTCGGGGCCAGCTTGCTTTTCTGCCCGGGGAACGAGATGGCCAACTTCCGAAGGACTAAATCCCCTTCTTTGAGGTCCGTTGGGCGGACTCTTTTGTTGTATGCTAGCTCGATCCTTCTTCGGTAAGCTTGCTGGCGTATGGCAGCTCTCTCTCGGATTTCGTCTATCAGATCTAGGCTTGTTCTGAGCTCTCTAGCATTCTGCTCTTCTTCATAAGCGATCAGGCGAGGAGAGGGTATCCCGACTTCTAGGGGGATGATGGCTTCGGCCCCATAGGTGAGATTAAATGGGCTCTCGCCTGTTGGGGTCCGCTTGGTGGTGCGGTGATTCCAGAGTACGTTCGGCAGCTGATCGACCCATAGCCCCTTGGAACACTTGTCTAACCTCTTCTTGATTCCCGCAAGAATCTGTCGGTTGGCATTCTCGACCTGGCCATTCGACTGGGGATGGGAGACGGAGGAGAATCGGTGTTGTATGGAGAGGTCTTCACACAAGGCTCGGAAGGCGGCTCCAGTAAACTGTGTCCCGTTATCTGTGACTATGACTCGGGGGACACCAAAGCGGCAAATCACGTTTTTCCAGAAGAATTGAACTACTCTATGCTCGGTGATTGTAGCCAGGGGCTCGGCTTCTATCCATTTAGAGAAGTAGTCGACTGCCACGACTAGGAACTTCAGCTGTCCGGGAGCTGGGGGAAACAGCCCCAGTAAATCCATTCCCCACATAGCAAAGGGGAACAGACTTGATAGGGAGGTTAGCGGTGCTTGCGGAAGGCGTCGGATGTCTGCATACTTTTGACAGGAGCTGCACTGCCGAACGTGTCGTTCCGCGTCCCGTAGGAGAGTGGGCCAGTAATATCCATAGTTCAACACTTTGCGCGCTAGAGCCCTGGACCCAGAATGAGCTCCGCCGATGCCCTCGTGGAGTTCCTGCAGGGCGTAGTCGGCCTGGCTGGGGGACAGGCACCTTAGGTAAGGCCGACCATCCACCTGGGTGAAGGAGCGTTTATATAAGATGCCTTCGACCAAAGAGAAACGCTCGGCTCGGGTCCTGATACTTCGTGCTTCCCTTGGGTCTTCAGGGAGGAGTCCGTCCTTTAAGAATTCAACAATGGGCTTCATCCAATTATCTTCGAGGAGGACGGAAAATGTCTCAGCGGAGTCTGGCGCTTCGTCCTCTATGCTCGGCTTCAGGAGGACTTCTATTAAAACGGTCTGTTCCAAACCTTGAAGGGAAGAGGAGGCTAACTTGGATAAGGTGTCGGCCTGAGCATTTTCTTCTCGAGGGATCCTTTGGATGAGAGCCTCGTCGAACAGCGCCATGAGGCTCCTTACTTTGGACAAGTATTTAGCCATTCTATCGTCGCGGGCTTCATACTCGCCGAGGACCTGGTTGACAATCAACTGGGAGTCGCTGAAGACCTGTAGCCGTCGTGCCCCAGCATTTCGGGCCATTCGAAGCCCGGCTATCAGTGCTTCGTATTCGGCCTCGTTGTTCGAGGCTTTGAAATTTATCCGGAGGGAGTATTGGAGGATGAAGTCATCCGGTCCTGCCAGGATGACTCCTGCGCCGCTTCCCTCGCTACAAGAGGATCCGTCAACGTAGACCGACCAGATGGGGGGTCCCTTTGCCGCTTGGCTAGACTCGGGGATTGTGGTCTCAACTATGAATTCGGCCAGCGCCTGTGCCTTGATTGCAGTCCGAGGCTGATAAGTTATATCGTGCTGGCTCAGCTCGATCGACCACTTCATGAGGCGACCGGAAGTCTCGGGTTTGTGGAGAATCTGTTTCAGCGGCTGGTCGGTAAGGACGACCACCGAATGGGACTGAAAGTAGGGTCTAAGTTTTCTCGCGGCCATTACTAGGACTGAAAGTAGGGTCTAAGTTTTCTCGGCGTCCCGGAGCACCTTGCTGACGTAGTAAATGGGCTTCTGAGCCCTTTCTTCCTCTCTGACTAGGACCGCACTAAGTGTCTGTTTGGAAGCTGCCAGGTAGAGGTAGAGTGGCTCGCCGGGTATTGGCTTGCTAAGGAGAGGTGGATTGACGAGGTAGGCCTTAAGCTGGTCGAAGGAGTCTTGTTGCTGCTGCCCCCACTCAAATCCTTTAGCCCCCCTGAGGGCTTTGAAGAACGGGAGGCACTTCTCCCCGGACTTTGACAGAAAGCGCCCTATGGCGGCTAGGCGACCAGTCAACCTCTGAACCTCTTTGACATTTCTGGGAGGGACCATATCTAATATGGCCTTGATCTTCTCCGGATTTGCTTCAATTCCTCGTTGGCTAACCATGAAGCCGAGGAACTTCCCTGATGAGACGCCGAACGCACACTTGTTCGGGTTGAGTCTCATACTGTGTTTTCTTAGGACGTCGAAGGCTTCCTGAAGGTCGGCCACATGATCAACACCTCGGATGCTCTTTACAAGCATATCATCGACGTACACTTCCATATTTCGGCCGATCTGGGCTTGGAAGACCTTGTTGACTAGGCGTTGGTATGTTGCTCCGGCGTTCTTGAGACCGAATGGCATGACCCTGTAACAGTAAAGGCCCTGGTCGGTAACAAACGATGTCTTTGGGATGTCTGGAGGGAACATCCTTATCTGATTGTAACCCGAGAAGGCATCCATAAAGCTGAGGAGCTCGTGCCCCGAGGTTGCGTCAATCAGAGTGTCGATGCTCGGCAGAGGGAAGGGATCTTTGGGGCAAGCCTTGTTGAGGTCGGTGAAATCAATACAAATTCTCCACGTCCCATTGGACTTCTTCACCATTACTACGTTAGACAACCACTCCGGGTAGTTTACCTCCTGTATGAATCGGGCTTTCAACAGCTTATCTACCTCCTCTTTGATAGCGAGCTGACGCTCGGGGGCGAACTTGCGCCTCTTCTGCTGAACCGGTTTGGACCCCGGATCAACACTCAAGCGGTGGACTAGGAGTTCTTCGGAGATACCGGGCATGTCAGCTGCGGACCATGCGAAGAGGTCTTGATTGGCTCGGATGCATTTCACAATATCTGAGTATAGGGCGGATGGGAGGGTCTTGCTTACGAAGAACTTGCGGGTCGGCTCTTGTTCAGAGAAGAGCACCTCCTCCAGTTCGTCCGCTGGCTCGGAGGTCGGTCTTGTGGAATCTTGGGGAATCTCCAGGGTCTCTAAGGAGAGGACGGGCCCAAGGGTTGAGGTCATGTAGCATTTCCGGGCCTGCTCCTGATTTCCCCTTACTTCCCCGACCCCGGATCGGGTGGGAAACTTCATCTTCAGATGGTATGCCGAGGGAACTGCTTCCAGAGCTGCGAGGCCGGGCCTGCCCAAAATGACGTTGTAGGCGGCGGGAACATCCACCACCATGAAGTCCATCGGCTCTGTCCTTGTGGTAGGGGTTTGGCCGGCAGTTACATCGAGGGTGATCACCCCTTCTATAGTTACCGGAACCCCCGTGAACCCATGGAGAGTGTAACCGGCGGGCTTGAGTCTGTCTCTGGAGAGCTTTAGGCCTTTAAAAGCGGAGAGGAATAGGCTGTTGACGGAGCTGCCGTTGTCAACTAAGATCCTCTCCACTTTGAAATTTGCCATGTGGAGGCTGATGACGAGGGCGTCACAATGTGGGATACGAACTCCCTCGAGATCTTCGTCGGAGAAGGTGACTGGCACTCCGAGGCCTTTGGGAGGAGGTGTGGTTCGGACTGAATTGACCTCTCTGATAAACGCTTTCCGAGAGGAGTTCGAGGAGCCTCCCATCGGACCCCCATGGATGAGGTGGAGGACTCGCTCTTCCTCGAAGTCTGGCGTCTCTTCTCTTTCTGGACGCTTGTTAGCCCCCCGAGGCGGGGGAGGGAGCTCGGCTCGGTCCTTTCTTACAAACTTCGTTAGTTGTCCTCTCTGGATAAGGGCTTCGATCTCGTTCCTCAGAGCACGGCAGTCGTTGGTGTCATGCCCATGGTCCCGGTGATAGCGGCACCATTTCTCTTTATCTCTTCTTTTGGCGGGGGTATTCATTTTGGGAGCCGGAGGCAAGACCCCGTCTTTTTCGACCTCCATGAAGATGGCTGAGAGGTTAGCGTTGAGGGGAGTAAACTTCTCAAATCTAGGGGGAGGTCGGCGCTGGCCGGCATTATCCTTCTGGAGCTTCTTGGCTCCTTCTTCCTCCGTCCCCTTCCTTTTAAGCCCGGAGGCGGGCACCTCCCAGTTGGGTTGTTGCTCGGCCTCTTCGGCCCGAATGTACTTTTCGGTGCGAAGGAGAAGGTCGGAAAAGTCATGTGGGGGTTTCTTGGCGAGGGAGGAGCGGAGGTTGGAATTGAGAATGTTGGATTGGAATGCCGCGGTAGCAACCGATTGGTCGAGGGAGGCAATGGTTCTAGCTTCAGCTGTGAACCTCTTCACGTAGTCTCTCAGTTTTTCCCCCTTTTGCTGACGGAGGTGCAATAGTGAGATGCTGGTTTTCTCGGTCCTTCGGCTGCTGACAAAGTGGGTGATGAAGAGGGTTTCGAACTGCTCGAAGGAGAATATCGATGCCGGGGCAAGACGAGAGTACCATTCTCGAGCCGGGCCTTTGAGTGTCGCGGGGAATGTCTTGCAGAGGAGGGCATCGGAAGCTTGGTGGAGGAGCATCAAAGTCTTAAAGCTTTCGATGTGATCAACTGGATCGGTCTCCCCGGTGTAATTCTCAAATTGGGGAGGTTTGAAGCCGAACGGCACAGGGGCATCCACTATGGTTCGGGAGAATGGGGGCCGGCTAGGACGTAGGGTCCTCCCCCTGAGTTCCTCTTCTCGGTTTATCTGACCCAGGAGCTTTTCCACCTCGTTAAGACGGCGGTCCATGATGTCATCCCTCCGACGGTAACCCGCCGGGCCACGGGACGCGTCTTCGTATGAGGGGGAGTGGGGGCTGCGGCGACGGTAACTTCGGGAACGACGAGGACTCGGGGTACGCCGGGAGTTGGTTGGTGCAGGACGAGGAGAGGGGGACCGTTGGCGAGGGCTTCGGACTGGAGGAGGGGATGGGGCCCTCGGATCATTGGGGTTTTGACGGAGGTTGAGGGCCTGTTGTACCATTGCTTGGAACTGCTGGAACTCGGCACGGGTGATGGGTGCCTCATTGTTCCTAGGCTGCTGCCGACCTGCGGGAGAGTGCCTTCTTCGGTAATAATCGGGGGAGTCCTTTCTCCCTCTTCGGACGGGGGACCTCCTGTGCTCTCGGCGACGGGGGGATCGCTCTTGCTGGCGGGAGGCTTCCCCCCGAGCCCGCTTTTCATCCAGATGACGACGGAGGTCGTCATCTTCCGGGCGTTTGGGAGGGGCATTATGGCGACCAGAGGCTCGGGGATGATGGGAGGCCATGGAGGCACTGGAGGCGTTGTGGATGGAGAGGTTCTCTTGGTGAAGAGGCTGTTTCTGAGGGTTAGGGCCCTTTGGATCAGGAGGTGGACGGTTCCGCTGGAGCGGCTCTTCCACGGTAGGAGGGAGTTGCCCTTGTTGCTGAGCGGGATCAGGAAGGACTTCTTGCTGGTCAGGGTTGGGCACTCGATTAGACCCTCTTGACCTGACTTTGCGAGGCGGCATGGCTGGAGAAGAGCTGTTCTCGGGGAAGAGGAGAGATTTCTATTCGTTAGTTTCCCACAGACGGCGCCAATCTGTTGCCGCTAAATTTGGTGTGGGGGCAAACAGATAGAACTTGTGGATTCTTAGGGAAACTGAATAGTAACCTGTATACCTGTTCCTTGGGGCGTCGATCGTCGCTCCCGCCGTGCACCTGCAAAAAGTGCGAGACACCGGGGTTGTTCCCGGCGACGCACCCTCCGACGCTCAAGTCAGTAATCTAGGAAGACTATGAATGAGCACAAAAACTGGTGAAGGATTGATTACCTCTTAATGGAGATGGATGGGGGGTATTTATAGGCGTCTTAGAGAACAATTTAGGGATGTAATCCGCGTGACCTGATATAGAATAATCTCCTTGTAAACAGATTAGGAATGTAATCTGATAAGGTATATTCCGGTAATCAGATAAGGAATTTAATCCCCAAATCCCAGCGAAAAGATTGACGTTCATCAGGACCGTTGATCAAGATTGGTCAGGGATCCTGATTTTATCTTGTTGGGTGAGGTGTGTAGCGGGTTAAAACCCGCACCCTCTTATTGGTGGGTCCGTTCGTGGGTTACTGGGTTCTTGGGGAGAAGACCCAACACCTATTTCGGATCCTCTTGTAGGCGGAATCGCCATTTTACCCTCACGTCTCAAGATTCGTACTCAACTTGCACGGTTCCGATTTAACCCCATTTTTAGCCATATCACCGGTGTTTTTCCTAAACACTAGGATAGATAGGTGAAATTAAAATAAAAATTTTAAACCGCTATCTATCCCAGTGTTCCTATCCAAATGCCTAGATAGGAACGCCGAGATAGACCTTGTGGTTTGTAGTGACTTAGCTTGAACCATCACTGCAAAATTGCCTCGTATCTCACATTACAATCTGAGTTGGAAGAATTAAAGGTTAGATCAATAAACAAATTTATGGCATAGATGATTGAATTTGTACGGGATCTAAAGTAAATATGTGCGAGTGAGTTTATCAAAACTCATTACCCTCAAGTTGCAGGACAGGAAAATATTCGAACTTTGCGTATCTTAGTGAGCAACCAAGAAGTTTGCCTTTAGTTTTTTTTTTGGCTTCCTAGGCTCATTTATGCTAAAGCGAAATAAAAAATGTAGATGTGGGTGGATAAGTGCTTTTGGGCATCTTCATCGAACTAAGCAGCTCAACGCATATCCCGCATAAGAGCATCCACGGTCGTTTGCTATAATTGCCATTTTTCCAAATTTTAGCAAACGAACAGAAAAGTAGCGCTGCAGTCGTTTCTCATTTTTCCATATTTTGGCAAAGCTTCTATTTCTATTTCTCAAATATGAGAAACGAACCGAGCTTTCTCAAATTATAAAGGACGGGGTATGATACCCTGTCTCTTCGATATAATTATTTTTTAATCGTATCAGACGGACGATCATATACCGTCCCAATAATTCTCTTTTTTTTTTAAAAGAGGACGGACGGGGCCCGTCTCTCTAATTAACCCAAATATTTTTTTTTTAAAAGTGTTCAAACGGGGAATGATACCCCGTCCGGGGTATCAAACCCCGTCCCACATTTTGGCCAATTTTTTTTTTTTTTTAAATCCCCTCAGACGGGGATAGATACCCCGTCCGGGGTATCATTCCCCGTCCGGGAGTTACTTTTATTTTTTATTTTTTATTTTTTTTGTTTTTTTTATTCCTAATTTGCCTAACATTCAATCCTATATTTTAATTAATACTATGTCAACAAACATTGAAAGCCATGGGTATTATAGTCAATCTTTGGACCATTTCATTATAGTCAACAAACATTGAAAGCCTGATTTCATGGACGGGGTATGATACCCTGTCCAAGCTTTGGACCAATTTTTTTTTTTTTTATTTGAGAGACGGGGAATGATTCCCCGTCCTACCCCATTTTAATATTAAAAAAAGTGGGACGGTAAATCATATCCCGTCTCTAACGAATATGAGAAAAATTTAGCAAACCACGACTGCAAGCACTTCGTCCATTTGCTATTACTGTAGCTGCCATTTTATGAGAAATGAGAAAAACGACTGTGGATGCTCTAAACAGCTTTAAGCTATTTTCATCTGAATAGCTTAAGGTTAATATTCGTATTTCCGAGATAGATTAAAAGTCTGACAGCAAAGCCTAAGATTTATTTTTAATGTTTTGGAGGGAAGGGATATTTGGAACAGCCTTTCTGCTAGCTGTTCCACTATTATAGGCATAAGAGCATCTCCAATGGCTCTGTATAATTGCCAGGCATCGGCAAAAATACAGAGCCACCTTCAATTTAGCCATCCAACGGCTAGCCAAATTGGCTAGCCATTTTACCGAGCGTGAAGGGGGCTAGGTAAAATAGAGAGGGAGAAGGGGGCTCGGCAAACTTTAAAAATTGGGGAAAATAACCCAACGGCTAGAATCTCAACGGATCTATTTGCAATTATAAAGACAACTACCAGAACTTCAAATTGTTTCAATGGTTTTTTTCAAAACAAATTGCTTTAAATACCTATGAAAGGAAAATCTCATCGCTTCAGTGTAATCGCGTCTACCTCCAAGCTTCCAGCTTTTGGCCCTGTTCATCTTCTTCGTTGAGGTTTGGGTGGGGGTGATTTCGGCGTTGGAAAAAAGAGAGGGAGAACGTGAGGAGGTTGGGTTCGTGGGGAGAGGTAGAAGTTGGAGAAGGTGAGAAGATAAGATGTTTTTTTAATTACTGTGGGGTGGGTTGGGGTATTAATTTTGTAGTGGGGTTTTAATTTTGTAGTGGGATCAGATGATTTTTAATTACTGTGGGTTTTAATTTTGTAGTGGGATGGGTTTAATTTGTTGATAAGATAAGATAAGATAAGATGTTTGTTTAATTAGTTGATAAGATAAGATAAGATAAGATAATTTTGTAGTGGGATGGGTTTAATTTTGTAGTGGATAAGATAAGATGTTTGTTTAATTAGTTATATTGTTTAATTAGTATGTTTATATTGTTTAATTAGTTAATCTAGATAATTTATATGTGCAGATGAGTACTCCAGAAAATAACTATTATACGGATCTTTTAAGTGAGTCAAACACTGACGATCAATTTATAAGTGAGGATTATTATCAAAATGGTCAAATTCCATTGAACCATGTCTTATCATCTGAAGTCCCCAATGAAGTTGAAGTTCCAATGAGGCCGCAATCACAAAGAAAAAAAAATTTCACACCGGATGAGGATATTCTCCTCATATCTGGATGGTTAAACACAAGTATGGATCCAACTGTAGGTACTGATCAAAAAACTGGTAGTTTTTGGCAAAGAATACACGACTATTTTGTAGAAAATCAAACAGTTTCTTATAACCGAACTCGAGGTTCTCTTATGAACCGTTGGTCTACTATTAACCAAGAAGTTGCTAGGTTTGTTGGGTTCTACTCAAATATTCAACAAAGACGTCAAAGTGGTGTCACTGAGATCGACAAGGTAATAAATTTGTTAACTTATGAAATTATGTTATGTTTTTTTAATAAAAAAAAGAAAATTAAATAAGTTCAATATGTTTTTGCAGATCAATCAAGCAAAGGCATTATACTCTAAGAGACCAAACGGATATTTATGTTTGAGCATTGTTGGGATGTTTTGAAGGGCCATAGAAAATGGCAAGCAGGTGAATCAAATAAAAAATCAAAGACGCATAGCAACTCAAGTCCAGCTTCCTCTTCTCCATGTACTCAAGATTCAGCAATACATGGACAAGACAATGTCGGATCCGAGAGACCAATTGGTAGAAAGGCTGCAAAAGAACAACAAAATAATAAAAAGGGCAAAGAAAGATTTGAAGACATAGCATCTGCAGCGGTCTTAGAAAAATATAGAGAAGATTATGTCAAAATCGAAGGAGATAGAAAGGAATGGCGGGATGAATCACTCAAACTCCAGAAAAAAATGTTTGATATTCAGGAAAATCAAGAGGATGAGCGTATAATGAAAATGGATACTTCTGGAATGGACCCTAACCTAGCAATGTATTATGAAGCACGCAAAAAGGCAATTATTGTTCGCTGGAGCAATCAACCAATTTAGCTTATTGTACTTTGTATTATGTATTTGTATCTTAAATAGCATTTGCAATCTTATTTCGTATTTTGTATTCTTAAATAGCATTTGCAATCTTATTTCGTATTTTGTATTTGCTTCTTTACCTACGTGCTAGACCCCTTGATATTGATATTACATGATCATAAACTGATATATTCATGATACTGATACAAAAGTCAAAGTACCCACAAACATAACACCAACTACAACGAAAAACATAATACTAGCATACAAAATATAAAATACCAACTTACGTTAAAATACAAAATATAAGCATAAATACTTGTTTAATCAACAACACCATCTCCAAGTCGCTTCCACAAATGCTCAATTAGATCTGTCTGGAGCTTTGAATGGATCTTTTTGTCTTGTATACGATGGCGATTTTGAAAAAATTCTGCCATATCAGGATCATTATGGTTTCGTGACACGGTGGCAGTGACAATTTCTTCAATATTGTCAAACTTGTCACCTTCTTCGGGATCCCCTTCATCTTCAATGATCATATTATGCATTATTATACAAGCTGTCATAATATATTTAAGTGTTTCTTCATCCCAAAAACGAGCTGGCCCACGCACGATTGCAAAGCGTGCCTGGAGAATCCCGAAAGCTCGCTCTACATCTTTCCTTGCCGCCTCTTGTTTTTTAGCAAAATGTTTATTTTTAGGACCTTGTGGACATGGTATAGTTTTCACAAATGTTGCATATGTCGGGTATATACCATCAGCCAGATAATATCCCATATCATAGTTGTGCCCGTTTACAAAGTAGTTCACTGGCGGAGCACGTCCTTCAACAAGCTCGGCAAATAAAGGAGATCGACCTAACACATTGATATCATTGAGCGATCCTGGCATTCCAAAGAATGCATGCCATATCCAACAATCTCGTGAAGCCACAGCTTCTAAAATAAGTGTTGGTTCGTGGATGTGCCCACTATACATCCCGTGCCACGAAGTTGGACAATTTTTCCATTTCCAATGCATACAATCGATACTCCCTAACATCCCAGGAAAACCACGTTGTTCATTTTGCGCTACTAATCAAATGATGTCACTACTGTTTGGTGACCTCAAGTAAATGTCTCCAAACACTTCCACAACTGCTTTTACAAACCTTTTTAGACTTTCTATGGCAGTGCTTTCACCGATGCGAACATAATCGTCTACGGAATCAGCCGAGGCTCCATAAGCAAGCATCCTCATTGCAGCTGTTACCTTTTGAAGGGGTGATAAACCAACGAGTCCAGTGGCATCGGTTCTTTGGACAAAGTAAGGATCATGGACTTCTACAGCAGTTTGAATGCGACAAAATAGATCACGAGACATGCGAAACCTCCTCCGAAATAACTTGGCCGGATAGGTAGGTTCTCCTGCAAAATAATCACGAAAAAGTCTATCATGCCCACTCACTCTTTCATGATAAATTATATTATGGCCTACAATTGAACCGCCACGTTGCTTTGATCGTCTATGACGAGCACGTTGCACGTCGTTGATGACAACATTTGCCAACAGCTCAAAATCGTTGTGATTATCATCTTCCTCATGAATCATTTGAAAGAAGCTATTGTTAGCCATATATATTTTTTGGAGAATGAAAGTTTACAAAAAACTAGAGGATGAGTTTGAAATGAAACATAGAAATCACCTTGTATATATAGGGAAAAAATAATATTAATAATAATAAGTGAATGACTAGAATGACATGACAATAACTTTGCCTTGCAAGCAACAATAATCATAACTTGCAAGCAACCCATTAACTAAAAATTCTTCCTTATCTTTTGTCAGAGGATGTGACTAATGCATGAATGAGTGTGAGTGTATCCCAAAAATGCATATTTGATCATTTTTTTGGATCTCCATTCTTTTGAACATAATGTTAATAATAATAATGATAAGTGAATGACTAGAATGACATGACAATAACTTTGCCTTGCAAGTAACAATAATCATAACTTGCAAGCAACCCATTAACTAAAAATTCTTTCTTATCTTTTGTCATTGGATGTGACTAATGCATGAATGAGTGTGAGTGTATCCCAAAAATGCACAATTGTTCATTTTTTTGGATCTCCATTCTTTTGAACATAATGTTTCATACATATATTAAATATTTGGATTATATATTTTTAATTTAATTATAATTCAAACAATAAATTTAATTATGATTAATAAATTTATTTTGTCAAAATCTGCAGTAAAATATTAACATAGTTAAAATATGAAGAAATCCTTAAAATGATTTTTATTTCAAAAATTATATATTATGTTTTTTTTTGAAAAATAATAAAATATTGGATAGCTAGTGAATTTGGCTAGCATGATTGGAGATGAACCAAAATGGCTAGCCAAATTCACTAGGCAAAATTACAATTTTGAGAATTTGGCTAGCCATTTTGGCTAGTCCCCTTGGAGATGCTCTAAAAGATAGCAAATTAAGCAGTGTCGGTAGAGTTAGAATTCGAAGGATTTATATCGCTAGAAGGCAAGCATTACCCTTTAGACCCCTCAAAATGCCCCCCCCCCCCCCCCCCCCCCCCCCCCCCCCCCCAACACACACACATAATTTCCTCAAAAATCAGTTGAATCGTGTAGAGCCCACTCTTTCTTATTACATCTAATGGCTCTTAGTCCCTGCAATAAATTTTTTGTCCTTACATGTCTGTCTTATTAGGCAGAATTGAGGTTGAACATCATGGTTTTACGGTCTTTTCTAAAGGAGCATCATCTATCGATACCTCGGGTCTTTTGCAGCTTCCCCAAACCCGTGTACACACCAACGCACGTAGGCTGCCTAAAGAACCTAATCACAATTTCTCTACAGACATAACCTCACCAAAAATACTATAGCTTTTTAGGTACTTTTGGATTCTTGGCAACTATAATTAAACTACTCGCAACTCATGTACCCATCTGATATGGAATTATATTACTCAACCACTCATAGCTTAACTCACACCAATCCTATACTGGGTCTTCATTGTACTAGGCCCACCAAACATTTTTGCATGCATATTGCATTCACGCTTACACTCACTTACACTTGACCCATTTAACCCTTTCTTAATTAATCTATTAATAAAACTAAGCCCACCTCTTACCTAAGGTATTACAATGCATGTGGAGTTTCCCAGCCGCAAAGATTTCTGCAATACGCCTAGGGGTTCTGAGTTCTGACAACAATGGTTGGCTTACTCTTCTTGTTCTGTTTGCACCTACGACAAGCTGTTGAACCCCCTTTTTGTGTTCTGGCCCTGATTATTTTTCTACTTCTCAGACAATTTGCATCCCCAATTCTCTTGAGGGGGCAACAATAACTGCTTCTATGCTTGGTTTTTCTGAAGATTCATTCTCTTCTACAGGTTTCTTCAGAGGTCCCCACTACAGACAGTGTAGGAAGAAGGTAAGTGAGTCTTTCTAGAACCAGTATAAGACTGAATGACAACGTCGTGCTTCTGTGAAATTGTAGGGATAGCTGCAGACTGAACATCAGTCGGAACAATCAGGCCTTCCTTCGATGCACGTGTCTAATTATTAGTTCCATCTCCCAATGAAAACCACGTAATGGTGAAATCGCTAGCAAAAAAGATGTAACTCTATTGAAAGATGCAGCTCGACCAGCTTAGAAGAAGCACAAAATTGTGCATTAAGACTTCTTTCATACTGTATAAAATCAATTCCAACAAGAACAGTCCCCACTCCCCTCTTGCATTCTGATATTATACTAATTCTTTCTAAAAGTCTGCCCATTCCTTTTCTTTGTAAACCCAAGGCTTGAAGGCTATAAACCTATAACACTCATGGAAGTTATAAACCAATTTAAACAGCTCTTTAATTTTTCACCAATATGCAGTTATGAAGAACATATATTTATGGTGTTGCTGCTAATTTTGGTATGAGACTAAACAGATAGTGAGTTTATATGTTGAAGGAAACTACTAAAGATATGATCTTTGATCATCGCCGTGAAAAGTGTTTGGATCTCCCTGTGATTGAGTCTGGATCGTTGAAAGAGCACCTAGATCAGGATCTGACGGTTGCGGACGCAGGCAATGGACATGCAAAAAAGTCTGAAACAGCAGGGTTGACCCTGGCGACAGATCCTCCAACGCTCAAGTCAGAAGCAGAGAGAGAAAGAGACTTTGAGAATCGAAAGAGAGATTTCTTATTACCTCCTGAATGACTGAAGGGGGAGGGTATTTATAGGCCAGAGAATCGGTTAAAAGATCAACTTGAATCTACTATCTTTTACAGATTCTCTTTTTTAAGAGATAGAATTGGTTACTCCCGTTAAGGGATAAGAGATTTGACTTACGGTCTTAATGGGCTAGGTGTCTCTCTTAGTGGCCTAGTTGCTTTTAATGAGCATGGAAGCGGCCGATGTCTTGTTAGCGAGTCTGCAGAAGACATGTACATGTTAGGGAGGCCCATTACTATTAATCGGCCTTTTGAAGATTTAAGATATGTGACGGAATCATACGACCCTGATTTGTTGAGACTTTTACCATCATCATAAGCCCCCCACTCCCGGAGGACAATTTTCTTGGCTTTCCGGAAGTAGTTTGCATTGTTTCGGAGTTCTGAAGTACTATCTTGACTTTCAGCTGCGTTTGAAGATACATGGAACTTGTTCGAAGCTTCTAGAGGTATTGAATATTTTCTTGAATTTCTCAAATTTTTTGAAATTTTTTGTAGCGCCCCGAATTTTCAATATAATATCTTAGAAATACGTGTCACGATTCCCAGCATCAACTTCAAATGTAATAGTAAATACAGCCAAACACTAATAAAATTTATCAACTTTCATTATATTAATTTTTACATACACAGCGGAATACAATACACCTTAAATCACAATTTTCTTTTCTTTATAACACTTTCTTTTACAAATTACATAAGTCACTACATCATTTTAACTCAAGCATCCAAATTCCGAGCTATAAGAAATCACCTGTAAAATATGAGGCCAAAGATAACCCTAACCCCCAAAACTAAAGTGGTCAGCCATAACGGTGTGAGTGACATAAAAGAAAACAACACAAGTAAAGCATGGATTTATCAACAACAGGAAATAAACATGTGTAAGTGAATATCGAAAACTCACGAAACGCAAAAACACAATAAGTGAAGCTAGACTAAGTGTCAAGTGTAGAAAACAGGAAGACACATGCATGAAACCAAATCAAGAAAAAACAAATTCTATATGCTTACTCTCTAAAGCGTACTTCGGAGTCTATGCATCCCACTCTACATAGGTCCGGTGTAAGCCCTTAACGTCTCCACATTGTAGGGTTTAATCCCTCGTTATGCAATTAGTCCTAACACGATGACTACTACGAGATAAAGATAAACTGTGAGTATTAGCCCATGCCCCGATGATTCCGGAGGTCAATCTCTATCCACAGATAATTCCGGAGACTATTTCACTCACACCTAGGAATCTTCGAGAATACCCCACACCGCAAGCGATGACACCTCATCACACGAATACCACATGTGCATCGCCTCGACCTCGATAATTTCGGAGATCAATCCCACACCACAGGTAATTCAGAAGACTATTTCACTCACACCTGGATAATTCTGGGGATTATCTCACACTGCAAGCCATACTGAGGTCCATAACCCATGTTCTCGTTCATCATATTACCACTAGTGCCTGTCCTTATTATTTAGGTTATTTAATTACCTTACGAATCTCCTAGAGTTGGTGTACCCCACCGGACTTAACTCAACAACTGATCAACTAAAATGCCTCAACAGGCCCAAATATAAATATCTCAACTGCCAGTATACTAGGGTCATACACACCCTCGAGAGACTCACACCCAAATATCCAAACCAATCTTCCAATATAAATTGCTCAGTCAAAACCACTTGAAAACATTTCTTCAGTAGAAGATAAGGTATAAAATAGTAAGTTATAGATTAAAACATTAAGGAGAATAAATCATTTAAAATAACATTCAAATATATCAAGATACATCAGTATCAGTCGACTATAGACAAGCGTAGGTCGACTATCCAAAGAGAAAAATCCAATAACTTTGAGAAAATAATTCTAAGTAGTATCAGTCGACTGTAAAAAGTCATCAGTCGACTGTCCAGAACGAAAAATCCAATAACTTTGAGAAAATAATTCTAAGTAGTATCAGTCGACTGTAAAAAGTCATTAGTCGACTGTCCGAAACGAAATTTTAAGAAAACTAGAGAACACAGCAGCCAGGTCGCGACGGTCGACTGTAAAGTCACGTCGGTCGACTGTCGACCTGCAGACTGCAGATTTTTGGTTGTGAACATTTCAACCGATACGTAGATTTACTTTATGAAAACGATTTCTACAAAAAGCATATTACTTATTTGATCAAATACAACTTGTAGGATATATAATAGTCCATAAAAACTAAATCAAAACTACTTGAATTTATAGCGATTTGTTGATTTCTTTCGATCAAAACATGAATTATGCATATAGTCAAAAATAGAGTTTCTCAAAAATTAATTATTCATTGAAATAGCTTCGTATTCAAATCCAAACCATATCAATACCCAAAATCTCAAAAAGATCCCTAATTTGGATAAATTTTCTCAAATTCAACATGATTCTAAATTTCGATTTTCAAGACATGATCTCTTGATTCATAAATTCTTTCTCCAAATTTCTCAAACTAATTCACCATTATAACTCATAAACATAATCAATTTATAACGTTACCATATCAAGTTTCATTCTACCAATACTCAAAAGTGATAAAGATCTCATCTTTATTAGATTATGCATGAAATCTACCATATTCGATCAATCCAACATCAATCCAAAAGAAAATAGCCTACTCATGATCTCTAATAGGTCATTCATCCATCCCGAATTACCCGCATACAATTTTATTCATAAACAACTAGAGTTTCACAAGTTTCAAATTTTAATTCATCAATCCATCCAATCCATCATGTACCTATTCATACTCAAACCCTAACATGCTTTCTAGTAGATGAAATACCACAAAGAATATTCAAAGAACAAACAAAGCAATTGTATCAATCACATACAACATACACAAAACAAAATGAAACAAAACTAGTCACTCACCTCAATGACGAAATCCAATCGAATTAATGAAGAATAAGAAAAGTCATTCTTTTGCGAAATCCAAGATCACCTCCTTAAATCTCCAAGAAAACTATAAAACCTTTGTGTTGTGCAGCAAAAGACGGATGCACTCCACTCTTTTAAATAGGCCGGAATAGGAGAATTTAGGGTTTTTGAACACATTTGCAAAAGAACCCTTTTAAAAATGTAATTTTACATAAATAGATCCCTATACTTGGAAACTTGATAAACCAATTAAATTGAGATTTAAAAACAAAATAAACACTTTATTTCCAGCCGGCACTGTTTGAAATGTCCAAAAAATAGTTTTGCACTTTCATCCCTCAAAATGACAATTTTGCAAAAGGATCATTCATTTCGTAATATTTGCAAATAGGTCCAATAAATATCAGAAAAATCTAAAAATTTTCAAATAAATCCCAAATAATAAATAATGATTCTCCACAGAATAATTTTGTCTTGTGAACTTCCCAAGAAAATATTTGCACGTGTTTTGTACGTGTAAAAAGATGAATTTTCAGAAAATATTTATTAAATCTCCAAAAATTATTTTAATTCATTTATTAATCTTTAAAATTAATATTTAAAAATATGGGGTACTACATCACCCCCTTCTTAGAAGAGTTCTGTCCTCAGAACTATTACTAATGAGATCCAAACGACGATAAACAACGGAAAGTCAATCTCACAAACGAACCATAATTCAAAGCATTCACATAAGAGGACATAATCAAATAAAAGAAATACAACTCAATCCAATAGTACAATCATCCAAAGAAATACCATCACATAAATAAGATACAATCACACAAAAAGCTCAGGGAAATCCTTCTGCATGCGATCCTATGGTTTCCAAGTAGCCTCCTCGAACTGCTGATTCCTCCATAGCATCTTGACCATAGGTATCACTTTGCTCCTAAGAACTTTTTCCCTACGGTCGACGACCTCCACAGGCTGTTCCTTGTAACTCAAGTTCACCTGTAGACCTTCAGGAACCTCTACCAACTGATGACTCTGATCTGGAACATACTTCCTCAACAATGACACATGGAACACATCATGCACCTGTGTCAACTCCTCTGGAAGCTCCAACCTATAAGATGTCTTGCCAATCCGCTCCACGATCTTGTATGGCCCAATATACCTTGGTGCCAACTTGCCCCCTTACCAAACCTGATCACTCCTTTGGTCGGAGACACCTTGAGGAAAACTGCATCCCCAACCTCAAACTCCAAGTCCCTTCGTCAAGTATCAGCATAACTCTTCTGTTGACTCTGAGCCTCAACCAACCTCTTGCGAATCAGCTCAATCTGCTCTGACGTCTGTTGCACGATCTCAAGACCAAACATCTACCTTTCGCCAACCTCGTACCAACAGACAGGTGTCTTGCACTTCTGCCCATACAAAACCTCATACGGCGCCATCCCGATACTCGCATGGTAACTGTTGTTATAAGAAAACTCAACAAATGCCAAGTATCTCTCCCAGCTGCCACCGAAATCCATAACACAAGCCCTCAGCATATCTTCTAGCACTCGATTCACCCTCTCAGTCTGACCATCAGTCTGTGGATGAAAAGCAGTACTGAAATCAGTTCTGATCCCCAAAGCTGCTTGTAGGCTCTTCCAAAACCTTGAAGTGAACCTTGCATCCCTGTCGGAAACAATTGACACAGGAACTCCATGAAGCCTCACAATCTCACCAATGTACAACTCAGCCAATTTCTCCAACGACCAAGTAATTTTCATGGCCAGAAAGTGAGCCGACTTAGTCAAACGATCCACAATAACCCAAATCGAGTCATTTCCCTTCGAACTCCTCGGCAATCCTGTGATGAAATCCATACTGATATTCTCCTATTTCCACTCTGGAATGGGCAACGGTTGCAACAAACCTCCAGGTCTCTGATTTTCTGCTTTGATCTGCTGACAAGTCAGACACCTTGCCACGAAATCTGCCACATCCCTCTTCATACCAGATCACCAAAAGTGTTGTTTGATGTCCTTGTACATCTTACTGCCTCCAGGATGTACTGACAACAAGGTACTGTGTGCTTCCTACAAGATACTCTCTCTCAAATCTGCATTGTCCGGAACACACAACCTCTCACCCATCCAAAGAACTCCATCTTGGACACAAAACTCTGATAACTTCCCTTCTGAAACCTGTTGCAACATCTTCTGAATCTCTGAATCTAATCTTTGACCTTCCACAATCCTCTCTCTCATGGAAGGCTGCAGCCTCAACTGAGCCAAAGACGCCCCCAAACCCAACAGCACCACCTCAATACCTGCCTGATCAATCTCTGCTGCCAACTCGCTTTGAGTAGTGATCAAACTTAATAAACTACTCTTCCTGCTAAGTCCATCAGCTACCACATTCGCCTTGCCCAGATGATACTTGATCTCAGGACGAATGTCTTCCAATACTTCCAACCACCTTCTCTGCCGAAGATTTAGATCCTTTTGTTGATAAATGTACTTCAGGCTCTTGTGGTCAGTATACATGTTGACCTTCTCACCATAAACATAATGTCTCCACTGTTTCAAGGCAAAGATAATAGCTGCTAGCTACAAATCATGCGTCGGATAATTCTTCTCATGCGAATGCAATTGCCTCGAACCATAAGAAATAACCTTGCCTTCTTGCATCAAGACACAACCCAAACCTCTGAGAGACGCATCACTGAAGATATCATAATCCTTCCCAGCTTGTGGCAAAGCTAAGATAGGTGCAGTAGTCAACCTCTCCTTTAACTCAAAGAAACTCGCCTTACACTTATCAGTCCATAAAAATACCACATTCTTCCGGGTCAAACCTGTCAATGGAACTACAATCTGAGAATAGCCCTGGATGAATCTCCTGTAGTAACCAGCCAAACCCAAGAAACTCTTGACTTCCTTCACAGACGTTGTCCTGGGCCAATCCTTTACTGCTTCAACCTTCTGAGGATCAGTGGCCACTCCCTCCTTAGAAAGGATATGACCAAGGAAGGCTACCTCAAACTTCCGAAACTCACACTTCGACAACTTGGCATACAAGTTGTGCTCCTACAATTTCTGTAATACCGCTGTCAAGTGCATAGAATGCTCCTCCTCTGACTTCGAATACACCAAAATATCATCGATGAAAACCACTACAAAGGAGTCAATAAATGGCCTCAAAACCTGGTTCATCATATCCATGAACACTGCTGGTGCATTCGTCAACCCGAATGGCATCACCAAAAACTCGTAGAGCCCATGACGAGTCCTGAAAGCTGTCTTACTCACATCTTCCTCCTTGACTCGAACCTGATGATACCCTGATCTCAAATGAATCTTCGAAAACACAGCTGCTCCCCGAAGCCTGTCGAACAAATCATCAATCCGCGGAAGTGGATACTTGTTCTGAATAGTCACCCTATTCAACTCCTGGTAGTCAATACACATCCTCATTGACCCATCCTTCTTCCTGAATAACAACATTGGCGCACCCTACGGTGAGGAACTCGGCCTAACAAGCCCCTTGCTCAACAACTCCTCAATCTGCTTCTTCACTTCGTCTTGCTCTACAGGTGCCATCCTGTACGGAGTCTTAGAAATTGAAGCACTCCCCGGCTGAACATTAATGCAAAACTTCACATCTCTCTGCGGTGGTAATCCTGGCAAATCTTCCAAGAACACCTTAGGAAAATCTCTGACAACCAGAATGCCCTTGACTTCATCTGGAATCGCCATCTTGGATACCATTGCAGCCACTTTCGGAACTTTCTTCTTCCCTTGGAAAGTCACTGCGGGACCACCTGGTGCTTTTACTAACACCTCTTTCTGCTTGTATTCAATTGTGGCATCATATATTGCCATCCAATCAATGTCCACGATCACATCCACTCCTAAGACTTGCAGCTCAATCAGATCAATGCCGAATAATCTCCCGCCAATCTCACAGCCCTCGTAATATCGATCAGCAATCAATTCTTCACCTTACGGCGTTGCCACCGACAAAACCTTGCCTAGAAACAACTTAGGCACCACACCTAAGACCTTTGCAAAATTGGGTGACACAAAAGTCTGCGAAGAACCAGTATCAAATAAAACTTTTGCCTTAATTCCATTAACCAAAATAATTCCTGTTACATGAAGAATGATACTCAATCTCCAATTATTCTCAAATAAAAGTTTTACTTATTACATTGAATAAAAATAAAATCAAAAACTCTTGCATACCCTGGATCACATCTTCCGAGTTACTCGCATCCTCCTCAGTTAATGCGAACACTCGCCCTTGCCTCTGGAATTTACCTCCACCTGGACCATCCTTCCTCAACTGTGGACAAGGAGGCTTAGAATGTCCTGCTTGCCCACGCTGGAAACAAGTCTGCTTCGCCAAATTAGGACATGCTGACCTGTAATGACCTGTCTACTTGCAGTAGTAACAAGTCACTTCCTGAGTTGCGGGTGCCTTCTGCACTAGACCACTGAACTTGACTTGCTTCACTGGGAATCCCTTCCCACTCTGACCGGATGCTGGCCTCTTATTCCTGTTCCAGGTCTCTTACTTCTTCTGGAACTGGTCCATGTCTTCTTCTGTCATAGCTGCTCTCCTGACCAGCTTATCGAACCTCCTTATGCCCAAAGGAATCATTCTCGACCTCAAGTTTGGCTTCAAGCCGTACTTAAACTTCTTGGCCTTCTTTGCCTCATCAATAATAAGCTCCGGTGCATACCTCGACAGCTGAGCAAACTTAGTCTCATACTCTCGCACGGTCATACTGCCCTACTGTAGATTCAAGAATTCTGTGGCCTTCTTCTCCTAAATATCCAGGGGGAAGAAACGATTAGTGAATTCTTCCAGAAAAGCCTCCCAAGTCATTTGCTAGTCCCCCAAAGTCCACTTTACCATTTGCTACCAAACACCAGCGTCCTTTTCCAACTGCATAGTGGCCATCTTCACTTTATTGACTGCCGGAGTTTCCGAGACCTCTAAGATTTTCTCCATCCATCTAATCCAATCATCAGCCTCATTTGGATCAGACTGCCCCTCAAACACTGGCGACCTTTGTAATGCCCCGAATCCCAAATACAACGGAATTCGAGAGTTCGACAGGATCTTTCCACTTCATTTAGTACAATTTTACAAGAAAATTTGAACTTTTCACTTTACATCAGAGTTTACATAAAACTTTACACTTTACATTACACAGTTGAAGTAAAATTTACAATAATTAAATAAATGTACAACAACATTGAATAATCTTTAAGCATCTGTTCCTCTTTAATCTTTATCATGTCACTTACCTGCATATAAAACTGTGGGTACGTCAGTTTATTCAACCGACGAACATTATACACGGCCATCCTCTATATGCCGGAAATAGTATAACTCATTTTCCATATTTAACAAACACAAACTTGTCACATGTCAAACTAAAGGGAATACCCTAATGATGTCATGTTGTGATTGTGCACTTAGTCCTTAATGCAATTATTTATATTACATGACACTAATGCGCACTTGTTCGGATTCTATGCATCCCATACCACATAGGTCCGAGGGCAAGCCCTTAATCGTTCTTCATCTTGTAGGGTTCAATCCCTCGTCATGACTTACTCTACTACTGTAACTACGATAAGTATCCTAGATGTTTTCTGACCTACGAACTCATGTCTAAGCGCCCTGGAGGGAATCCCATCGCACTGACACATGACTCATCATGCAGGCATCCTGTGATAATTCAGCTCCTATCATAGACATGACACCACCCGGAGTCTTCAAACATCCCACGAGCATCGCCACCGGGACGGTACTCTGGAGCAGTATCCACGCCCTATCATGACTCATCATGGGACATCCTGGGATACGCTCTCGCCGCTACCCAATGACCCTCATACTCAATGTTTTTCTCTTACTTTCATCACCTCTTCACTATGTAACTAATCCTTAGTTCTAATGAAATAGAATCATGAACAAAATCAAAGCACTAGAATTAGCCTCTCCACTAAACCGGACTTATTCATTTATTCAAACATGACCAACCTTGGTCTTTCATTTCAAATTTCATTTCATTTTTTTCCAAATGCCGGGGGAGATTTAGCTACTCTTTTGTTTCAATTCCAATTCACAATTTCTAAAGTTGAACGTTTCCAACTCATAAGTTCACATGTGGAGTTATCATACTCAAAATTATTTCTCTTTTCCAATCATGATTTCTAAATTGTTCAATAGTCCATAATTATACATTAAATTCAACTATTCATCATGTAACTCATAGAATATTATTTTCACATTAAAACCCACATCACTAATTATTCAATCAAAGATGGACATTTACACTTCATAATTTGCCACACCATTCTCCATTGAGAATAATTCACATCACTGCACAATATAATTTCGACCCTTATTTCACTTCTTTTCTAGTATTTTATTTAAGTCTATTTGCAAAGTACAACTTTAAAAATGCAAGTGTAGAACTTATAGTTCTAAATTATACTTTTATTCTCTAAACATACTCCACTTCATGCAAATAATCTTCAAATTATTTCTCATAAACTCCACATATTTTTAAGATAATAATCGTATTTTTTTCATATTTTTTTTATCATTAAAACACCCAAAAAAATTGTTTTTCCCACAATATAAACACGCAGCCGAGGCCCAGAGTCGAACCAGCGACCACTGGGAACCCAACCGAAGGCACAGGCCACTAGGCCGAGTGCTGCACACTTTTAGAAGAGAAGGCGAGAGCATTAAATGCTCTCGGCCGAACTGATTTATTTAAAAAAAGTTCGAAACAAAAAAAAATGGTGTCAACGGGATTCGATCCCTCAACCTCGGAGAATCCCCCATGTATACTGTAGCGATTAAGAGTGATCCGACCACTCGAGCTATGGGCCCGGGTTGTCACTAGTACCACTCGAAATTTATTTAAATCAATGCTCTCTGTTATTTAAAATATTTCGATGTTCATCAAAATCTCAATTCAAAATGCTCTTACTAACAAACTGCAAAAATTCCAGATTAATCATTTCCATCATGAATTATACCCCAGTATATAAAAAATAATTTTCTGAAATGATTAAACATATTCTTCCAAATAATTAACACATATCTACCATACAATTTGGTTAATTTGATATACTACTACTAATACATTCTCTTTCGACATCTTAATTTCACTAATCTCTACACCAATTTTCTGCTCTTAATCATTTCACAAACATAACAATTGCATCCTAATTCATTCATTACAACGTCGTAACAAAATTCTATTTTAGCACATAAATCAACGTTGTCAATCCACTAATTTTTGCACATAATTTTTAATGGTAATAACGAAGGTTTCTTTATACAATTCATAGCCATGATTATATCGCACACAACTTGAATTTTAATAATAGAACCACATACAATTGCATATCAACAATTCAATCAAATAGCTCATTTTTCCAATTAAATGTGTACTCTTATTAATCTTTTCATGCTTCATTCTTTCCATTCAATCTAGCATGCATTTCTAATTAGAAATATAGAAAACTTACCCACCTTATTGAAGAAAAGTACAATCTAGCAACCTCCTAAATGAATGTCCATGCAAACGAACGATTCTCCTCCTCGTCGACAAGCCAAGCCCGAGCACTCCACAAGCCAAACCCGAGCACCTTGTTTGATGAAAGCCGGCCTCTTCCCTTCTTGAATGATGCAAGCACAAAACTCCCACACACTCTCAATCTTTTACTCACTTAATAAACTACTAGATATTGTATTTAGAACTATAGGTTTGGAGGAAATAATTAGCACAAGAATACTAGCCAAAGGGGGGGGGGGGTATTTATACTAAAAATCTAGGGAAATGGATGGCTAAGATTGAAGTAGGAGTTAGAAGCAAATGGCTAAGATTTAAGGAGGAGTTACACTAACTACCAATGATCAAGCAACCATCTCCACCATGACTCCACTCAAAAATTCCCATTCCCTCCAAAAGATCCAATCCGGCCTAGCATAGGATGGTGCATATTGCACGTGTACGTGCAATGCACGTGCATGCATTTGCCTCCAAAAATTTGTACAATAAATTTTATATAAAAAAAATCTTTAAATTGTATTCTACATTACAAGTTGTATTTAAAAATAAAATAGCTCATGGACTTTAGTTTTTGGGCTAAAATAGTAATTATAAAAATAATAAATTGAATTAAATTTGGGCTTTAAGAAAAAGGCTTTTTGTCTAATGGAAGGAAGGCTTTATATAAAAAAAATAATTAAAAGCACATATTTAAATATCTATACTCATCATAATGAAAATAATTACCAAAAATATTGCACGTGCACACTACGTGCAAAATAAATAATTTTCATTAAATAAAAATCGGGGCATTACAGCCTCATCCTCTTGAAGAACTCAATCTGCTTGATAGGACTAGCATTAACAAACCCTGGTCCAGCCCTGTGATTCTGATTCTGGTTCTGATTCTATGCCAAATTAGCTGCCATTAATGCATTCAAAGTCTGATAGACCCTGGTAAATTCGGCCTCGAGATCAATTCCTGTTCCTTGGGAACTTCCAGCCCCATCACCATTGTTACCATTCCTGGTTCTGGGTCCAACCATTCTGAATACTACAAAATGAGGAAATGTTAGAGCACCACAACACGATTCATATTCACATCAATACCCTCTCACAAAACCGCAACCATACCGCAAAAGTAAAAACATCATGTTTCAGTTCTATGTGATACTCACTCTATAATGTCCACACCTAGGTACTCACGCTCTAGTGTCCACACCTACGTTATTTTTATACCATGTTTATTATTACTATTGAAGCACGCTCTGATACCAAAATCTGTAGCGCCCCGAATTTTCAATATAATATCTTAGAAATACATGGCACGATTCTCAGCATCAACTTCAAATGTAATATTAAACACAGCCAAACACCAATAAAATTTTTCAACTTTCATTACATTAATCTTTACATAACACAGCGGAATACAATACACCTTGAATCACAATTTTCTTTTCTATACAACACTTTCTTTTACAAATTACATAAGTCACTACATCATTTTAACTCAAGTATCCAAATCCCGAGCTATAAGAAATCACCTGTAAATATGAGGCTAGAGATAACCCTAACCCCCAAAACTAAAGGGGTCAGCCATAACGGTGTGAGTGACATAAAAGAAAACAACATAAGTAAAGCATGGATTTATCAACAACAGGAAATAAACAGGTATAGGAAAATCACAAAATGCGAAAACACAACAAATGAAGCTAGACTAAGTGTCAAGTGTAGAAAACAAGAAGACACATGCATGAAACCAAATCAAGAAAACACAAATTCTATATGCTGACTCTCTAATGCGTACTTGTCGGAGTTTATGCATCCCACTCTACATAGGTCCGGTGCAAGCCCTTAACATCTCCACATTGTAGGGTTTAATCCCCCACTATGCAACTATTCCTAACACGATGACTACTACGAGATAAAGATAAACTGTGAGTATTAGCCCATGCCCCGATAATTTTGGAGGTCAATCTCTATCCATAGATAATTCCGAAGACTATTTCACTCACACCTGGGAATCTTCGAGAATACCCCACACCGCAAGCGATGGCATCTCATCACACGAATACCACATGTGTGTCGCCCCGACCCCGATATTTCCGGAGATCAATCCCACACGGCACACCACAGGTAATTTCGGAGACTATTTCACTTACACCTGGATAATTTTAAGGATTATCTCACACCGCAAGCCATATTGAGGTCCATAACCTATGTTCTCGTTCATCATATCACCACTAGTGTCTGTCCTTATTATTTAGGTTATTTAATTACTTTACGAATCTCCTAGAGTTGGTGTACCCCACCGGACTTAACTCAGCAACTGATCAACTAAAATGCCTCAACAGGCCCAAACATAAATATCTCAACTGCCAGTATACTAGGGTCACACACACCCTCTAGAGGATCACACCCAAATATCCAAACCAATCTTCCAATATAAATTGCTCAGTCAAAACCACGTGAAGATAAGGTATAGAATAGTAAGTTATAGATTAAAACATTAAAGAGAATAAATCATTTAAAAGAACATTCAAATATATCAAGGTACATCAGTATCAGTCGATTATAGACAAGCGTAGGTCGACTGTCTAGAGAGAAAAATTCAATAACTTTGAAAAAATAATTCTAAGTAGTATCAGTCGACTGTAAAAAGTCATCAGTCGACTGTCCAGAACGAAAAATCCAATAACTTTGAGAAAATAATTATAAATAGTATCAGTCAACTGTAAAAAGTCATTAGTCGACTGTCCAGAACGAAATTTTAAGAAAACTAGATAACACAGCAGCCATGTCACGACGGTCGACTGTAAAGTCACACCGGTCGACTGTCGACCTGCAGACTGCAGATTTTTGGTTGTGCACATTTCAACCGATACGTAGTTTTACTTTATGAAAACAATTTCTACAAAAAGCATATTACTTATTTGATCAAATACAATTTGTAGGATATATAATAGTCCATAAAAACTAAATCAAAACTACTTGAATTTATAGCAATTTGTTGATTTCTTTCGATCAAAACATGAATTATGCATATAGTCAAAAATAGAGTTTCTCAAAAATTAATTATTCATTGAAATAGCTTCGTATTCAAATCCAAACCATATCAATACCCAAAATCTCAAAAAGATCCCCAATTTGGATAAATTTTCTCAAATTCTACTTGATTCTAAATTTCGATTTTCAAGACATGATCTCTTGATTCATAAATTCTTTCTCCAAATTTCTCAAACTAATTCACCATTATAACTCATAAACATAATCAATTTATAACGTTACCATATTAAGTTTCATTCTACCAATACTCAAAAGTGATAAAGATCTCATCTTTATTAGATTATGCATGAAATCTACCATATTCGATCAATCCAACATCAATCCAAAAGAAAATAGCCTACCCATGAACTCTAATAGGTCATTCATCCATCCGGAATTACCCACATACAATTTTATTCATAAACAACTAGAGTTTCACAAATTTCAAATTTTAATTCACCAATCCATCCAATCCATCATGTACTTATTCATACTCAAACCCTAACATGCTTTCTAGTAGATGAAATACTACATACAACATTCAAAGAACAAACAAAACAATTGTATCACTCACATACAATATACACAAAACAAAATGAAACAAAACAAGTCACTCACCTCAATGACGAAATCCAATCGAATTAATGAAGAATAAGAAAAGCCCTTCTTTTGCGAAATCCAAGATCACCTCCTTAAATCTCCAAGAAAACTATAAAACTTTTGTGTTGTGCAGCGAAAGACGGCTGCACTCCACTCTTTTAAATAGGCCGGATAGGAGAATTTAGGGTTTTTTAACACATTTGCAAAAGAACCCTTTTAAAAATATAATTTTACATAAATAGATCCCTATACTTGGAAACTTGATAAACCAATTAAATTGAGATTTAAAAACAAAATAAACACTTTATTTCTAGCCGGCATTGTTTGAAATGTCCAGAAAAATAGTTTTGCACTTTCATCCCTCAAAATGACAATTTTGCAAAAAGATCATTCTTTTCGTAATATTTGCAAATAGGTCCAATAAATATCAGAAAATCTAGAAAATTACAAATAAATTCCAAATAATAAATAATGATTCTCCACAAAATAATTTTGGCTTTTGAACTTCTCAAGAAAATATTTACACGTGTTTTATACGTGTAAAAAGATGAATTTTCAGAAAATATTTATTAAATCTCCAAAAATCATTTTAATTCATTTATAAATCTTTTAAAATAATATTTAAAAATACGGGGTACTACATTTTTAGTGATTTATCCCGAATTAATAATTATTATTTTTTGAACTTTTAATTAATTATTCCGAATTATAATTATTTTTCGAAATTTAACAACCATTTTTTCTGAATTAATAATTTATTTTTGGAATTTTTAATTGAATTTCTGAATTTTAAATCATTTTATGGAATTTTTTTTATTGATTTATCGAGCACGAGTGGTTTTGAACGATCTGGATCGTCCATCACGTGCATGCTCGCCCGCTGAGTGGAATGAGGAGCTATGATGGAGCAGCGATGTGGCAAAATCTGGTGCGTTGATTGAGTGCTCGCTCGCTTATTTGGGTGATCGAACGGTCAATGGCGCAGGCGAGAAGCCTCTAGGTCGGATGACAGATCTGGCTACCTAGGGTGCGGGTTTCAGGTTGACCCGCTTCGTCCAAACCCACTTGCACATATCATGGAGTGAATGGAGGGCTGCAAAGGTGCTTGCACGCATCGCAATGCTAATGGACTGCTGTGAAGGCACTGCAAGCCGAACCTAGGTCACCCAACTGTTTAGCCGACTTACTTCCACCCTTACCAACCTTGGAGCTTGTTGACCATCGTTTGGAATCTACCTCAGCGATGTGCCATCTTAAGATTTCACCGAGCTTAAGTTTGTAGCCGAGCTCGTGGCTTCATCGACCTTGCTTGTGCCAACCAAGGTGCTTCGCCGACCATCATTTGGAGTCGACCTCAGCACTGTTCTGTCCTAGGATTTTGCCGAGCTTGAGTTTCTAGTCGTGCTCATAGCTTCGCCATCTCGCTTGCGCCGACCAAGGAGCTTCACCGACTATCATTTGGAATCTTGCGAACGTGGCTTGTTGTCGAGCTAGGGTTTCACCGAGCTGGACTTGAAGTTGACCAAGGGTTTTTGGCCGAACTACTTTTTTGAGCTACATGCTTTGTCGACCAACTCCAAGCCGACCTATAACTTCACCGAGCTACTTGTTTCGTCGCCCAAGCTTTTCATGGGGCTATTGTAACGAGGAGGATGATGTAAATGGCATGGCAGAGTGATTTGAGTGGAGGAATTTCATCAGCGTTTAGCTTTGTGTGAGTTTTATGGCAGCATATCATTCTTCAAGCATGCACGGAATTACATATATATACATACACACAAAATTCATCTTATAAATCTTAGTTTATAGATCAACAGATAGAATATTTTTGGTGAACATGGTTTCTTGTGCTTGTCAACTTGTTTTTATAGTGATGTTGTTAAACAACTAGCAGGTTGCCAAAAGCAAATGGATATGGTCAAGTCTATCTCTTACTGGTCTTGTCAAAGGGTGTGGGATTTTTTGCTGTTGTATTATTATCAGACCAAGTAGTTTTATTGGCCAAGTAGTTTGACGACCAAGCACTTCATCGACTACTTATTTCATCGACCAAATATTTTATCATCCGCTTGTTTTTTTGGCCAAGTATTTTGCCGTGAAACTTTCTCACCCGCCGTCCAACATTCACGTTGACCAACTGCCCTTCGTTCAAGTTTTTTTTGGTTCAACCGAGTGCTTCGTTGACCCCCCATTTTGTTGATCAAGTGTTTTGTTCAATCAAGTGCTTCATTGACCACCTATTTTTGTCGATTGAGCATCTCGTCAATCAAGCATTTCATCGGACGACTTAGGGCAGGTATTGTTGTCTTGATTACATAGTGTTTTGGCCATCTTGGATCTTGTGTATGTGGCCGACGTAGAATAGCTGTTTGTAGGAGCAAACTTTGGAAGGCAGTCGGACTCCGGACTTGTTGTTTGATCCCAGCAAGTTTGTAAAGGCAACTCTAGGATGAAGTTGAACGTTGAACTTGCTATTTGCGCCCATCAAATTTGTAGAGATAACTCTTAGAATGGAGTGGAGAGCCAAACTTCTTGTTTATTCCCAGCAAGTTTTGTGGAGGCAGATCTGAGACGGAGTTGGACGTAGAGCTTGTTGTTTGCGTCTAACAAGTTTGTAAAGACGACTCTAGGAAGAATTTGACATTGAACTTGTTGTTTGTGCCCAACGAGTTTGTAGAGAACCCTGAGAAGAAATTGGATGTTGAGCATACTGTTTGTGCCCAGTAAGTTTGTAAAGATGACTCTAGGATGGATTTGTACATTTGAACTTACTGTTTGTGCCTAGTAAGTTTGCAGAGGCAACTCTGAGCTAGCGTTGGACACCAAACCTATTTCTTAAAGATGAGGTATTGTTGAAAGAACTTGAGCGAAGAGCGAGTCACTGAACTCGCAGTATTGAGTTAATAAGTTGCTGGCGGAGCTCGAGCGAAGAGCACAATATTAAACTCATTGTATGCAGTTAATGAGTTGTTGACGGAGCTTGAGAGAAGAGTAAGGCATTAAAATTGTTATATGGAGTTAACGAGTTGTTGATGGACTCGAGTGAAGAGCAAGATATTAAACTCGTTGTATGAAATTAACGAGTTGTTGACGGAGCTTGAGCGAAGAGCATGGCACTGAACTCGTTGTATGGAGTGAATGAGTATTTGACAGAGCTCATGCGAAGAGCACGATATTGAACTCATTGTATGGAGTTAGAGAGTTATTGATGGAGCTCGAGTGAAGAGTGTTGGTAGTCAAACAAGTTTGGCAGAAGGGCATCCCACCATATGGACCAACCACCTACTCCCAAACCAAATTCAACCATCACCTACCTTCTTTGACTTTTCCACAACAAATTGTCAACAACACCTACCCCAAACTTAGGCTATATAAGGAGGGATTCGGGTTAAGGAAAGCATGCAGCAGAAGCAGAACAGAGAAAAGAAATAAAGAAAAGAGAATTTGTAGGTGTAGTAACACCAGTGAGAAAACAAAGAGTCTTTTAGTCTTGCTATTGTTATAAGAAATTATAATATAGTCCCAAATTTGTTTGTCATTTAGCCCACCAAAATCTCTACTATCTTCCAACAAACTGGTATCAGAGCCATGTTCGGTCCACTAGAGTTCACTGAAGAGCTCGTCTACGACATGTCAAACATGATCCAACCACAGATCCCTAAGTTGATGAAGATCAACTATGAAAATTGGAGCATCCAGATGAGAGTCCTGCTGGCCTCACAAGACTTGTGGGAGCAGGTTGAAAATGGCTACACCGAACCAGAGTTGCACACTACCGAAGCAGCACTTTCAGCCGTTCAGAAGACTAAGTTAAAGGAAACTCAGAAAAGGGACAAAAAGGCTTTGTTCCTAATCTACCAAGGAGTTGAAAAGTCCGCATTTGAGAAGATCTTAGATGTGAGTGCATCGAAACATGCATGGGAGATTTCAAAAAGTTCGTATCAAGGAGTTGAAAAAGCAAAGAAGGTACGACTTCAAGCCTTGCGAGTTGACTTTGAAAATTTAAAAATAAAAGTTGGTGAGAATATTTTAGATTTTGTCAGTAGAGTGCAAACAATTACTAATCAAAGGAAACAAAACTGAGAAGAAATTGATGATATTAGAATACTTGAAAAAATTGTATGATCATTAGTTTTAAATTTTGATTACGTAGTTGCTGCTGTTGAAGAGTCGAAAGATCTCTCAAAAGTTTCCATTGATGAGTTACATGGTTCACTTCAAGCCCATGAACAAAGGATGAATCAAACCATGGCAAAAATTTGGACAAGCCCTTCCAAGTCAACTAACAATTTCATATGATCAACAAAGAAGCCGAGGTTGAAGCTACAGAGGAAGAGGCGGCTAAAGAAGAAACTCATGACCAAGGTCATCATGCTGACCGTGAATGATTCACCTTTCAAGCAAGAGGGAGAGGCGCATGAACAAGAGGACGTGGGAGATATAACCAAGGAGACAGATCCCAATCACAGTGCTTCAACTGCAGAAGATATAGCCATTTCAGTTATGATTGCCCAGAAAAAATTGAAAGAGTGATAGAGAAGACGAACTTAATCGCAATCGTGGAGACAACCCGACAGTCCTGCTTGTCTACAAAGACCATGAGAACAAGAGCAAAAATATTTTGTACTTTGACTCAGGTGCTAGCAATCATATGTGCGGAGTCAGAGAATTCTTCAGCGAGATGAACGAATCAGTTGGAGGCGAAGTTACTTTTGGTGACAAGTCCAAGATCTCTATAAAAGGGAAAGGCAATATTATTATCTAGACAAAAGCCGATGATTATAGGAACATTTATGATGTTTGTTATGTACCTGCATTACGTAATAATATTCTAAGTTTGTGACAACTTCTTGAAAGAGGTTACGACATCCACCTAAAGGATTTCTCTCTCACCATCAAAAGCAAAAAAAATAATTTGCAAAGGTTGACATGTCTGGAAATAGACTGTTAACTTTAAATCTTAATACAGATTCTGTAAAATGCCTACAATCTATCATCAAAGACAAGTCCTGGCTTTGGCATCTTCGATTCGAGCATCTAGCATTCAATGGCCTCAATATCCTATGGAAGGAGAAAATGGTGAGAGGCTTACCAAAAATCAAACATCCAGACCAATTATGTAAAGGTGCTTAAAGGGGAAGCAACACCGAAGAAGCTTCGAGGTTGAAAAATCTAGAAAAGCAACACATCTGCTACAGTTGGTACACACCGACATAGCAGGACCATTTGAAGTGGTGTCACTTGGAGGTAATTGATATTTTCTCACATTTATTGATGATTATAGCATAAAGACTTGGATTTATTTCCTGAATGAGAAATCAGAAGCTCTAGAAAAGTTCAAAGAGTTCAAGGAGATGGTCTAGAAGCAAAGCGGCCACTACATCAAAGTACTTCGTTTAGATCATGGAGGAGAATACAACTCGAAGGAGTTCCAATATTTTCTCAAGAAGCAGGGGATAATTCATTAACGTACTGTTGCCTATACTCCGCAACAAAATGACATAGCAGAGAGGAAGAACCGCACAATCCTTAACATGGAAAGAAGCATGCTGAACAGCAAGTTCATGCCCAAGGTGTATTGGGCTAAAGCCGTAGACTGCGCTGTCTACCTCCTCAACAGATGTCCAACGAAGGCTGACTCCACTAGAGATATGGAGTAGTCTCAAGCCAAGCGTCAACCATCTGAAGGTGTTCGGGTGCATAACATATGCACATATTTCGGAGCAGGGAAGAAAGAAGCTCGATGACCAAGGAGAGAAATGTATATTCATCGGCTATGATAGAAGGACCATGGCATACAAGTTGTACAACCCAATCACTAAGAAGGTGATTATTTCAAGAGATGTGGAGTTCGACAAAGGAGAACAGTGGAGATAGAGTGATGAAGAAAGAAGCAACAAAAAATTGTTCCTTGAAGAAAGAGACGATGATGTAGAAGAAAAACCAGAAGGTCTGCAACAAAGTCCTCATAATAGTCTAGCTATTGCAACACCGTCATCAACACCAGCATCAAGTTCCAGCTCAAGTGAAAGCAATACTTCTGCGGGAGAACCTCGAAGATTTTGAAGCCTTAGAGATCTTTATGATGATACTGAACCTATCGAGATGATGGAGGACTGCACACTGTTCTGCTTGCTTGCAGAACATGATCCAGTCGCCATGGAGATGCTGTGCAAGATTCCAAATGGAGAAAAGCCATGGATGAAGAAACCGAGGCAATACATAGAAATGACACGTGGGAGTTGACAATACTTTCAAAAGACCACAAAGCAATTGTTGTAAAGTGGGTGTACAAAACTAAAACCAACCAACAAGGCAAAGTGGAGAAGTACAAGGACAGACTAGTAGCTAAAGGCTATAGTCAAAGAAAAGGCATCGACTACGGAGAAGTTTTTGCACCAGTAGCAAGGGTAAACACTATCAAACTGCTCATTTCACTAGCTGCACATAACAAATGGAAGATATACCAAATGGATGTCAAGTCTGCATTCCTCAATGGCTACTTGGAGAAGGAAGTCTACATTCAACAACCTCTCGGTTACAAGATGAAAGGCCAAGAAGATAAAGTTTGTAAATTGAAGAAGGCTTTGTATGGTCTCAAGCAGGCACCCAGAGCATGTAACAAGAGGATTGATGATTACTTTCAACAGAATGGATTTCAGAAAAGTCCATATGAGCACTCCCTATTCACCAAGAAGAATGGTGGAGATATCATGATCGTATGGCTCTATATGGACGATATGATCTTCACTGGCAACAGTCCAAATATGTTCGAAGAATTCAAGCAAGCAATGATCAAGGAGTTCGGGTTGACGAACATTGGAGAAATATCCTACTTCCCAGGCATAGAGGTGACTCAATCTGAGAATGATATATTCATCATACAGAACAAATATGCAGACCAGATATTGAAGAGGTTCAACAAGAGTAATTGTAATTTAGTTAACACACCAGCAGTGACTTGGTTGAAGCTTCATCGTGACTCACCAGGGATTTCTGTAGATCCCACACTATTCAAAAGCTTGATTGAAAGTTTATGGTATTTGACTATCACAAGGTGTAGAACCCCGTATTTTCAAATATTATTTTAATTATTTGAAAATGAATTTAAATGATTTTTTGAGGATTTAATTGATATTTTCTAAAAGACTTATCTTTTGTACACGTGCAAACATGTGCAAATGACTTTTGAGATGTTTGAAAGATTAAGTTTTCTCTATGAAAAATCATTATTTATTATTTGGGAATTATTTACTATTTTTCCAGATTTTTCTGAAATTAAATGGACCTATTTGCAATTTTTATGAAAGAAGGACCTTTTTGCAAAATTGACATTTTAAGGGTTTAAAGTGTAAAAATGTAATCCTGGACGTTTTGAACAGTATTGGTTAAGATTTAGAAGTATATTTTCTTTTAAATCCTAATTTTAAAGAATTTTAGATGAATTTCCAAGAGTAGATATATATATATATAATTGTATTTTGAAGGGATTGTTTTGCGAAAGTATTTGGAAACCCTAAAAACCTAATTCCCGGCCTATATAAAGAGAGTTGCAGCCGTCATTCGCTACATAACTCAGATTTCATTATATTGTTTTCCTGGTGGATCTAGCAAAGGAAGGCTTTTCGTGGATCTTCTTGATTCTAAAGGTGAGTGATATGAACTTGCTTTGTTTTATGTGAATGATTATGTGTTGTTTGTTTTGATGTTTTCGTATCTTGTATGTGATCGATACCATGGTTGTTATTCGTAATATGCATGTGAAACCCATGAATGTTTAGTAGATCTTGTTTAACAAATCCTTTATTTCTCGAAAACATGTTAAGCTTTAAGTATGGTTTTGATCGGATGTATGCACATCTGGATCTCGGGTTTATAAACAGATCTTGGTTAATATTGGTGAAAGATTGGAGTATTAAGAAACCCTAATGGAAGATTTCGGAATTTAGATCGTGAGGATTGAGTATTGTATCCCTAATGTGGATCATCTTGAGATTGTCACTTTTAACTAAATATGAGTTAATCTCTTAAGCAATGAATCTTTAGAAAACTCCAGTCTTGATTTTCGTGTTCAGACCTAATTCATGAACTGTAGGCCGACAGTCGACTGGTCCACTTATCAGTCGACTGGTACGATCCTATTATTGTATCTTCAGACATTTGAGAATTATTCGGGACAGTCGACTGGGACTATTATCAGTCGACTGGCCTACTGAGTAAAATTTGTTCAGTCTTTTCGGGACAGTTGACCGTGACCCTTATAAGTCGACTGTTAGTACTTGGAATGTTCTTGTGAATTATTGGTAATTGTCTCGGGTAAGTCGACTGATGGGTTATTAAGTCAACTTATAGCACTTGTTATAATCTTGGATATTGGTTCTCGGGACAGTCGACTTACTACAGTATAAGTCGACTGGTGCCGATGAGTTTTCCATAATCTTGAGTGTTCTTTCAAGTCTTTAGTTCTTTGTAGATGGGTACATTCTGCGGTATTGGGAGTCATTGGTCTCTGGGGTTGGTATACTCTGCGGTGTTGGGAGTCACTGTTAGTGATCGATAACCGAGTATCCAATCTGCGGTGTTGTGAGTGACTGATAACCGAGTATCCGATCTATGCTATGGTTAGTCTTTGTAGATGGATATAATCTGCGGTGTTGGGAGTTACTATTAGTGACTGATAACCGAATATCCGATCTATGTTATTATTAGTCTTTGTAGATGGATATAATCTGCGGTGTTGGGAGTTACTATTAGTGACCGATAACCGAATATCCGATCTATGTTATCTTGAGTCTTTGTAGATGGGCCTACCCTGCGGTGTTGGGAGTCACTGTTAGTGATCGATAACCGGGTACCCAATTTATGGCATTATTAATGATTGGTGGTTGGACGTGTACCGTGGTATTGAGAATGTTGAGATCAGGTATTTGGGAGTGACAGTCGACTGGCTGAATTATTCAGTCGACTGTACAGTGCAGTTGAGCTATACTATTTTGAAAGTGATTTGCTTATTGGATATTTGATCGTTGGTATTGTTTCTCGACTCGGCTTCACGCATGTACTGGCCTATCGTTTCTTGTTTCATATTACATGTTCAGTTTATGTATTTTTGTTCAGTACATGTTGCTTGAGAATTTATTGTTTATTTATGTTTGTTGTTTATATCACTCACACCATTTATGGCTGACCCCTTTAGTTTGGGGGTTAGGGTTCAACTCTAGCCTCATATGATGCAGGTTGTTGCTTAGAGTTGGAAGGCTTGGATGCTTGGGTTAGCTTTAGAGATTATGAGTGATATAATAGAGCCTTGTGTAATTTTGTAAAGAGGAATGTTGTAAAAGAACTTTTTTTCAAGGTGTTTGTATTTTCCGCTGCAATTGAAAAAGATTATTGTAATAAGAATTTGGTATAAAATGAATTGAGTTTTTTTTGGTCTATGTATATTGTTACATTGAAGTGGATCGCTGGGAAAGTGCCACGTATTTTCTAAGTTCTCATATTAGAAATTCGGGGCGCTACAGATTTGGTATCAGAGCATGCTTCAATAGTAATAATAGACATAGTATGAAAACCAACCTAGGTGTGGACATCAGAGTGTGAGTATCACATAGAGTTAAAAACATGATGTTATGGTTTGGGGTATGATTATGGTTCTACCATAGGATATTGATTTTAGTATGAATCGTGTGTGTGATGCTCTAACTTTTCCCTCGTTTTGCAGTATTCAAAATGGTTGCACCCAGGGGCAGGAATGGTGGCAATAATGAGGATGGATCTGGTAGTTCTCGAGGAGCGGGAATTGACCTTGAGGCTGAATTCGCCAAGGTATATCAGACCCTGAATGCGCTGATGGCATTCAACTTGGCGCAACAGCAGGCTCAGCAGCAGAATCCGCCGCCAAATCATGGAACTGGTCAGGGTTTGGTCAATGCCGACCCTATCAAGCAGATCGAATCCTTTAAGAGGATGAGGCCGCCAGTCTTTGAGGGGCAAGCTGATCCAACAGCAGCAGATGATTGGATTAGGAAGATGCAGACGATCTTTGAAGTGTCGGAGACTCCGGCAGCTAGAAAAGTGAAGTTAGCTTCGATGCAGCTCGAGAAGGACGCTGGTGTCTGGTGGGAGTCGCTGAAGAGGAATTTGGGAGATCAGCAGTTGACATGGGAAGCTTTTCTGGAGGAGTTCAGAGATCGTTTCTTTCCTCTTAATGTTCAGGAGAAGAAGGCGACTGAGTTCTTGAACCTTCAGCAGGGGAGCATGACCGTGCGGGAGTATGAGACTAAATTTGCTCAGCTTTCGTGGTATGCGCCAGAGCTAGTTGTCGACGAGGCGAAGAAGGCCAAAAAGTTTGAGCAGGGCTTGAGGTCAAGATGGTTCCATTGGGCATCAGAAGATTCGACAAGCTGGTCAGGAGAGCAGCTATGACCGAGGAAGATATGAACCAGTCCCAGGTGAAGCAGGAGACCAGGAACAAGAAAAAGAGGCCAGCAGATGACCAGGATGAGAAGGAATTCCCAGTGAAGCAGAACAAGTCTAGTGATCCAGTGCAGAAGGCACTGGCAACTCAGGAGGTGACTTGTTATTTCTGCAGGAAGACGGGACATAAAAGGAGGGAATGTCCGAAGTTGGCAAAGCAGACTTGTTTTCAGTGTGGTCAAGAAGGACATATTCGACCACAATGTCCACAGCTGAAGAAAGAGAATGCAGGGAAAGGCAAGGATCCGAAAGAGGGGCGAGTGTTCACATTGACTGAGGAGGATGCGGGCAATCCAGAAATATGATCTGGGTATGCAAGAATTTATTCTTTTGTATTAAGTAAAGACTATTATTTTGGGAATAACTGAAGATTGAGTATTTTCTTCATGTAACAAGTTTATTTGGATTAATGGAATAAAGACAAAGTTTTATTTGATATTGTTCTCTTGCATATGATTGTGTCGCCATTTATTGATAGTCTTAAGTATGGAGCTTAAGGTGTTTCCAAGCAAGGTCTTGAGGTGGCTATCCTTAGTCATGTCCTTTCTAAGGAGGGAGTGGCCACTGATTCTCGGAAGGATGTTGGATGCATGAGTTCAGTAGTTGTTGCAGCGTGGCTTTATCAGAGTCGCGCAGCGGAAGTTTGATTTTCTGAATTCTTTGCATGATTTGTTTCCTATGTATGATGTGTTTGTTTTGTTGGAATGCATTCTTTGGTGTGACTGTATTTCCTAAGATTTATGTTTCTACCCATGAGTTTTCAATCATTGTTAGTGGGTTGTTCGGACCTCATTAGCCGTAGTTCTGAGGACAAAACTCTTCTAAGGAGGGAGTGATGTAGAACCCCGTATTTTCAAATATTATTTTAATTATTTGAAAATGAATTTAAATGATTTTTTGAGGATTTAATTGATATTTTCTAAAAGATTTATCTTTTGTACACGTGCAAACACGTGAAAATGACTTTTAAGATGTTTGAAAGATTAAGTTTTCTCTATGAAAAATCATTATTTATTATTTGGGAATTATTTACTATTTTTCCAGATTTTTCTGAAATTAAATGGACCTATTTGCAATTTTTGATGAAAGAAGGACCTTTTTGCAAAATTGACATTTTAAGGGTTTAAAGTGTAAAAATGTAATCCTGGACGTTTTGAACAGTATTGGTTAAGATTTAGAAGTATATTTTCTTTTAAATCCTAATTTTAGATGAATTTCCAAGAGTAGATATATATATATATATATATATATATATATATATATATATATATATATATATATATATAATTGTATTTTGAAGGGATTGTTTTGCGAAAGTATTTGGAAACCCTAAAAACCTAATTTCCGGCCTATATAAAGAGAGTTGCAGCCGCCATTCGCTGCATAACTCAGATTTCATTATATTGTTTTCCTGGTGATTGGAGAAGAAGTTTTTGGATCTAGCAAAGGAAGGCTTTTCGTGGATCTTCTTGATTCTAAAGGTGAGTGATATTGTAATACCCTGATTTTTCAATAAATGAAAAATTATTTATTTTGCACGTGTTGTGCACGTGCAATATATTGTTGGATTATTTTATCATGGTGAGTATGTTTAAATATATTTTCTCAAATTATTTTAGTACGAAAAGCCTTCTTTAAAAGCCTTATTTGAATTAATTAAAAAGCCTTTTCTTAAAAAGCCCAAAAGCATTTTTATTTTTATAAATTATTTTTAGCCCAAAAAGAAAGCCCATGAATTAATTTATTTTAATTAAACTTGTCATGTAGAAGACTTTTCTTAACAAAATTATTTTTATACAATTTTAGAATGTACAAATTTGGCCTAGTTGCATGCACGTGCACTACACGTACACGTGCATTGCCCATTTCTTATGCTTGGCCAGGTAGCATTCTTTTTGGGAGGGAAAGTTGAATTTTTGGTGTGGAGAACATGGGGGTAGTTTCAAGGAGGTGGGTAGTTTTCCTAACTCCTACTTGAATCTAAGCCTTCCATTTTGCAACCACCAAGATGATCTTAGCCCTCCATTTCCCTCATTTTTTTGTATAAATACCCCCTTTCTCATGGCTAATTTTGATATGCAAAGTGTAAATTCTAAAGCAAATAGTATTATAATTGTGAGTTATAAAAAATAAGAGTTGTGTGGGTTGTATTGCTTGGAGTGGCCGGCACCATCAAGAGCATTCGGCTAGGAAGCTTTCGGCCAAGGAGGAGAAGTATTCGGCATTTGGTTGGAGGCTTGGAGTGGTGCAATCATTTGGCTAGGAGGAGGTGTTCTCATCTACTTGATTGCTTTTGTTTGTGTTCTCTCCAATTGAGGTGGGTAAAATATTTCATGTTTCTAATATAGGGTTCATGCTAGTATATTGATGACACTATACATGGAAAATACTAATAAGAGACCACTCTAATTAAAAAGTTAGTATGTGAATGGCTTAGAATGGTGTGGTAAATTGTGTATGTAAATTGTTTGCATGAAATTATACCATATGAAGCACTTTCTATGATTATCTAGTTAATTGAACAATGATGCAATGTGACTAGCATGATGTGTGAAAGTCTTTTATTAATTACTTGCAAATTGTGTGGTTGAAACATGAAAATTGAGAAAGACATTAACACTATGGGAATTGAATAGAAAAGTATATTGAATGTTTGAATTCATGTGTAGAAGTGGCATGAATGAACCAAGGAATTGCTTGTTGTCATCATATTAGAAATGTACCAAAAATTAGAAATTGTTGAGTTTCACCTATTCATGTGCTATATGAATTCTTTTGCTAGTATGAGTATGGGAAAATCCAAAGTTGTATTGTGTTGTGAATGTAGAATAATAACCAGTAAATTATCATGGAAATTTTGGGATAAAAGAGAGATTAGAAGATCAATCGATTATTTTCAATGTCGAAAAATAAAAGATTTGCTAGTTTTAATTAAATAAATTAATTTGGGTGGAGAAAAATGTGTTTTTAGTACAAAAATTTATTTTACAATTACTGTTTTGAAGATGGAATAAAGAAGCTTAAATCTGGAATTTTTCAGTAGTTTATTTGAAGGCAATATGAATCAATTGTTGAACATCGAGTTAATTTCAAAACAAACAGTGGGAATATGAGTTAAATGGGTTTTAAGTCCACACTGTGACAACCTGAGCCAGTGGCTCAGGCGGTCGGAGGCGCTGTTCGGTTTCCCTGAGCGGTGTGGTTCGAATCCGGGTCTCACCAATTTTTTTTAAGTACTGTATATATATATATAAGACCGCGAAGAGATGGCATATGTACTTAGTGCATCCTCTTCTAGTCGCTAGCACCGATCGGCCTATCGGCGGGTGCTCTGGCCTTCTTCTCTATTGTGCTGGGTTCGAATCTTTCCCCTAGCACTTAGGGAAAAATATTTTTTTTATGAGATTTTGATGTCCAAAAAATATGAGAAAAATATGGTAATTTTCATAAAAATACAAGGAATTTTATGGGATTGGTTTGGATATTAATTGAAGAAAATATAATGTAGGTTGTGAACAAATGGTATATTAAAGCTATGGTTCTAAGACACATACTCATGGTTAGTTTCAAATTTATAAAGAGTTATTGAAATGATTATTAGAAAGTTTTTGACACAAAAGAATTTGTGGTGTGACATGATATTATAATCTTTACTTGAAGATATGGTGTAAAATATGAAGTACGAATATATGTTTGTAAGGTGCATGAGTCCATTGTATGATGATGGAGTTTAGAAACTTTGTTGATGAAATTGTTGGACTCGAATATGAAACTTGAGTTATAAGTATTCACCATGGATTTGTGAACAAATGAAATTATGAATAAGAAAGAATATGAAATTGTGACATGAAAGTGGTTATGACTTAAAGATTGTGAAATGAAATTTGAAATAGAGTAGCTAAGTCTCCCCGGCATTGAGAAAGATGAATTGAATTGAAATTAGACCAAGGTTGGTCATGTTGAAACAAATGAATAAGTCCGGATGATGGAGAGGCTAACTCTAGTGATTATTTTGTTCATGATTTTTATATAAAACTAAGGACTAGTACATAGTGGAGATGTGATGAAAGTAGAAGAAAAACACGAGTATGAGGGCCAACGGATAGCGGTGTGAGAGCGATTCACAGGTTGCCTGCTTGATGCGTCAAGACAGTGCGTGGGCGCTACTCCGGAATTATCGTCCCGGTGGCGACGCTCGTGGGATGTTCGAGTGGCTATGGGTGGTGCCATTGTTCCATGGCGGAGGCTGAATTGTCCATAGGTTGCCTGCTCGATGCGTCGTGACAGTGCGTGGGATTCCCCTCCAGGCTGCCTGGGCATGGGCTCATAGATCATAGGACATCTAAGACCCTACCGTAGTTACAGTAGTAGTTTAAGACATATCGGGGGATTGAACCCTATCAAGATGAAGAACGAATAAGGGCTTGCCCTCGGACCTATGTAGTATGGGATGCATAGAATCCGAACAAGTGCGCATTAGTGTCATGTAACTTAAGTAACTGCATTAAGGACTAAGTGCACAATCACAACACGACATCAATAGGGTAGTCCCTTTAGTTGAAATGTGACAAGTTTGTGTTTGCTAAATATGAAATGTTAAGTTATACTATTTCCGGCAAGCGAGGACGGCCGTGTATAATGATCGTCGGTTGAATAAACTGACGTACCCACAGTCTAACATGCAGGTAAATGTTATGCTAAAGATTAAAGAGGAATGGGATGCTTAAAGATTATATCAAGCTGTTGTACTTGTATTTAATTGTTGTATTTTACTTCCGCTGTGCAAAAGAAAGATGTAATTATGATGTAACCTCTGATGTATGATGAAAAGTTTTTATTTCCCTGTAAAAGTGTACTAAGAAAGTGAAAAGATCCTGTAGAACATCTCGAATTCAGTGTATTTGGGATTCGGGGCGTTACAGAGTGGTATCAGAGCCACGCTTTCTACACTTTCACACTTGTACAAATTTATAGGGAACGACACCCTAGAAGTGGACATTAGAGTGTGTGTTTGAATCTAGAGATTTAAATGTAAGTGACTTACATTTGTGTTGCTCTAAGATTTGTGATTTCTCCTCCCTATTTATAAGATGGCTGATCACTTCGACCCTGCTAGAGGCGACGACTGGCACATCATTGAGGAAGAGTACCATCCTGGACAGGCAGATTCCGAGGACGAGTACTACCCTGGACAAGCTGATTCTGATGATGAGGAGTACCCTGAATCCCGAGAGATCACCCCACCTCCGGATTCCTCTGATGATTCTTCTTCCGACGAAGAGGAAGTACCAGTTCCAAGTGGTCTTGTGGCTTCTCTTCAGAGGCAAGTGGAAACCCTGAAGGAGAGAGTTGGATTGTTGGAGGCTCAGCTGGAGAAGCGGAAGGCCGACTATTCTGTTCTTAGCCATCGGATTTGGGAACTTGAGAAGAAAAAGAACCTAACTGATGTGCTGAAGGATGAGGTTGATGAACTGCGGGAAGAACTTCGAGCAGCGAAGAGGACCCGTAGGAGTTAGAGTGTTGTGGCTTCTGTTTTCTTTCATTCTGATGTTTAGAAATGTTTTTCAATTCGAATGTATAAAGTTTGAAATTCAATGAAATGGAAATATTGACTTGAAAATTCATGTCTCATACTTCGAATTTGATGGACCTTTTACATCGGAATATGGAATTAAAGCTGTCGTATTGTTTGATACTGGATCCTCTCATACTTTTGTGTCTCCAAAGTTTGCTAAAGTGTTGGGAGTTGAACCGAAGATTTTCCCAGGCAAGATCTTGTCAGTAGCTACTCCGTCAGGGGAAACTTTAACCACTGATCGGTATTATGCTGATTGCGAGATGGTGATTGGGGAGAGAATCTTTGGCATTGATCTGATCGAACTGACTATCTTGGGAGTCGATGTTATCATTGGCATTGATTGGATGTCGGTGTACAGTGCAAGCATCGAGTGTAAGGCCAAGACGGTGACAGTGAAGGCTCCAGGTGGACCTGAAGTCGTGTTCCAAGGGAAGCGGAAATGTTCTAAGCTGGTGGCAACTATCCGCAAGGAAGAGACTCCTGTGGAAGTGCAAGGGATTCCTGTGGTCCGGGACTATCCGACTGTGTTCTTGGAAGATTTTCCTGGGTTACCTCCGCATCGTGATGTAGAGTTCAGCATCACTGTTCAACCGGGAAGTGCACCCATTTCTAAGGCACCTTATAGGATGGCTCCAGTGGAACAGGATGAGGTGAAACGGCAGATTGAGGAACTGTTGGGAAAAGGCTTTATTCAACCTAGTGCGTCACCTTGGGGAGCACCAGTGCTTTTGGTAAAGAAGAAGGATGGATCGATGAGGATGTGCATCGATTACCGGGAGCTGAATAAGGTCACTGTTCAGAATAAGTATCCGATTCCTCGAATTGATGACTTGTTCGATCGTCTACAAGGAGCAGCTGTATTCTCCAAAATAGATCTTCGATCGGGTTACCACCAAGTTCGAGTGAAAGCTGAAGATGTGCATAAGACTGCATTTAGAACTCGGCATGGGCATTACGAATTCTTAGTTATGCCATTCGGAGTGACGAATGCACCTGCAATCTTCATGGACTTGATGAACAGAGTTCTGAGGCCGTTTATTGATTCTTTCGTCGTGGTGTTTATCGACGATATTCTCGTGTACTCCAAGTCTGAGGAGGAGCACACTGAGCATCTGGCAGCAGTGTTGCAGAAGTTGGAAGAGCAGCAGTTGTATGCCAAGTTGTCCAAGTGTGATTTCTGGAAATCTGAAGTGGCATTCCTGGGTCACATCCTTTCTAAGGAGGGAGTGGCAACTGATCCTCAGAAGATAGAGGCAGTGAGAGACTGGGCAAGGCCTACTACAGTGAAGGAAGTCAGAAGTTTCCTTGGGATGACTGGGTATTATCGGAGATTCATTCAAGGTTATGCTCAGATAGCTGTACCGCTTACAGGGCTGACCAAGAAGAATGTGAGCTTCAAGTGGACCGAGCAATGTGAGGCGAGTTTTCAGGAGTTGAAAGATAGACTGACTACTGCACCTATTTTGGCTTTGCCTAGAGCTGGTGTTGAGTATGACGTTTATAGCGATGCTTCACATCGGGGGCTTGGTTGTGTCTTAATGCAAGAAGGAAGAGTAATCGCTTATGGGTCTAGGCAACTACGACCACATGAGAAAAATTATCCGACTCATGATCTGGAGTTGGCTGCGATTATTTTTGCTTTGAAGCAATGGAGGCACTACGTGTACGGTGAGAAGTTGAATATGTACACGGATCACAAGAGCTTGAAGTATATATATCAGCAGAGGGATCTCAATTTGAGGCAGCGGAGATGGTTGGAAGTGCTCGAGGATATGCGACCTGAGATCAAGTATCATCCTGGAAAAGCTAATGTTGTGGCTGATGCACTTAGCCGCAAGAGCAGTTTGGCCTGTTTGATTACGACTCAGAGGCATCTGATTGAGGAGCTGGACCGAGCTGGGATTGAGGTTGTCTTGCAAGGATTGGGAGCATCTTTGGCTCAGTTGAGGCTTCAGCCTACTCTGAATACAAGGATCATTGCAAGTCAGGAAGTTGATGCTGATATTCTGGAGATGAAGGAGCAGGTCAGTGCTGGCAGGTTGCCCGGTTTTCAGATCAGGGATGGAGCGCTGTGGTTCGGAGACAGGCTGTGCGTTCCAAATCAGGCGGACCTGAAAGAGAGTATTCTTCAGGGGGCACATGCTACTCTTTTGTCTGTACATCCTGGGAGTACTAAGATGTACAAGGACATCAAGCAGCATTTCTGGTGGTCAGGTTTGAAGCGGGATGTGGCTGAATTTGTCGCGAAGTGTGAGGTTTGTCAGCAAGTCAAAGCCGAAAATCAGAGACCCGGAGGTCTATTACAGCCGTTACCTATTCCGGAATGGAAGTGGGATAACATCAGTATGGATTTCATTACGGGATTGCCTAAGAGTCCTAAAGGCAATGATGCAATTTGGGTTATAGTCGATCGACTTACCAAGTCCGCTCACTTTTTGGCGATGAAACTCACTGCTTCGATGGACAAGTTGGCTGAGATGTATGTTGGTGAGATTGTCCGACTTCATGGCGTTCCTTCGACCATTGTGTCTGATCGAGATGCGCGGTTTACTTCGCATTTCTGGAGGAGTCTTCAGGCAGCTTTGGGTACCAAGACGGATTTCAGCACTGCTTTTCATCCGCAAACCGATGGGCAGACCGAGAGAGTCAATCGTATTCTTGAGGATATGCTTCGGTGTTGTATACTAGACTTTGGAGGCAGTTGGGAAAGGCATTTACCTTTGGTGGAGTTTGCCTACAACAACAGTTTTCAGGCCAGTATTGGGATGGCGCCGTACGAAGCTCTGTATGGCAGGAAGTGCAGGACTCCTGTGTGCTGGTATGAAGTAGGGGAGCGTCAGTTGTTTGGTCCTGAGCTTGTGCAACTGACTTCTGAGAAGATTGATCTGATCAGGAAAAGGTTGGTGGAAGCTCAGAGCAGGCAGAAAAGCTATGCAGACAACCGGAGAAGGGACCTTGAGTTTGAGGTTGGTGATTTCGTCTTTCTGAAGGTATCACCCAGCAAAGGTGTGGTTCGTTTTGGCAAGGGCGGGAAGTTAGCCCCGAGGTTTATAGGCCCGTATAAGATATTGAAAAGGATCGGGAAAACTGCTTACCGGCTTGAATTACCGGAAGAGTTGTCTCAGGTGCACAATGTCTTTCATGTGTCTATGCTAAGAGGTTATATTCCGGACCCGAGTCATCATTTGCCTGAAGTGCCGGAAGGTTTGCAGTTAGACCTGAATTACATCGAGTCTCCTGTTGAGATTGTTGACCGTAGGGAGAAAGTCTGGAGGAATAAGACGATACCGATGGTCAAGGTAGTCTGGAGAAACCACTTGGTTGAAGAGGCTACTTGGGAATCTGAGGAGAGGATGTTGAAGGACTATCCTGAGCTTTTTGCTTGATTGTATTTTTGTATCTTCTGTTTGTTGTGTGTGTTGTATTTTTTGTTTGCTTTCCTCGCTCTTGATTGTAGTTCCGGGGACGGAACTATTCTAAGGAGGGAGTGCTGTAATACCCTGATTTTTCAATAAATGAAAAATTATTTATTTTGCACGTGTTGTGCACGTGCAATATATTGTTGGATTATTTTATCATGGTGAGTATGTTTAAATATATTTTCTCAAATTATTTTAGTACGAAAAGCCTTCTTTAAAAGCCTTATTTGAATTAATTAAAAAGCCTTTTCTTAAAAAGCCCAAAAGCATTTTTATTTTTATAAATTATTTTTAGCCCAAAAAGAAAGCCCATGAATTAATTTATTTTAATTAAACTTGTCATGTAGAAGACTTTTCTTAACAAAATTATTTTTATACAATTTTAGAATGTACAAATTTGGCCTAGTTGCATGCACGTGCACTACACGTACACGTGCATTGCCCATTTCTTATGCTTGGCCGGGTAGCATTCTTTTTGGGAGGGAAAGTTGAATTTTTGGTGTGGAGAACATGGGGGTAGTTTCAAGGAGGTGGGTAGTTTTCCTAACTCCTACTTGAATCTAAGCCTTCCATTTTGCAACCACCAAGATGATCTTAGCCCTCCATTTCCCTCATTTTTTTGTATAAATACCCCCTTTCTCATGGCTAATTTTGATATGCAAAGTGTAAATTCTAAAGCAAATAGTATTATAATTGTGAGTTATAAAAAATAAGAGTTGTGTGGGTTGTATTGCTTGGAGTGGCCGGCACCATCAAGAGCATTCGGCTAGGAAGCTTTCGGCCAAGGAGGAGAAGTATTCGGCATTTGGTTGGAGGCTTGGAGTGGTGCAATCATTTGGCTAGGAGGAGGTGTTCTCATCTACTTGATTGCTTTTGTTTGTGTTCTCTCCAATTGAGGTGGGTAAAATATTTCATGTTTCTAATATAGGGTTCATGCTAGTATATTGATGACACTATACATGGAAAATACTAATAAGAGACCACTCTAATTAAAAAGTTAGTATGTGAATGGCTTAGAATGGTGTGGTAAATTGTGTATGTAAATTGTTTGCATGAAATTATACCATATGAAGCACTTTCTATGATTATCTAGTTAATTGAACAATGATGCAATGTGACTAGCATGATGTGTGAAAGTCTTTTATTAATTACTTGCAAATTGTGTGGTTGAAACATGAAAATTGAGAAAGACATTAACACTATGGGAATTGAATAGAAAAGTATATTGAATGTTTGAATTCATGTGTAGAAGTGGCATGAATGAACCAAGGAATTGCTTGTTGTCATCATATTAGAAATGTACCAAAAATTAGAAATTGTTGAGTTTCACCTATTCATGTGCTATATGAATTCTTTTGCTAGTATGAGTATGGGAAAATCCAAAGTTGTATTGTGTTGTGAATGTAGAATAATAACCAGTAAATTATCATGGAAATTTTGGGATAAAAGAGAGATTAGAAGATCAATCGATTATTTTCAATGTCGAAAAATAAAAGATTTGCTAGTTTTAATTAAATAAATTAATTTGGGTGGAGAAAAATGTGTTTTTAGTACAAAAATTTATTTTACAATTACTGTTTTGAAGATGGAATAAAGAAGCTTAAATCTGGAATTTTTCAGTAGTTTATTTGAAGGCAATATGAATCAATTGTTGAACATCGAGTTAATTTCAAAACAAACAGTGGGAATATGAGTTAAATGGGTTTTAAGTCCACACTGTGACAACCTGAGCCAGTGGCTCAGGCGGTCGGAGGCGCTGTTCGGTTTCCCTGAGCGGTGTGGTTCGAATCCGGGTCTCACCAATTTTTTTTAAGTACTGTATATATATATATAAGACCGCGAAGAGATGGCATATGTACTTAGTGCATCCTCTTCTAGTCGCTAGCACCGATCGGCCTATCGGCGGGTGCTCTGGCCTTCTTCTCTATTGTGCTGGGTTCGAATCTTTCCCCTAGCACTTAGGGAAAAATATTTTTTTTATGAGATTTTGATGTCCAAAAAATATGAGAAAAATATGGTAATTTTCATAAAAATACAAGGAATTTTATGGGATTGGTTTGGATATTAATTGAAGAAAATATAATGTAGGTTGTGAACAAATGGTATATTAAAGCTATGGTTCTAAGACACATACTCATGGTTAGTTTCAAATTTATAAAGAGTTATTGAAATGATTATTAGAAAGTTTTTGACACAAAAGAATTTGTGGTGTGACATGATATTATAATCTTTACTTGAAGATATGGTGTAAAATATGAAGTACGAATATATGTTTGTAAGGTGCATGAGTCCATTGTATGATGATGGAGTTTAGAAACTTTGTTAATGAAATTGTTGGACTCGAATATGAAACTTGAGTTATAAGTATTCACCATGGATTTGTGAACAAATGAAATTATGAATAAGAAAGAATATGAAATTGTGACATGAAAGTGGTTATGACTTAAAGATTGTGAAATGAAATTTGAAATAGAGTAGCTAAGTCTCCCCGGCATTGAGAAAGATGAATTGAATTGAAATTAGACCAAGGTTGGTCATGTTGAAACAAATGAATAAGTCCGGATGATGGAGAGGCTAACTCTAGTGATTATTTTGTTCATGATTTTTATATAAAACTAAGGACTAGTACATAGTGGAGATGTGATGAAAGTAGAAGAAAAACACGAGTATGAGGGCCAACGGATAGCGGTGTGAGAGCGATTCACAGGTTGCCTGCTTGATGCGTCAAGACAGTGCGTGGGCGCTACTCCGGAATTATCGTCCCGGTGGCGACGCTCGTGGGATGTTCGAGTGGCTATGGGTGGTGCCATTGTTCCATGGCGGAGGCTGAATTGTCCATAGGTTGCCTGCTCGATGCGTCGTGACAGTGCGTGGGATTCCCCTCCAGGCTGCCTGGGCATGGGCTCATAGATCATAGGACATCTAAGACCCTACCGTAGTTACAGTAGTAGTTTAAGACATATCGGGGGATTGAACCCTATCAAGATGAAGAACGAATAAGGGCTTGCCCTCGGACCTATGTAGTATGGGATGCATAGAATCCGAACAAGTGCGCATTAGTGTCATGTAACTTAAGTAACTGCATTAAGGACTAAGTGCACAATCACAACACGACATCAATAGGGTAGTCCCTTTAGTTGAAATGTGACAAGTTTGTGTTTGCTAAATATGAAATGTTAAGTTATACTATTTCCGGCAAGCGAGGACGGCCGTGTATAATGATCGTCGGTTGAATAAACTGACGTACCCACAGTCTAACATGCAGGTAAATGTTATGCTAAAGATTAAAGAGGAATGGGATGCTTAAAGATTATATCAAGCTGTTGTACTTGTATTTAATTGTTGTATTTTACTTCCGCTGTGCAAAAGAAAGATGTAATTATGATGTAACCTCTGATGTATGATGAAAAGTTTTTATTTCCCTGTAAAAGTGTACTAAGAAAGTGAAAAGATCCTGTAGAACATCTCGAATTCAGTGTATTTGGGATTCGGGGCGTTACAGATATGAACTTGCTTTGTTTTATGTGAATGATTATGTGTTGTTTGTTTTGATGTTTTCGTATCTTGTATGTGATCGATACCATGGTTGTTATTCGTAATATGCATGTGAAACCCATGAATGTTTAGTAGATCTTGTTTAACAAATCCTTTATTTCTCGAAAACATGTTAAGCTTTAAGTATGGTTTTGATCGGATGTATGCACATCTGGATCTCGGGTTTATAAACAGATCTTGGTTAATATTGGTGAAAGATTGGAGTATTAAGAAACCCTAATGGAAGATTTCGGAATTTAGATCGTGAGGATTGAGTATTGTATCCCTAATGTGGATCATCTTGAGATTGTCACTTTTAACTAAATATGAGTTAATCTCTTAAGCAATGAATCTTTAGAAAACTCCAGTCTTGATTTTCGTGTTCAGACCTAATTCATGAACTGTAGGCCGACAGTCGACTGGTCTACTTATCAGTCGACTGGTACGATCCTATTATTGTATCTTCAGACATTTGAGAATTATTCGGGACAGTCGACTGGGACTATTATCAGTCGACTGGCCTACTGAGTAAAATTTGTTCAGTCTTTTCAGGACAGTTGACCGTGACCCTTATAAGTCGACTGTTAGTACTTGGAATGTTCTTGTGAATTATTGGTAATTGTCTCGGGTAAGTCGACTGATGGGTTATTAAGTCGACTTATAGCACTTGTTATAATCTTGGATATTGGTTCTCGGGGCAGTCGACTTACTACAGTATAAGTCGACTGGTGCCGATGAGTTTTCCATAATCTTGAGTGTTCTTTCAAGTCTTTAGTTCTTTGTAGATGGGTACATTCTGCGGTATTGGGAGTCATTGGTCTCTGGGGTTGGTATACTCTGCGGGGTTGGGAGTCACTGTTAGTGATCGATAACCGAGTATCCAATCTGCGGTGTTGTGAGTGACTGATAACCGAGTATCCGATCTATGCTATGGTTAGTCTTTGTAGATGGATATAATCTGCGGTGTTGGGAGTTACTATTAGTGACTGATAATCGAATATCCGATCTATGTTATTATTAGTCTTTGTAGATGGATATAATCTGCGATGTTGGGAGTTACTATTAGTGACCGATAACCGAATATCCGATCTATGTTATCTTGAGTCTTTGTAGATGGGCCTACCCTGCGGTGTTGGGAGTCACTGTTAGTGATCGATAACCGGGTACCCAATTTATGGCATTATTAATGATTGGTGGTTGGACGTGTACCGTGGTATTGAGAATGTTGAGATCAGGTATTTGGGAGTGACAGTCGACTGGCTGAATTATTCAGTCGACTGTACAGTGCAGTTGAGCTATACTATTTTGAAAGTGATTTGCTTATTGGATATTTGATCGTTGGTATTGTTTCTCGACTCGGCTTCACGCATGTACTGGCCTATCGTTTCTTGTTTCATATTACATGTTCAGTTTATGTATTTTTGTTCAGTACATGTTGCTTGAGAATTTATTGTTTATTTATGTTTGTTGTTTATATCACTCACACCATTTATGGCTGACCCCTTTAGTTTGGGGGTTAGGGTTCAACTCTAGCCTCATATGTGATGGAACTGAGATGATTCCCAGGACTACGGATTGGTGTGCGTATCGATCGTTAAATATAAACAGATTAAAAATGTGATCTAACCCTATATAGCGGAATCTAGGGTTCACAAATTATACCTGCGGTGAGAAGAAGACGACAGCGACCCCAAGATCTTCTGCACGTATTCCTTCCTCAGGTTGGACGTCGTGTGGGCGATGATCTCCCAACCTTTCTTCTCCTTGGCTGACCTCTCTTTCTCTCCTTACGTGAATCACGAATTTTGAGAAAAAAATCTTATATTTCAGATTGTCAATGACGGCCAGAGAAATAGAGGATATATATAAGGCTACGGCAGGGACCATGAGGAGAAATTAGGGTTAGGTCTCCTAACGAATCTGGGTATCCTGTGTTCAGCCCGAACACACAACCCAGGCCCATTAACAATAGCTCGGTCCACTAAGGAGCTATTGTTGCACTACCTTCCTAATCCCAAATTATATTTATGGGCTCCTTTTATTATATGCTCGTTCAACTCCCCATTTTAAGATATCGAATGTCCGTCGATCAAATTAAGTTACTGACAACTATATTGATCAACATCTTTTATCCTTAAGTAGTACCACTCAACTTTATTTGTCATGTCGGATGTAATCCACCTGCAGGGTTTACATGACAATCCTTGTGTGCTCCTTAAGGGGACATCATCAACCCGACGTATCGGGACATGGATTCCTTTTACAATCAACAGCCCATCATACATACAATGCTATTACCCAATTCATAGAGGTTGTTGATCCATAATGAATCTCACTCTTTTATGAGTCAAAGTAATGCACACTGCATATACATGTCTGTTATTATATCTGGATTAAGAGCATAAGCATTCATAATAACAGAGGTGTTTGTTCTCTTTTGTAGTCAGTACAAAGAGAACAACCTCAAGTGGTCCTGTTCAATACACACAAAGTGTACTAGTGTAAACCTATAGTCAAGACAGACTAATACCAGATTACACTACAACCTTTCCAATGGATTGTCCAAGTCAGTCTAGGTTGTGAACTATTTATATATTCCATAGGAAACTGATAATATGATCTTCTGTGTGTCACCTCACACCATATTATCAACCTTATAGAATATCAGACACTTGCATTAATATTATAATAAACACAATATGCAAACATATGCCCATATGATTCTCATTCAAAAAAAAAATAAGGAAATAAAGTTAATACAAAAGTGATGCTTTCAGTATATAACCCTAACAATATGATGCAGGTTGTTGCTTAGAGTTGGAAGGCTTGGATGCTTGGGTTAGCTTTAGAGATTATGAGTGATATAATAGAGCCTTGTGTAATTTTGTAAAGAGGAATGTTGTAAAAGAACTTTTTTTCAAGGTGTTTGTATTTTCCGCTGCAATTGAAAAAGATTATTGTAATAAGAATTTGGTATAAAATGAATTGAGTTTTTTTTGGTCTATGTATATTGTTACATTGAAGTGGATCGCTTGGAAAGTGCCACGTATTTTCTAAGTTCTCATATTAGAAATTCGGGGCGCTACACAAGGCCTGACATCATGTATGTTGTTGGGCTAGTTAGCATATATATGGAAGAGCCGAAGCAGGAGCACCTCATGGCGGTGAAAAGAATACAGCAATACATCAAGGGTAGTATCAACGAAGGACTACTCTACATAAACACAGAAGCTGTCAAGCTAGTCGGCTACAAAGATAGCGACTATGAGGGAGATTTAGATGAAAGGAAGAACACAAATGGGTACGTGTTTAACATTGGATTTACAGCATTTTCGTGCTCATTAAAGAAGCAATCATTAGTTGCAATCTCATCATGCGAAGCAGAATATATTGCAACATCGTCAGGAGCTCATCAAGCAATATGTAGGGCTGCAATCGAGCCGAGCCGAGCTGAATACCTTCAGGCTCGAGCTCAGCTCATTTACGAAACGAGGTCAATTTTGAGCTCGAGCTCAGCTCGAGCTCGGTTCGAGCCGAGCTTTGACCGTATTCGAGCCAAATAGCTCGCGAGCTTAGCCTAAAAAAAAAAATCAATGCTCGAGCTCGGCTCATTTACGAAACGAGCTCAGTTTTAAGCTTGAGTTCGGCTAGAGCTCGGTTCGAGCCGAGCTTTGACCGAGCTCGAGCCGAATAGCTCGCGAATAACTTGATTTGTTTGCAGCCCTAGCAATATGGCTTAGAATTATCATGAAAGAATTATATCATCCGAAAGAAGAGCCGACAGAGCTATACATTGACAACAAGTTAGCAATAGCATTAGCGAAAAATTCAATCGCACATGGTAGAAGTAAGCACACTATAAGAAATTTGACATATACCAACGGACACCTGTAGTGACGGCACTAAAACCGTGGGTATAGGCATCATATACCTACAGATGTGTAGTGAACTATGGGTATATGTATCCTATACCTTTAGAGCTTTTAATCTGTAACTATAAGTTTTACTAACGGGATAAAACACTGTGGGTTTAGTCCCCTCACTAAAAAAATATAAGTTAAACACTTTAAAACAAATTTCTTATCCTCAACCCCATCGAAATTTTCATTTCCCCTCTCTATCTCTTTCTTCCCGCTCACAAACCCCAACCCCCAATTGCCGTCGTAGACCGCCGCCCCGCGTCCTCGTGACCCCCGTGCCCCCCATGTCACCGTTTCCCCGACCGTCCTAACCCCTACGTCTATCACAAACTCTAGCCTCCACCACCATGGGCCCACGTCGCAGTCGTCGTTACCGTTCCCGCGCCATCACAGTGATCATCGGCATCAACTTCCTCTCTCTCTCTGAAACCCTAGGTATGAATTTGAGATTTTGATAATAGGTTAATTTGTGAATTTGAGAATTTGGGATTGTGAAAAGAATAATTAGGGTTTGTGGAATTGGGGAAAAATTATGGTTTGTTTGCTAGCATATGCAGTGGCTAGTCGTGAGATACGCCTTCTTCAATTTGGAACAGATTAGAACATCAATTAGTCTAGCATAACAGGAGGATGTTTCCGTCTCTATGGATTTAGCAAGTTTTGAGGTGCCCACTGAGATTAAAGTATTGTTCGAATCTACAACTCAATTTTATCTGTAAGAGTTTGACATAACAAATTGATGGCAACTTACAGATGGTTAGGGACTATAGGGCACACCTCATAGATCTATTGGAGACAGGCAATCTTGATCTTTGTTTTGCTAATGAGGATGAAGCTAGAGATCTTATAAGGTATTCATTAGTTCTTTTGCCCATTATCTTCTTTGATTACCTTAAGCATATTGTTGGAGAATATATCCATGAACTAATTATTACAATGCACAAATTTCTCGTATGCAATAATTAAGTAGAGTAGTTCATAAATTGAAATTTGTAATACTAGAGATATGAATCACATATGTCCTATTCTAAATTGAGCAAAGACTAGAGGCAAACCACTAACAATGCCAAGTAGAAAGAATGATACTGCTCTAGTTAATGGAGAAAAGACTAGAGGCAGACCTAAAATGTGGATCGACGCATTTAGGAAGTGATAAATATTAATTTGATACAGGAGATGACCTAACTATCACAAAGCTGAATGGAGGAAAGGTTTCATGTACACGAAAAACTTTGTTGTTGTAGCTGTTAATGTTGTACTAGAAAAATGGTATGAAATGGGAAAAAGCAGAATGGCTTACCACCACCAGATTCTAATACCAGTGCAAAAATATTAACAGTAGTCTTTGGGAAAGTTTCTAGCATAATAGCACCCTCCAAGGCTTTATGAAGCATTGATGAATACTCTTTGTGGTCTGATCCCTGAAAATTAGTGAATAATAAATATATGACACATCAAACTTCAGCACATGATCAGTGAATAAATAATATACATAACATGAACATGTATGCATAATATTATACCTGTTCACGTATAGAGGTAGAAAATGTTGTGTAGCTCATATTTTGTTTAGCAAATTCTTACTGTAAAAGTAATTGTTGCACTTTCAGTATAGCAGCATATTGTAACCGTTTGGTTGAATACAGTAGAAGTCATTGTAGCAAAGTTTTGCCCGTTTAAATTTGGAGGAAATGAAATACTATCTTTTTAAGTAGTGAATTTTAAGTGGTGAAAAGATAGTATATAAGGTGGGAAAGATTGAATTTTAAGTAGTGAACCATGTAACTTCATTTTTAGCTATGAGTTTGAAAATTTGTGTAGTGTGATTTTGAATGATGATCTTTTTGGTATAGTTTTAAATCTTCAACAAGGTGTAATGGTTAGTAAAATCTCTTTTTGATAGAATTATTTAAGGTTTGTAATATGTTGAAGTGTATGAGTTCTTTGAAACACTTGGTAGAGAAGACATATAACTTGCCTAGGCTATCTCTAATCTATCATCTATGCTTTTCTCCCCTTGTTTGGTGTGAAGAGTCTTCTACGAAATGTCACTGTGTCAATACTTTTGGTATCATAGCAAGCTCATGATAAGGTTTCTGTAGCGCTTTCCATCTTCTAGTGAGGACATCTAGTTTTAAGGAAATATGTGGAGTACATCTTGAGTCAATTTTCGTGGGTAGGATTTTTTTTTTTTAGGGAATTTTCGTGGGTAGGATTGAGTGTAGAAGATTGTGTCCAAGAGCCATGCTTGATTTTTGATATCATGTATGTGGTAGCAAACATCAAAGTTCGAATAAGTTTTTATTTTCGACTGATTTTATCATGTCCAAGAGTCTCATGCTTGGTTTCTATCAATATACATAGGTATATTGAAAGAAACCTCACAAACGCCCACTCGTTAACCCATGGTCAAGAAATAACATTAAATAGTTTGTTCGGGGATTAAAAGTTATTACTTTAGTTACTTAATGACTAGACAAACACTATTCCTAGAGTGCTTTCAGATGTAGGGGCATCTGAAAAATAAGCACTTGTTTTGTGTAACGCCCCGAATCCCAAATCACTGAATTCGAGATGTTCTACAGGATCTTTTCACTTTCTTTGAGTACAATTTTACAAGGAAATTCAAACTTTTCTTTTTATATCAGAGTTTACATCATATGTTACATTTACATTTGCACAGCGGAAGCAAAATATACAACATTTACATAAATGTACAACAACGTGATAAAATCTTTATGCATCCATTCCTCTTTACATGTAATTTATCCTGCATACAAAACTGTGGATACGTCAGTTTATTCAACCGACGATAATTATACATGGCCATCCTCTCTATGCCAGAAACAGTATAACGAATCTCATTTCTTAACAAATCACAAACTTGTTCAATATAAGCATGTAAGTCAAAAGGAAACTCTTAAAGATGTCGTGTCGTGATTGTGCACTTAATCCTTAATGCAATTACTTGATTTTACATGACACTAGTGCGCACTTGTTCGGATTCTATGCATCCCATACTACATAGGTCCGAGGGCAAGCCTCTTAATCGTTCTTCATTTTTATAGGGTTCAATCCCTCGCCATGACTTACTCTACTACTGTAATTACGGTAAATATCTTAGATATTTTCCGACCTACGGACTCATGTCTAGGCACTCTGGAGGGAATCCCATCGCTGACATGACTCATCATGCAGACATCCTGTGGTAATTCAGCTCTCACCGTAGACATGACACCACCCGTAGTCTTCAAACATCCCACGAGCGTCGTCACTGGCACGGTACTCTGGAGTAGTATCCTCACCCAGACTCATCATGGGAATTCCTGGGATACACTCTCGCCATTACCCAATAGCCCTCATACTCAATGTTTGTCTCTTACTTTCATCACATCTCCACTATGTACTAGTCCTTATTTTAATAGAATCATGAATAAAATCAAAGCTCTAGAGTTAGCCTCTCCCTAAACCGGACTTATCATTTCATTTAGACATGACCGACCCTGGTCTTCTTTTCAATTTCATTTCAATTCCATTGCCGGGGAAGACTTAGCTACTCTTTCGTTTCAATTTCAAATTCACAATTTCCAGTTTGAGCAAGTCTAACTCATGAATTCATTTTCATTGCCTCGGCATAACATGTTCTTAATTTTCATATTCATGTAATTCTTCATTCAAGCATGACTTATTTCATGTAAGTTTCTCAATTCAGAAATACGATTCCTTTCATATACATTCATGCAGTAGCAAAATAGAGTTTAACAACATCAATCACAACCTTTTCTTTAACAGTAATCAAAATGAAACTTCTGTCATATCAAAATCCACTCTGTACAGTCGACTTGGAAAAGGACCAGTCGACTTGTACAGTCAAATCAAATTCTTCATAAAAAAACTCGGGAGAGTCGACTGCTGCACTTGGCCAGTCGGCTGTCCCGCAACTTTCCATGTTCACAGTGTTATCCTCTTGACAGTCGACTGTTATCTCATCAGTCGTCTGTCCTGGGGTTTTTAGCAGTTCATTTCTACGTTCAGCTCAGTCGACTTGCTACGCGCATTCAGTCGACTGGACAGATCCATACTTCAAATTAAGGGATTATTTACAGTTCTTACATGCACTTGCATCATGATATCAATTCACAATATATATATTCATGTTTCATAAACACAGCGTCTCTTATTGTTCAGTAACATCGCAAACATGAAATTTCAAGTTACTAAATGTTATCTCTTCTTCGAGGGAATATTTTTAAACACGCATTCACACGTATTCATAACTTCCTTACAAAGATGAAGATATAATTCTCAAATCATTACACTAGATCAACATGATGGGATATCTCATTACATGGAATTTCCAAATAATCATAATTTAATTACAGCACCAGTCGGCTGAACACAGTGTCAGTCGACTGCTCCGACAGTTCTTAAGTTTGTTAATCATCGCTAGTTCTTTTCATCCATTTACCTTCCCTCCATCATGTGTGTCATAGGGAATTACAAACTTAGTAATCACACCGTTAGGTCTATTTGCATACATGTTTATCACCACATCATAAAAATAATTCTCGTACCAGTCGACTTATCTACACGACAGTCGACTGCACCGACCTAATTCATCTTTGTTTTTCGTGCCATTTCTACACTATTAGTCCTCCATAATTATCAACATAAACATACTCAAGCATTTCTATCACGTACTATCTTACTCCTCAAGAGCACAGTAACAAACATTATGATTACGGCATGTTTTCTACATTAGAAGTCCTGAGAAACACCCACCTTATTTGACGAAGTAATCGAATCCAGCAAAGTCCTCAATGCGGTGCAGCACTTCTTGCTCCTTGCTCCTTGTTCCACACCGAATCCTTCAGATGTACTCCTCGGCCTTCACAGAAAAGCTCCCACACACAACTCTCACAAATACCTCTCTTATAATATTAATCTAGTGTAAAAGAAATAGAGAATAAGAGGGGGTATTTATACTAGAATATAGGTGGAATGGAGGGTTAGGATGCATTAGGGAGTTGGAGGATCAAGGGCTAAGATTGATAAGGGGGTTATGGAACTACCCACACCTTAAATAACCACCCACAACTCACTCCCACTACTCTACCCCATCCGGCCAAGCTTGTGTGCTTGTGCACGTGTACATAGAATGCACGTGCACACACAAAACACCCTACAAAATTTGTACATTAGATAATAAATAAAAAGGATGTAACACATTGCAAGTTGTAGAATAAAAGGGGTTAAATTCATGGGCTTAAAATCAGTTGGGCCAAAAATAAATATTTTGTAAAAGTAAATATGTAAATTAATATTTTGGGCTTTAGGATAAAGTAATTTATAAAACAATGCTCTTATTCATCATGAAAGTAAATAATGGCCAACAATGTTACACATGCACACCATATAATAGAAAAATAAATAAATAATCTTCATATATAATAGGAAAATCGGGGTATTACATTTTGTGTATGGTGTACAGATATGCACATGTTTTGTGTATGGTGTACAGTGTACTTATTACTATCTTGCAGAGTTAATGTTTTGAAACTTGTATGATTTTTTTATTTCTGAAATTTTACGTTTGCTTTCTATGCCTTTGCTCCATCATTAATCATTATTACTGCAAATCATTTGGGTTAACATCAATTTCCCACTATAACAGTGACAAACCTTACTGGGGACTAGAATTGACTGCTCAAAAGCTCTCTGTTATTGTTTCTTCAGCCCATGCTCATGGGTTTTATGTCACTTTTCCCTGTTTAGGTTTGGTCCAAGAGAAAGCAGGAAAGCAATGATGTATAGTGATGTTGGTCGATTAAACTGTAATGTGAGCTACACAACATTTTCTACCTTTATACGTGAACAGGTATAATATTATGCATACATGTTCATGTTATGTATATTATTTATTCACTGATCATGTGCTGAAGTTTGATGTGTCATATATTTATTATTCACTGATTTTCAGGGATCAGACCACAAAGAGTATTCATCAATGCTTCATAAAGCCTTGGGGGGTGCTATTATGCTAGAAACTTTCCCAAAAACTACTGTTGATATTTTTGTACTGGTATTAGAATCTGGTGGTGGTAAGCCTATCTGCTTTTTTCCATTTCATATCATTTTTCTTGTACAACATTAACAGCTACAACAACAAAGTTTTTCATGTACATAAAACCTTTCCTCCAATGAGCATTGTGATAGTTAGGTCATCTCCTGTGTCAAATTAATATTTATCACTTTCTAAATGCGTCAATCCACATTTTAGGTCTGCCTCTAGTCTTTGCTCTATTAACTAGAACAGTATCATTCTTCCTACGTGGCATTGTTAGTGGTCTACATTAGCATTGTGCTATATTATTAGAGGCAATCCACATTTTACAGCTACTGTGCTATATTATCAGAGCTTCACATAATGAAGTGCTTAGCTTGGGTTTCCATGACTAATGAACAAAGAAATTGGAGTATAGCAATCAGTATAGAACAGATTATCCAACATTATCCAACAGCTAGTTTACAAAAATTTGCTAATGGAAGGAAAGACTATGATTTGAATATGGAAAAAGAAACAGTGAAAGCTCAGCCAAACAGAAAGTTTATTCAGTTGGACATACAAAGACACACCTATGTAGTCTAAACCATGCATTAGGTGCACCAATCTCTTTTGCTTATTCCCTTTTTTCTTAAAACACAGACTAGGAAGGCTGATTTCGAGACACTTGAGAAGAAAGCAATGGAATGGGGGGAACCAACTGTTGCATGTGGACAGCAGGTTTGTTTATTAACAATATTCCAATCTCACTGCCGAACAAGTTTTCTTTATTACCCTTCGCTGAATGTGCCTAATGACTATTCCTTTAAATTTTTGATGGTGCAGGAACCTGCTGAGATAATTTTCCAGTCAGCATTGTAGATCGGAGTTATTTATTAGCAAGTTGTAGATGTACACTATTTATTGGCAATAGAAGCTAATTTTCTGTTGATGGAGCAAACCTCGAAATTAAGTGGATGAGATTATTATAAGACTTTATATGCTCTTATTATATGTCAATATGGTACTCTTAGGTTGACATTTTAACTATTTTGTAATTTGAATTTGACATGCATCTAATACTTCATTAATTTTTAATATGATTGAAGTTTAATTTTATTTAATTTTGTTTCATAAACACATGTATTTATTTTATTGTGTATTTGGTTTATAATTGAATTAATATTATAAAAGAAAATATTAAATTATCATAAGCGTAATTAATAAGAAAAAATTATCTATAGAGCGATGGGTATATATTCAAATATTTGGATGCGAAAACTATCACTAAAACCTATAGTAATGGAGCTTCAACCGTGGGTATAGGAAAGTAAGAGGTTTCGTTAAAACCTATACCAACGGATACGAAACCGTGGGTATAACACCGATGTTTTGTCCAACGGGTGAAAAAACTGTCGCTATAGGCTATAGTGACGACATTCTACCGTGGGTATAGTGAATCATTGAATACGGAAAAATATGTCCGTCGGTATAGGTTTTATGGGCTATACCTACGGTTTTCCGTTTTTTATCCACGGATTTTTGCTGTCACTATATGTCAAATTCCTTATTTTTAAAATATCATTTCATTCAAGTGCAGACTAAAGAAAAATGGTGAATCTGACATACAGAAGATCAATACTAAGTCATTGAAAACTGATGATTTTCATAAGCTGAAAGAAAGACTCAGGATGGTCAAACATGTTTGAGGGGGAGTGTTGATAGTCAAACAAGTTTGGCAGAAGTTGATCCCACCATATGGACCAACCACCTACTCCCAAAACAAATTCAACCATCACCTACCTTCTTTTTCCACAACAACCTCTTTGTTTGTCAACAATATCTACCCCAAACTTTGGCTATATGCGGAGGGAGTTTGGTTAAGGAAAACATGCAGCAGAAGCAGAAGAGAGAAGAAATAAAGAAAATAGAGTTTGTAGGTGTAGTTTCACCAGTGAGAAAAACAAAGAGTGTTTGAGTAGTCTTGTTGTTGTTATAAGAAAATATAATACAGTCCCAAATTTGTTTGCAATTTAGCCCACAAAAATCTCTACTATCTGCCAACAAAGAGCACGACATTGAACTCATTGTATGGAGTTTACGAGGTGTGACGGAACTCGAGTGAAGAACATGACATTAAACTCGTTGTATGGAGTTAATAAGTTGTTGACGGAGCTCAAGAGAAGAGCAAGGCATTGGACTCGTTGTATGGTGTTAACCAGTTGTTGACGCATCTCGAGCGAAGAGCTAGACATTAAACTCGTTGTATGAAGTTAAACGAATTGTTGACGAGTTCTTGCCTTGATATGTTTGCACCTCCTACAAGCTGTTGAACCTCCTTTTTGTGTTCTGGCCCTAACAATTTCTCTACTTCTCTAACAATTTGCATACCCAATTCCCGGGGCAACAATAACCGCTTCTATGCTTGGTTTTTGTGAAGATTCATCCTCTTCTACAGGTTTCTTCTGAGGTCCCCCCCCCCCCCCCCCCCCCCACCTTCAGACAATATAGGAAGAAGGTAAGCAAGAGTCTTTCCTGAACCAGTATAAGACTGAATGACGTCGGCAGGATAGCTGCAGACTGAACATCAGTTGGAACAATCAGGCCTTCTGATCAATTATCAAAGGAGGAAGTCCAAGTTCAGAGAAAGATTTTGCTGCAAATAGAGCTCCATCTATTTCCAGTACATTTTTCGTCTCAGATGCCTTAGTCAAGTTGTTCCTAAATGTTTTAGTTTTGACTGAACGGATTTTCTTAGGCGACTTGGTCTTTTCGAACTGTACAAACTTTCCTTCCTTTGAAATCTCTACCTGGGGCTTGACTCCAAGACTTGAGACAGTTCGGGGACCATTTCCCTCACTAGTTTGATTCCTTAACCAGGATGCTTTGTGGAATCCTACTGACTTTGATGCAGATAATTTTCTCAAGCTAAGACAATTTTTAAGATAAAAGAATGAGTGTGCAGTTGCAAATGCAAGTCCACTTCGATGCACGTGTCTAATCATTAGTTCCATCTCCCAAAGAAAACCAAATAATGGTGAAATCACTAGCAAAAAGATGTAACCCTATTGAAAGATGCAGCTCGACCTGCTAAGAAGAAAAACAAATTATTGTATAAGGCTTCTTTCATACTGTACAGAATCAATTCCAACAAGAAGAGCCCTCACTCCTCTCTTGCATTCTGGTATTATACTAATTCTTTTTAAAAAGAAAGTCTGCTATTCCTTTTCCTTGTAAACCCATGGCCTGAAGGCTATAAGCCTATAACACTCATGGAAGAAGCGTCCCCACTCCTCTCTTGCATTCTGATATTATACTAATTCTTTTTAAGAAGAAAGTCTGCTATTCCTTTTCTTTGTAAACCCAAGGCCTGAAGGCTATAAGCCTATAACACTCATGGAAGTTTTAAGCCACTTTAATCAGCTCTTTAATTTTTCACCTATATGCAGTTAAAAAGAACATATACTTATGGGAAAAACTTGCGGGTATTTTCATGTTTGTATAGTTGAAAACTATCATGATTAATCAAAAACCTAAACCCTTGTCCTGGGCATAAACCCTAACTCCTGTAAAATGGTTGTCTCTGTATGCGTTCTCGGAGAGAGAGTAATATGTCTAGATGCAGTGTTACTTAAAGATATAACTATATAGAGGATACTTGGGTCCTATGGCGCATGAAAATTCAATCTCTGGAACCAAAATTCAGGATCCACACCATTTATGATGAGCTATTATGTTTTGTCTATTCATCAAGAGGTTGCAAACTCAACAGTTTTTAAGCAATAGAACATTTGCGACTACTTAATATATTGGTAAAACAAAGTTCAACCTGAATGATATTCCATCCACTTATGTTTTACAACATGTAAAGCACTTTAAACAGTGTGGACCATATGCATTTGGGAAGGAGGTCAGATTTTAAGCACGCCATAGGAGGAAATTTCCTCCTCTGCCCCTTCTCTCCGGTGTTTTTAATTATACAAGGATAAAATAACATGAGCCATAGTTTTTAAATATATACTTGTTCCATACTCTTTGAACATTATTACTAACAATAGATTTCATTGGCATATATATGTGCAGACATTATAAGAAATGGAAGGGCATGGGCTACATCAGGGCCGGCCCTGAGTTCCCAGGGGCCTGAGGAGAACTCCCGAAATGGGGCCCCCCATACAAAAAAAAACAAACAAACAAACAAACAAACAAACATGGATACAAAAAAATTGCACATTGTTGAAAGCAAAATATGCAAAATATATAAATTTGTTTTAAATCACCCAAATTTAAAGTCTCAAATCCAATTCAAGTCTTCAAGCCTAAATCCAAATAATTTTTAAAAAAATTTTAAAGGCTCAAAATAATTATTTTTTGGGCCCCTAATAACAGTATTTTTCTTTTACACGCAAAAATATGTGCCTATATTTATAAGGGAATTACAAATTTGGGGCCCAAAAAATTGCAAAAATACCGGGGGCCTGAGGCGGCCGCCTCACCCGCCTCAAGGGTGGGGCCGGCCCTGGGCTACATATTCAAAATTATATTACATATATAAGGCATACACACAGAATTGTTTTAAAATTGCAGCAAATCAGACCCGTACAATTCCAGCACAAATCACAAAGCTTCTACATGCAAATTAATCATAACAGGCTTCTTCAACAGGTTCGGGCCTTCTCCAAACTCCTCTACAAGACATGGGCCTCTTTCAAGTCAATAAAAGTGACAGATTAGGCCCACTAAGAGAGACCCAGCCCATGAAGGTTGTTAGTCAAGTCTCTCATCCCCAAACAAGAGAGCTTATCTCTTGAAAGGGAGATTCTAATAGGAGATAAGGAATTCATAGTCGATCTAATGGATTCATGTCAATCTCCTGTACTGTTTCTCAGGCTTATAAATACCTTCCCCCTTCATCAGTCAGAAGGTAATCAACAGTTTCTCTCTCAAACTCCATTTTTCTCTCTGCTTCTGACTTGAGCGTCGGAGGGTCTGTCGCCGGGACCACCCCTGGTGTTTCAGGCATTTTGCTGGTCCATCAACTGCGTCAGCAGCCGTCGGAGATCATGGCATTTAATCAACAATCTAGACTCAGGAGTTCTAACTGCATTTCACGACAAAGATCAAAGGTCAGATTATTAGTAGTTTCTATCAAATTTTAACTCACTATCTGTTTGCTTCCACACCAAAATAAGCAGTGTCAGATTGGCGCTGTCTGTGGAAAACTACATAAATCAAAATTACTGTCATGCCACCAGGACTAAGAGGCCGAGCGGCAGCCTCAAGCTGTCGCACCAACTCTCTTCGTCAACTAGCTCCTCATGTGGAAGATTTGATTCCTCCTCAACAGTCGCCCCGACAGCCTAGTCAAGCTCCTTTCAATGGAGAGGCACCGAGGGGCTCTCGACAAAGCCGTCATGAACAACACCCTCTGTACGACCATGTCTCATTCCATAATGCTTCAACCGATTCAATGGCCTTGCGAGGCCCCCGGGGATCTAGAGATATCTGCAAAATCATCAAAGCCAGACAATAAGGAACTAATCTGCGAATCTGCTTGGACGAGAGGCGTGCCCGAACCGAGGCCTCTCGCTCAGAACTTGAGGTAAACCAGAGAAGAAACTCTCCTAGATAAAGATCAAGACATTCCTCCTTCTATATGGGTGTACTGCAATGAGAAGTCTGACTCATGAGAATTGAAAGCTTCTTGAGCGGAACAAAGGGAAAGATGCCCCAGTCACTAGGGACGAATTGGAAAAGTTCAAGCTCGACATCCTCCAAGCCATCCAAGGTAGTGAAGATCTGGGCCAGCCCTTAAAAAATAATCTAGCGACTCAACTGGATCCAAGGGGAAGGACGACCAAGTCCTTCGCCATATCCGAGAGGTGGAAGACCGCCTAGAACAGATGAAGAATGAAGGGAACCACTCCAGCAGGGCCTACCGCCCTAGTTGACCTCCTTTCAGCAAAACCATTCTCGATGCACCTATCCCAAAGAACTTCAAAGATCCTCAATTCGAATCATATGATGGGGAATCAGACCCAACTGACCATATCAAGAGTTTCAAAACCCTCATGATGGTCTACAATGCCACTGATGCGCTCATGTGTCGAACATTCCCCGCAAAACTGAAAGGATCATCAAGGGAATGGTACTCCCGCCTCATTCTGGAGTCAATATTCTCCTTCGACCAGCTCGAAGAGCTCTTCATAGCGCACTTCGTTACTAGCCGAAATGTTGAAAAGACAAGTGCCTCCCTGTTGGAATTGAAGCAAAAGGAAGGAAAATTGCTGAAAGACTTCGTCAAACGCTTCGTGACCAAAACAAAGTCGATCTCCTCCTTGGACTCTTCAATGGCGGCTACAACGTTTCACCACAATGTCACTCATAAAGAACTAAAAGCTTACCTCGCAAAGAAGCCTCCAAAAGATATCACTGAGCTCCTAGAAAGGAGAGACAAATACAACAGAATCGAGGAAGCTCTCAATCTGCAAGCCAAGAAAGAGTCACCTTCCGGGAATAAACAGAAGAATGCAAGTGAGGATGCACCCAAGAAGTTCCAGAAAGACGGCGTAGGTTAACATCGTCCTCCTCCAATACCCTGCTTCGATAAGTTCACTCCCATAAATGCGAGTGTGTCTGCCATCCTCATAACAGTTGAAAAGTATGGGATTGTCCGTCCTCCTCCCAAAATGACAACGGCTAGCAAAATAAGAGACAGAAACAAGTGGTGCGTATTTCACAAGGACCATGGACACACCACCGTTGACTGTCGAGCCCTTAAAGAAGAATTGGAAGTCTTGATTCGTAGGGGTCATCTCTCCAAATTTGTTCAGAAAGAGAACAACGCTGAAAAACCTCCTCCCCGGGGGGGCAATAAACGTCAAGAGAGATCTTCCGAATCGTAAGACTCTAAACACAAGGTCATTCTCCATGCTATTCATGGAGGTCCCATGGGGGGAGATTCCAACTCGTCAGGAAAGTTAATTCAGTACACAATGCTCCATCTGCAAAGAGTTTGGGCCTCTCTGTATCATTCTCTGATAAAGATCAAGAGGGCGTCAAAATGCCTCATTGCGATGCACTGGTTATCAATTTATGCATAAAAAATTATGAGGTGTGAGGTATCCTTGTAGATAATGGCAGCTCCGTAAACATCATCTTCATGACCACATTTGATGCTCTAAAGCTCTTACGAGATTGACTCATGCTAGTCAGTTATACATTTCATGGCTTCCCAGGCGCACCCGTCCAAGTCGAGAGAATCAACACGCTCTACGTGATGCCACGAAAAGTCCCATCAACTCGGACATAATCATTAGGCTTCATGGTAGTCGACATCAAAGCTGCATAAAATGCAATATTTGGTCGCCCGGGCCTAGCGACTTTCCGTGCAGTTGCCTCCGCGTTTCAAATGAAAATAAAGTTCCCAACAACAACATACATAGGCCAAGTTATGGGGAGCTAACAGGCAGCACGAGCATGCTGCACCGCTACAATGGGGGGATTGGTTCTCCCCCTCAATGCCACAGAGTTACTGCCAGAAAGAAATCACACTGACACCTAGTCTGCAGGCGAGTTCGAAGTTACTACACTAGGCAATCCTATCGAGAACTTCCAAATCTGTCAAGTCATCTCCTCCCAGGTCCAAATTTGTCCACATCAGAATACAATAATAAACCTAAATCCCCCGCCTGAAGTCACCGCTAAGTCAATGGGAAGAAACAGTCCTACCTAAGCTCATCAGCGTACTAGAAGGTCTCCCTTTCTCTACACAAATCAATGGAAAGCTCACTCTAAAACAAGCAAGTCCAGGCAACGTCTACCAAGTTGTTTGCCTATCGGCTCACCAACTTGAAGACCCCGGTGGCAAGGATATAATAGCAGGAACTTGGAATAAGCAACATCTCTTGATGCATATTGAAGGCGTCTAAAACATCCTCTCTTAGAATTAGTAGAATTTTCTTATTTTGTAATAAAGGTCAGCCATTAGAGCAGTCATTTAGTTTATTTTTCCTTTCAATAAGACCGCTTTCACTACCGGTCAATGCATATAATAAATTCCAGTCACTAAAGCAGCCCCTTAGTTTATTTCTCAATAAAATTAGCCAGTTCATTTCTAAACATTTTGTTCAATTTTATTAAAGCAAATAACGAGTTAAATGCCCAACTTACACCTAAAACGACACTAGAACTCGTTAAAAGCTCCCTACAAGATGGATTCAAAGCTCATACCCATGGCTCGAAGTTACTCTAGCAATTTGCAATAAGGCAAATTCAGAGTTTGTTTCACCATTTGATCTGCTCCTACAATCTGTTAGCGCCTCGACGACAGGTTCGGAGTCCATACCCATGCTCAAAGTTTCTTTAGCAACTTGTAACGAAGCAAGTTTAGAGTTCGCTTCGCCATTCGATCTGCTCCTGCAACCTGTTAATACTTAAACTAACAAGTTCAGAATCCATACCCATAGAAAGTTACTCAAGCAATATGCACTGAAGCAAATTCAGAGTCTGCTTCGCCCGTCGATTTGTTCCTGAAACTAGTTAAAATTCCTCAAAGACGGATTAGAGGTGCAGAATCGCGGATTGCAGTTACTCTAGTAAAACTTGCGAAAGCAACACTTAGAGTTCAACTCGCCACTCGATGTGTCTCTTACAATTTGTTGGAGGACCCATACAACAAGTTTAGAAAATAACTCTCCCTCATAGTTGCTCCTACAACTAGCTGAGTACATGACGGATAAGTTCTAAACTGTGTCGTACATCGTCGACAGTTTGCTAGCTATACACAACAAACTTGAAGCCCTAAGATTTAGCTACAAAGAACCACGTCGACGGACCATCAATCTCAACAACAAGGTGCACAACAAGAATCAAGCACATGAAGACATTTCATCAAAAATTATAGAACTATCGCAAACTCATATGTTCAGATCCAGTACCACTACAGATATTTATAAGTACAAAATTATGAGCCAAACTACATGCATCAAACTACATGCGACCTACAAACCGTCCTTTCGGCTCTATGGCCAGGAACTTTGTTCCTAAGAGATATAAGCCTCCTTGTGGGTTTCTTTATGGGCACCACTTTTTTTTGACCGCTGGCATCTTTAGCAGATAATGCTACCCCCGTGGATTGAGTCTACGGGCCAGCACCTAAATGCATGTGAGTCTCCATGGACCGAAGCTAAACTTAACAAGGCAGACACCTTGCTCTGAGCATCAACAGGATGATGAGGGGGAACCTGTGCTGTCAAGTCGCTCCCCCAACGGTTAACCCAGCTCTACCAGCCGTTGTGCTCCCTTTCACATTAGCTGTGATGCCCTTCTTCACATCAATCGTTGCTCTCATTTTTGCACCAAGAACGTGCGAGGTGCTAGCCGTTCGCAACCCACCAAGTCTCGCTTGGAGACTATACAACTCCAAGCCTTTCTCAACAACCACTTTCCTAAGTATAGCACACTCTCTGATACTGTCTTTTGTCACCTTCGGAGGCAGTGGCATGCTGGCAAGATGACCATCGCACAAGAGGGCTAACTCACAATCCTTCTCGATAAGCACCAATTTAAGGCAACATTGTCTGTTAACATGCTAAAGAACATAGTCACGAAAGAGACAAACAACTAGGCGCTACAGTCAAGCATCACTTAAAATGCATCAACACAATATAATAGGTAGTGAAAAAGCTAGAAAATAGTTTTTCCATCTAATGAAATGAAGATACAAGAATGTGGTGGCCAGTCCACAATGAGGCATCACACAAAGTACCTAAAAATCCAAAGCAAAAGAAACTAACATCTGAAACAATGGCAACTAAAGAAAACCTGAAAAAAGAGCATAATAGGAGAAATCAAGCGTCCACCTGCTTTGGCACCACCACAGACAAGGAGCCCCCAGCTGCCTCCTTCCCCCTATTCTTTTTCCCATAACTACTCCTCGCACCCCCCACGGGAGTACCATCCTCGCCATCATCCTTCTTACCTGTATCATGGGGCTCCCTGGGTCGTAGAGTCACATGGTAGCCCTTCCCATCGGAATTAGGAATGCGCTCCGCCATGTATGAAATTGCCGCGATATAAGACTTAAGCACCACCCCCTGCAGCTTGGACTTACATTCTGCATCAACCTTGGCCACCTCGGCCTTTAGTTCCAGAGCCGCATAAGTATGGGTATTGTCCAACTCCAAGGCCGCATCAGCACGGGCCTTCTCTTGTAAGACCCTGCAAAATAGTATATAACTATTTTGTACATTAATCCGTGCACGCTTGAGAGTCGCACGTATTAATGGAATTTTCTCAATTAGAATCCTGAAAAATACTAGTAACTGTTTTTGAATAAAAACTATTTTTTATACATACAAGCATTTTTCTGAAAATTGTAAATGTAAGCATTTGTCTTGATATTTGTATGTATGTATATATGAATGTATCCAATACCTTATACTCTACTAATTAAACTATGCATACAAACCCTTAGCTAAAACCACTAAAACCCTAAAAGAAAAAACTATAAACTACCAAAAACCATGAGCTACTAAACCTTGGGCTTGGAACATCATGGGAGAGAGTTCCAAGTTGGTCGGCCACTTTGATGAAAACCCCCATAAAAATCCTAAGTGGATTCACACAAAAAAACACTCTTTTCTTTTTTTCATACAATTCTACACCTCTTCACACCTTCAATTCTCTTCATTTCCCATTTCTAAGCTTTCCTATACTTCAAAATTTCTTCATCAAGCCTAGGTTGGAGACTGGTGAAGGAGGACTCAAGAAGGAAGTAAGGAGATAGGAAGAGAAGGCCAAGCAACAAGAAGGACTTGAAGGAGGAGCTCTGTAGTAGAAATCTTCTACTACAAGTGGGTGTCTGTGTCTTTCTAAACTCATGCATGTTGAATTTTTTTTTTATGAATGATGAATGATTAATGTTATTAATTTGGTTGCTAGATAATATGAATGAAGATTTTTGTATGTTTATAATTCAATACTTGAGCTAGGAATGCTAATTGATAGAAAAAGATATGATCTTGAGAAGAATTAGCATGGTTGATTAGAAAAATTGTATCTTCGTAACTCGATGGAGTTTAAAGTTGATATTTTTTCAGTAGCATCTTGTATGGGTTCCTAATAACTTCACCAAATTTCAAAAATTTTGAATATAGTTTGATATTTTAATTAATTCTAACATGTTGCTGTTGTGAGATAAATTTTTATGCTCTATTTGAATCTAACATGCTTGACTTACAAAAATTATATCTTCATGTTTATCATGAATTTAAAGTTGGAATTTTTACTGTATGTTCTCTTATATGTCTATAAAAATTCACCAATTTTTCAATTTTTTTGGATATTGTTTGATATTTTTAGAAAATGCTACATCTATACTGGGTAAGAAAATATTGAACTATTTTAGGTTCTCTCTCAACAATTTTTGTGGTTAGTCTGAAATTTTTATGCATGTTTCATATTAATATCTGCAGAAATCCCACCAATTTTAGTAATTTTTGGAGATGATTTGATATTTAACAAAAATCATGTTTCTATACTGGGATAAAATTGTTTCAGTTCTGTTTTCATTATGCGTACTTGTTACCCTGAAAAGGATAACTTTATGATAAAATGGAATTTGAACTTGAAAATTTTACAATAGTACTCTAAGTCCGTGTTGAACATGTCTACCAAGTTTCATGATTTTTGAATACGAATTTCTATCTCTTTAAAATATAACTTGCTGCTATTGTTAACAACAGTGCGGTTGTTATTTGGTAATTTTACATTCAATTCAAAATATCACAACTTCCTCTATACTTGGAATTCTTGGATAAATTTTGGATATATGATGTTTCTATGTGTCTGGAACATTCCTACCAAATTTTATAGATTTTTGAGATCATTTGTTATTTTAAATGAGTTTTATTGTGCGACTGGTTGATAATTCTATCAATTCTGAAAGTTTTACTTGCTCCTCAGTTTTAGCCATTTTTCTTCTCTGGAATGAACTATTTTGAGGAAATTTCCAACTGATAAGTTAAAGTGTTCCAAATGAACTTTCTAAAGTATCTAAGAACTTGAAATTTCATTGAGTGTGTGATTAATGATGATTTTTTTCCAAAACAGCACAAGCTGCAGGTTGAATAGTTAGCTCATTGTTTGTATTTATATAAGTTTTCATCATGTTAGGGCTATAATAGACCTAGGATGATGTTTATACAACCCATGAATCATGTTTAATCAGTTAGAGTTGTGCAAGTATATTTATTTAAGAATATAATACTCATTTAACTCATTTTTGCCATTGGTGCAACTTGCTTGTTACTCTAATTTTCTAGCTTACTAAATGTTAGAATAGCCTCATACTTGTTAAATTGATGTTGGGTTAAACTTGTTGTCGAGAGTGATATCAACTTGTTGATGTATAGGGTAGTGAATTTTACCCTAGGAGCTATCATTACTAAATCTTTTGGGTAGTTAGTAGCCCTTATCACCTCAAGTGCAGCGGGTGAAGACAATCTCCGTGCACCGACGGGATCACTATCCGATGAGGGATTGATCACGGTTCGAAGACGTGGTCGAAATCCAAGCTTGAGGGCGAACGGCGATCGATGAAGGTCGAGTCGCTATTGTTACTGGGTCAAGTTGAGGCCAAGTTAGGCCAACTCTTGGGCCTGGTTTGGAGGCCGGGTTGGATTCAACATGGGACAGTTGAGTTTGGATAAAAAGATTAGGTTGACTAAATAGGAAGCAACCATCTGGTATTCATTAATCATTTCTCTAATTAGTTGCTTAACTGATGCCAGAATAGAATACATCATTATTTTTAATTGTAAGGACAGACACTAGTCGGGTGATTGTACTCGCCTGTTAAGGGACACGTGTGGCACCGTCTCACTTATCAGGAGGCATGGGAGCGTAGTCTAATCTGTTAACTCCTGAGGTCTTGTGATAAAAACGGGAGGTATCTCTTGTCAGAAGTTTAGGAAATTGACCCTAAAGTATTCGTCAGGTTCTATGTTGTTTAATGCAGACATGAAGCAAGAGCAAGACTCTAAGACTCGGTGGAGTTAAAGTACTACAGAACCACCTTATGTCCGTAACAACTTTTGGTGAGGTCCGGGGGTGGAAACGGCCCGCAGGGACTGACATTTGTCCAGGGGCGAAAAAGGACCACAGGGATCGGGCGGAGCAACTATTTTAGGATCGGGGTTGGAAACGGACCGCATGGACCGACATTGTCCGGGGGCAGAAAAGGACCACAGGGTTCCGGCATAATGGCACAATAATATGTCCATTTCCGACTACAGAAGCGGAATTGAACCGAACATCTGCAACTTCATCAGTCACTAGATGAATGTCAGGAACATGAAAGAGTAAAAGAGTAGGATGCATGGCGAGGGATCGAACCCTACAATCATGAGAAGGCGAGCTTGATTCGGGAAGTAAGTAGTTTGGGATGCATACGTTTTCCCTTGCATTAAATATTGGTTGTTGAGTTTTGGAGAGTCGCTGGTTTTATCAGCATCGCATCAGTTGCATTTAACTGACGTGCCCAGTCTGTTTAGTTGCAAGACTATTGAATCGTAGAAGTGGGAGACTCGAGCTGTGTAGAGTGTTTAAGTGGAAATTGTAAAATTTGTACAATAATTGTTTTTGATGTAATTTATGATGTAAAATCTATGTATGATTGTATTGTACAATGTAACTTTCTAGGATCAACAAAAGTTTTTAATTTCCTGTATTTTATGTGTTGTAAGACTATTTGAAGTAAAGATTCTACCTTGGGTCCCAAGTTCATGGGTACGGAATGCGGGGTGCTACATCTCCAACTCCAGTAAAATATCGGCTTAGCCGACGCCTCCAGCTCGAGGCGCATCCCTTCCTTACTCGTCGCCAACACCTCCAACTCAAGGCGCGCCTCACCTTCCTTCTCCTTCAGCTTCTCCAACTCCGTCTTTAGCTCTTTGATGGCCTTTTTCTTGTCCTTCACAGTGCGAGAGATCAGGGACATCAAATTCTTCTCCTCGGTCATCAAATTCTTCTCCTCGATTGAGATGAGAAGAAAATAATTAAAATATTGTGTTCCAAGGGAGAAAAATGCAAGCTAAGAAACAAAGAGAACTAGATCAATACCGTCATGTGTAGGGGCGGAGGCAGTATTGGGCCAGGGGGAGCAGCTCACCCTGGAATATGCCAGCCCTCGTAGTATGCCCAAGTACATAAAACTCATGCTCCCCCTCAACTGGGCTTGTGCTTTTCTTTTGGCCCAAACCGCTCCCCTTCTTGGCCCAACTGCCCAGGCCTCTTCTTTCTCCTTGGCCCAAACCCATGCTCTCGCTCCTCTTCTACACAGTTCCCCTGATCCTGTTCTTCTTGTCTTTCTTTCTTTCCGTGCTCCAGCCTCCACTGAAACCCTAGCTCTTTCTTCTTTCTTTCCATGCTCCAGCCTCCACCAAAACCCTAGCTCTCTCTTCTTTCTTCTTTTCTTTCTTTCTTTCTGTTCTCCAGCCTCCACCGAAACCCTAGCTCCTAATCCATAGGTCCAAGCCCTCAATTACAATTTTGAAATCTCCAAATCTTCAAAAGTACGAGTACTTCCGAATCCCCCCCCTCCCAACTTGACGTCGGATTTCGATGGTGAGTGATCAATTATTTTTTATTTTTTATTTTTTTTAGAATTTTTTTTGTGTTGTTTGGCCATGATTTGTTGTGTTGTTTGAACATGTAAGTAAAGATCAATTTTTTCGTGTTTGAGAAATTAGGGATTTTAGTTGGTGAGTGATGGCTTCTAAGAGGATTTGAAGGAGTTGAAGGATTTGAAGAAAGATCCGCATATGTCTTGCAATGCATGTGTGGTTTTTGTTATGAGCGCTTTGAAATTCGCATAATTTTGTTTATGCTCTTTTGGAATTATGGTTAGTTTGTGGTGAGTAGGACAAATTGATCAAGATACTAGTGCCCAATTAGGGCCATTGCACTGTTTAAATTAGTTGCTCTTAAATGGATTGAGTTTGGGCATATTCCTTCTCATCTTATTTGTTTTAGTGGTGATTTAATGGTGATGTCTGATGTCTCTAGATCCATAGGTGTCTAAGTGGTGATGTGTGATCGTTTCTTTAGGTGGTGTTGTTTAGGATGAGGATTGATTTTGGTCTTGTTTAGGACCTTTATCAAAGGGCAAAACAATATGATTTTGCGAATAATTTTTTAGTTGTTCCCGAAGTAATTATGTTCTAATGTGCAGCAACTAAATTAGAGAATTATAAATTAGATTTTTGTTCGATACTAATTTAATTTTTGAACAATATTCAAACAGTTATGGATAAATTTTTTAAACGAAAACCAAGGGAGAACGGTGATTCAAGTGTTCGTCCTCCTCGTCCTCGTATAGAGCTGAACGTTGATGAAGTTGTATCTGATCCTGGAAATAGGAAAAATGTTTATTCCTTTGATACTAATGATAGAGAGATAATTCGAAGGCATTATTGGCAAAAAAGGTCCATGTCAACCAAATTCTCATGTTTTCCCTTCTAGGGATTTTGGCAACGAGAAAAGAAAGTTTCTTCCTAATTGGTTTCAAGAACACCCTAATAGGACTTGGTTGGAGTATAGTGTGTCTAAAGATGTTGCATTCTATTCATGTTGTTATTTATTCAAGCCCGAAAGTGGTTCTCAAAGTGGCGGTGACAAGTTTGTTGGTGAAGGATTCACAAACTGGAAGAAAGGGCCAAACAAATTCAAAGAGCATGTCGGGGGTCATAATAGCATTCATAATTTGTGCATGAAGATGTGTCTTGATTTAATAAATCAAAGACAACATATAGATGTTCAGTTGGTAAAGCAATCAGACAAGCCCGAATGGAATATCGTACACGTTTACTTGCTTCAATTAAAGTTATTAAATTGCTTTTGCGTCAATGATTCCATTTTGAGGACATGATGAATCCGATGAATCAAATAATCAGGGAAACTTCCTTAACAAACTAGAGTTTAATGCTGAAGATAATGAAGAAGTGAAAAAAGTTGTTTTGAAAAATGCTCCAGAGAATAATTAGTTGACATCCCCAATGATTCACAAGCATATTGAGAAATCAATAGCAGGTGAGATCACAAATGTAATCATGGATGATCTAGGAAGTGATTTATTTTTTATTTTAGTTGATGAAGCTAGAGACATATCTGTGAAAGAACAAATGGTTGTATGCTTCATTATGTAAATAAAAAAGGTTGTGTCGTTGAACGTATTCGTGGAGCGGTACATGTTTCCTCTACAACTGCTATATGTTTGAAGGAGGGAATTGATATTCTTTTTGCTAATCATGGGTTGAGTATCTCACGTTTACGTGGACAAGGTTATGATGGAGCTAGCAACATGAAGGGTGAATATAATGGTCTCAAAACCTTGATTATGAGAGAAAATCAGTCTACCTTCTATGTTCATTGTTTTGCTCATGAATTATAGTTAGCACTTTTAGGTGTTGTTCATAAGCATAGGAATCTTGCCACATTCTTCAACTTAATTATTAAATTGTGTAATATTGTTGGAGGTTCAACAAAATGACATGATATTCTTTTGGATAAACAATTTGAGAGATTGATCGTGGAAATAAGTAGTGGTGAAATTGAAACAGAGCGAGGATTGAATCAAGAAACTACACTAAAGCGCTCAGAAGACACGTTGGGGATCTCACTTTAATACTCTTTTGAGTTTAATTCACTTGTTCCCTCAATAGTTGAGGTACTTGAAGTAATTGATGAGGATGACCTACATGGAGATGCAAATATACTACTGAAGTTATTTGATTTTGAATTTGTATTTATTTTGCATTTGATGAGAACAGTATTGGGAGTTAGTAATGAGTTGTCTCAAGCATTACAGAGAATGGACCAAGATATTCTAAATGCAATCAATCTTATTGGTGAAACCAAAAGGCAATTGCAGAATTTGAGGGAATGCAAATGAGAGTCTCTCTTAGAAGAAGTTTGTGAGTTTTGCAAGAAGAATGAAATTTTATTTCCAAACATGGATGAAACATTTGTAGCACCTGGGAGACCACGTCGTCGAGTCGAGGAATTGACAAACCTTCATCATTACCGTGTAGAGATATTTTATGCAGTGATCAACTTACAACTTCAATTGTTGAACTATCGCTTCGATGAAGTGAATTCCCAGTTGATGTTGTGCATTGCTTGTCTTGATCCAAGAGATTCATTCTCTGCTTTTGATAAGGTAAAACTACTGCAATTTGCAAAGTTTTGTCCAATTGATTTTTCTCCTACTGATTTGCTGGTTTTGAGTTTCCAACTTGATACATACCATGAAGATGTCACACGTGCTGATGAGTTTTCTAATCTGGATGGAATTAATGATTTGGCTCAAAAAATGGTTAAGACTAGAAGACATATTGTTTATCTATTGGTGTATATACTTATGATGTTGGCATTACTCCTACCGGTGGCAACGACAACCTGTAAAAGAGCATTTTCAACTATGAAGCTTATAAAAACTTCGCTTCGCAACTAAATAGGAGATGAATGGTTTGATGATTGTTTGATGGCATATGTCGAGAAAAAGACATTGACGTAAATCAAAAATGGGGATATCGTGAAAATGTTTCAGAATATGAAGTCACGTAGGGGAGTTTTGTAATATCACAATGTTTGTTTAATTGCTTTTGTATTATGATTGTGATTTGGATGTTTAAAGCCTTTTATAAATATTTTTGTTTATGTGATTTCACTCTCGGTGGATGAAAATCCTAGCTCCGCCACGGGTCATGCGTGCCCACGCAATCTCCAGTACCGACCTCTCGAGGGGCCCCATCCTCAGCCTCTATCAGTCAGCGGGAGTAGGGTTGTGGCGGCTAGCGTCGAGGCAAGTGCCAGAGTTCCCCAAGAAGCTCTCCCGGGGCTTCACATTCAAGTCAGGGGTATAGACCATCTCCCTCCTGTTAACGAGAACCGTAGCAGCCTCAGCAAATAGTGGAACTGGCGTGGCACTTGCCACGATCGCAGCCAAGGAGGAACCCGCGGTAGCAGCGGGGGGTGCCTCTGAAGCGGGCTCAGTCAAACAGCAAGGGCCGGGGGCAACAGGTCCTTGGAATGAGGATGATGGATCGCCGACCTCTTCCGCTTCTTCAGCTCGTCAACCCTCTTATTGCAAAGCAAATCCAAGTCCGCCAATATGTCTTCATAATCCATGCCTATTTTTCCTGCAAGTGAAACATGAAGAAGTTAGAACTTGTGAAGAAAAATCAAAGCAATATGGAAATAACGAAGACATAAATAATACAACAAATACAAGCAAGCAAAAGAGGCAATCCGTACTAGACACAACCGAGCTAAGACCACCTTCGAAGAGTACTTCGTCGATGATATCTCGCCACGCTAACACCTTCAAAGTGAGAAGAGCATCACTAACACCCTTCTCCATAGCATTCACCACTGGCTCTGCCCTCACTACTGATGGAATCACTTTCCTCCATGTCGTGGGAATCCCCCACGGCTCCGTGCTTCTCATAATAAGAAACTTCTCCCTCCAACATCTAAGTAAGGTAGGAACATTGATTACCCCCTGATTTTTGCAAGGACTAGGATACCAACGTTCCTCCTCTTTGCCCTATTGAACAATCCTAAAGTGTCGCCTGAACACGTTAAGAGTTAGCTCAACCCCGAGCTTACGGCATTGCAAGGCAAAAAACCCACAACATGCCTCTATGTATTTGGCCTCAGCTGCATCGAACATAGCCTATACCAGTTAAGCACCTCATTGAAAAAGGGGTGGAGGGGCAAACGTAGTCCTGTGAAGAAGGCATCACAAGGAAAGAAACAGTAATCCTCCAACTTGGTGCACCAGGCCCTAACTCCAGGACCCGGTAAAAGTAATACATACTTGCGGGGGGGAGGGGGGATCCCGAAGCCCGCCCTAATCACAGCGATCTCCTCCTGCATGAGAATGGTAGAGGCATAATCAGCCTCAGTAGTATGAACATGCCCCATCTCGGCATACTCCATGCCACCCCTAACGAAGTCTCAATCAACTACTGGGTACTCTCTAATAAGCTCAGGCACTAAGAACAATGGGGTCTTAAGGGAACATCCCTTATCTGTCTCAGGCTTGACGATCATTTCCACAATGGCAGAACGACCGACTACATCTCTCTCATTCTCTTATCTGGGGAACGGCTACGTTGCCTACATCTTGACTAACCGAGGTGGAAGAAGAACTGGTCGATGAAATGCTAGACATATTGAGCAGTGCTCATGAGGAGGTTACCTAGTCGAAGTAATGGGAACACCGAATTTGCAACTGCAACTAGCAACACCAACGAACACCAGATGAACCACTAGCATCGCCCGGTAAAACACCACAACTTCTAGAGAGAAGCTCTCAAAATTTTCTAGAGAGGGAAAGTAAATGAGGTAAATAGGAGGAGGGGGGTAAAATCAACTCCTATTTATAGAACTCCCAACATCGATTTGCCACGTGGAAATATCTGAGCCCTCCACAAGATCCGACAGTCAAATTGCACTGCTCCATATCCAGTAAATACAATCTCCCAGTAATGAATTTGTCGATCGAAAAAATGGGCGAACGTCACAACGCTCGGTTGATGAGAGAACGGTTCAATGGGGTAGACAATTCGACTGACACTTGGTGGGCACAATGGGGACAATTCAACAAGCACTTGGTGGGCACAAAATCACCACCAACAAAGGAAACCCATCACCAAGCAAGCTTCTAGTTGATCAAGTCTACTAGCTCCACACTGACTCCCAATCACTACCAAATGCAATCAATTTCACTCCCAATCAAGATCAAGGTCAAAGTAAACCAAAAGCTTCAAAGGGAGAGGTGAACAAATTCTTGTAACTTAGCTCAAATCAAGAAAATTTACCGCCTACCTCAACTACACACAAGCTCCTTGAAAATCCAAAAAACCAAATACAACGAGTTGAGAAAGCTTAAAAAATCTTAATAACTCTAGTAAATTCTCCAAAAACTCCAAACAGAGAGGAATACAAATTTTCGGGTTCAAAAGATGAGAAGAAAGGGTCTGGAGTTGATTTCCCATCAAGATATCGGTTTGGGTCTCCAAACCGGACCCACAAATAAAATCAAAGAAAAACCCTAAGTTTAAGGCTAAACGGGTATGCGGGTATGGATCCAGACCCGGATCCTCTTCAAACCTGAACCCTTACCCTTTTCTTCAAAACTTCTCCTTTTTCAAACCCAAACCTAGAAGCTCTCCATCGTCTTTAAGAGAAACCCAAGCTTCTTGCCAACCTCCTTCTCGCCGAGCTGCTCCTCCTCCGCATCGCTGACCTTAAAAGACTTACACGAAACCCCAAACAAAGCTCACCAAAGCCCTGTACACTGAGGAAGAGGAGGTGATATCCACATCGTCGAACTCCCAAACACCAACTCGCCGAGCTGAACTCACTTGCCGAGCTGCTTCCAAGACGAGCTCCTACCGCTGAGCTGCCTCCTCGTCGAGCTCCTTACCGAGTTGCCTCCTTGCTAACCTTCTCGCTGAGCTGAACTCACTAACCGAGCTACCTCTTTAAAATGCTGCCGAGCTCCATCTCAAAACCTCACTAAGCTCGAAGCTTCTAGCCAAGCTCCCTGTTCAAAACCATCGCTGAGCTCGAAAGCTTCCCGCTGAGCTCCCTGTTCAAAACCCTCGCTAAGCTCCAAGAGCTGCTTTATCTCCAAACTGCTGAGCTCCAAAAATGAGGACTTCCCTGAGCTACCTCTCCAAATCGTCGAGCTCCATGTCCTCTTCATTGAGCTCAAGTTCGCTGCCGAGCTGCTGACCTCGCTAAGCTCCACACCCTCATTATCGAGCTCCGCCTCTTAACCAAGCTGGAAACCCATCGCGCTGAGCACAAGAGTGAAGGGGAGAAAATCGAGGTCGGCGAAATTGTTGGATGAGCTGGGGGGTTGCTACGTCGAATGAGAGCCTTCGCATTTCCAAGAATCAAGCGCTCGATGCGGATCAAAGGCCCAGATGAAGTCACACCACTCATCACTCTCCCTAACCCCTTGATTTACATCAACGGAATAGCTCCTCTTGATCAACGACCTTGATTGCGTCAAAAATCACGCACAGGTCTGATAATTCATTTTAAATTCAAGAAAATCTCCAAAATCCAGTTTTAATTTGATAATTAACTAAAAATCCAAAATTAATTATTTAAATTCAGAAAATTAATTAAAATTTTTGAAAAATAATTTAAAATTCGGTTTATTAATTATAAAATTCAAAAAAGTGATTTAAATTGGGAAAAAATTATTAAAAAACCATTAAAAAATCAGAAAATTAAAATAAATATGGAAAATTCCAGAAAATATTCGTCGCCTTCAAAAGGCTCTGATCAATTCCAGGTATCTCCAAGCAGGCTGAAAGTTAAGATTGTATTCTAGAATTCAAAAATAAGGCGAACTACTCTCCAAAAGCCATGAAAATTGACTTCTAGGAGTGGGAGGCTTATGATAATGGTAAAAACCGCAGCAAATTAGGCATGTACAATTTCAGCACAGATCACAAAGCTTCTACATGCAGATTAATTATCACAGACATCTTTAGCAGGTATGGGCCTTCTCCAAGCTCCTCCACAAGACATGAATTTTTTTCACGCCCATAAAAAAGTGACAGACTAGGCTCACTAAGAGAAACCCAACCCATGAAGGCTGTTAGTCAAATCTTTTATCCGCAAACAAGAGTGCTTATCCCTTGAGGGGGAGATTCGAATAGGAGATAAGAAATTCATAGTCGATCTAATGGTTTCATGTCAATCTCCTGTACTATTTCTGTAACCTCTGTTTTCCATTTTGTGTATTTTTGGGTGTATTTTTCTTTTTAGTGTATTTCTCTTCTTGTATCTCTTCTTATACCTTGTATTGGATCTTTATTTTCAATATATTCATTTTACCGTTTTGGTCATCTTCTATTTTGAGTTCTTGATTCTTTTGTCTGTCTATTATTTCGTTCCATTGATCAGGCCATTATTTTTTTATTTTCATTATTTTTATTCTGTTCATGCCTATTTTATTTGTTCAATTTTTTTCTGGGCCATCTCATCTTTGTATCACCCTATTAATTGTCCTTGTGGATTTGTCCTATTTCTTGAACCCATTGTTTAAACCTATTAATACCCATTATTTAACTCCTACACCTAATGCCCATTTAAATCCACACCCAAATTAAGCAAAACCCATACTAAACCCAATTACCCTGTTTCCTATATTCACCTAAAACCCATTTCCAAACTCTAACCCGTTAGCACTGCCAACCCAACTCGTTTGCACCCTACACTATTTCCACCGCCTCTCTCTTTCTAACCCTAACACTTTTATTTCACTTCATATATATACATTGGGAACCCATGCAAAACGCCCATCCAGCCGCCTATACTTCCTCTCTCCTTCGTGCCCTGTGCTCTCTCTCTCCCTGTTTTCGCTTACCTCCCGAACCCATCTCATCCCCCCTTCGTCTCTCTCCGTCGCCTCGCTCACTGTTCCCCCCTCCCCTCGCGGAGCAACATCGCGACTGTCCCGATGCTGCTATGCCTCCTCCTCGACTCCAGTCCGTAGCGACTACGGCAGCCACTTCTGGCCACCGTGCTCTCCTCCGACGATAGCAAGCAACAGCCGCAGCGAGCTTCCCTCGCTGTCGTTCTCCGTTGTCGTAGTCGTTGTCTCGCCGTTCTGCTGTTCTCTTACTGTGCGGGTGTTGATATCGTGTGATATCGAATTGTGGTTGGTTGAGTTCTTTGGATCGTGTGCTTGTAGGGTTCGTCCATTTGTTCCTAGAGTGTTGGTTCGTAGTCGTGTTCGTGGGTTTTGCTCGCTTTTGGAGTTCGTGTGTTCATTCGATTTCGTTACCGGGAATTCATTCCCGTTATTCTCGCTTTTGTGTCGTTTCCGTCGCCGTCTTTCAGGCAAGTAACTTGTATTCTTTTTTTTGTGTAATACAAGTACTAAATACCGCCTGTAGGGTAGTTGGGTTCTAGAGACAATTTGTGCGTGAATTTCCTTGTTGATCTTGTCTCTATAGTGATGATTTGACCGTAGTTGCCTCACGACATACATGACATGAAATAACCTAGGATTGACCACTTCTTGTTGCATATATGCGTGTTATTCATATATTATCTTGTGCTCGTTCGTGTTATTCGTAGTAGAATTGTTGTGGACTTGTGAAATACCCTATTACATGTTGCTTGGACATCTATTATACTCTATCTCATATTTGGTGGTGTTTGGATGAGTTCTATGTGAACTAGTGGATTTTGTGCATATGCGATATTTTCAGTTTTGATCAGTATTTTAGACCCTATTAGGGTTAGTATTTGAGAATATTTTGTGAACATGATTTTGTAGAGAATTCTGTCTATTTTTCAACCCCTTTGACGGATCTCAGTTTCGATTTTTGGTTTGTGAGTAATGTCGATTTTACTACAGTTGTGTCCAAAGGTTTCCAGATTTTGTTTTCTATGAATTCTGAAGAGTAATCTATTTTTATTCTGGTATTAAAATTATTATTTTGATCTGAAATTTTTTTCAGTACTTCTAGACTTGATTGGGGTTTACCCAGAATTTTCGTGAATTTATTTGATGAGTTTTACATACCATTCTATGTTTCCAAACAATTACTATACTAGTAGATTTTTCTTGCTGTATAGTAAAGAACCTGATTTTTTTACCTATTTCCACTTGTTGTTTGAAAAATGTTTCTGAATATGAAAGTTAGCCTATTGTATATATTTTATGACCCTTTTGGCGGATTTCGATTTCGATTTAGGGTTTGTGAGATATTGCTGTTTTCGTACTGCAGTGTTTGAGATTTCAGATTTACAAAACCACTGCTTTTAATGTTTTCTGGTTTTACTTGACTACTCTATTTTTGTTGGAAAATTATGAAACTTGTTTTTCTGTTGCCATACATATAGGGAAATACCCCAGATTTTTCGTGAATTTATTTATCGAGTTTACATGCTGTTTTCCTGACTTTGAATAAGATCTTCTGATTTCTAGCTGAACGCATTTTCTGGTTTCAATTAAGTTTTGACTCTTATTTTTGTGAAATACTATATGATTTATATATGTTTGTCGGATTCGGTCGGGAGTTTATTTTTCAGATTCTTTGACGGATTCAGATTTGCATGTTTGTAGCAACGGGAATCCTTGTTTTAGTGCTGCACTCTTGCTGTCCTGAATTAGAATTCTCGTTGTTCTAATCTTTTATGAGTTATCTTTCGCCTGTACATGTTTATCCTATGACCTGAACTTGTTACATGAACATGCCGTGTTATACTTTCTATGTTTTGCACACATACATGCTTGTTTGATAATAATAATAAATAACCAAGCCGGGGTTAAGGGAAAGATCTAATAGTGGATAATACAAAAACGTGTACTCGGAAGGGGATTCACAGATCCTATGTGATTACTTGATACATAATACTTGACACGTGATTACTTGACACTTGCACGCAAGACACGTGATTACTTGCCACTTGCACAACTTGATACGTGATACATGATACATGATACTTGGAGCTTGGAGCTCGATTACTTGATACATGTTCCTGAGTACACTGCCCTCTATGGTCCACTATGAAATCTGAAGCGAAATTGTTTGTTTTAGCAACCATGTAGTAAAAAGCGGGATGCATGAAGTGCTACCTAGATAGTAATAACTACAAGACTTGACCATGACACTTGAACATGATATATGATACTTGACACTTGATTACATGATACATGCTACTTGATACTTGATTACATGATACATGCTACTTGATACTTGACTACATGATACTTGATACATGACACTTGCTACATATTTACATAATACTTTCTACTTGATACTTGGTTACATGATACTTGTTCACTTGACACTTGTTACATGCTACTTACACTTGTTCACCGTGCTATGCTAGTTGTTCAGTTTTGGTTATCATATCTATTCCATGCTATGTTATTTGTTTATCTTTTCTCATGTACTTGTATCCTGTACTACAAGCAGCCCGTAACTTGCATTGACAGGAGTTTGTTTTCTTTTTTCTATTCCTACAATTTATTTAATTGCAGAGCAGGATGATCAGCTGCCAGATGGAGTTGGTGATACGAGATATTAGTGCTGGAATTTTGCTGTTATCATTTCTTGTTGCTTGTTTTGAACAATTGTATTTGATACTTGGATTTATTTTGTATTTGGGCAATGTGACCGAGGATATTTGACTTATTCAGAACTGGATTATTTGAGATTAATATATTTTGTTTCAAGTATTCTTGTTGGTATCTTAATTCATATGTGCATGCTTGGTTGATTCTTTTGCTTTTGACTTTGATTATTCTTGTGAAATGTTGTAAAAATTCCGAACAGCTTATGGATGATGAAAATTATTCGCTGGGCTTAGTCACGTATCTGTTTTTCGTATTCTCTTTTTGGGAAGCGGGGCGTGACAAGGTTTTCACTGGTATCAGAGCACCAGGTTTACCTAATGTATTAGTTGCCTAATAGATTAGACAAGCTTGGTTCGAACTGGGATTGGCTCAACATTTCACCAACCATGCATACATAAATAAATTATTATCAACCTTATATTGTTCTTTCTCAAGATGCCGAACGATTCATCAAGATCCATGAAATAGTCTTCCCTTCCAAGGCTTTGGAAGAGCATGTCGTCCACATATAACTCCATATTCTGGCTGGGATGGCCTTGTTCACTAGCCTCTGATAGGTGGCTCCTGCGTTCTTCAGTCTGAATGACATAACTCGGTACCAATAGATCCTCTGAGCGATGATAAATTAGGTCTTTGGGAAATCCGGTGGGAACATTCGGATTTGATTATACTCGAGGAAGGTGTCCATGATGCTTAGGAGTTCATGTACGGATGTAGCATCAATCAAAGCGTCAATGCTTGGAAAAGGGAAAGGATCCTTTGGGCATGCTTTGTTGAGGTTGGTGAAATCAATGAAGATCCACCACTTTCTGCTTGCCTTCTTTACCATTACGACATTGACCAACCATTCTAGGTAATTGACCTCCTAGATGAAGCATGCAGTGAGGAGTTTATCGACCTCCTCCTTCACGGCCTGGTGTCTGTCGGGCGAGGAGTTTCGATGCTTCTGCTGCACCGGTCTCGAGTCTGGGGTGATGCTCAGTTTGTGCATTATTAGCTCCTCCGGTATGCCCAACATATTCGAGGCTGTCCAGGCAAACAGGTCATGATTTTTTCTAATACAATCGACGATCCTTTCCTTGATCCCAGTGGGCAGGATCTTACCGACCTGGAACCTCTTGGTATCATCTCCCTCGGTGAAGGGGACCTCTTCCAATTCATAAAATGGCTCCGAGCTGACCGAGCTCTTGTCAGAGGGAAGTTCGACCGCATCACCGGGGGGGGTTGGGGGGGGGGGGGGATCCCCCCACCATGTCGGTATAGCATGCCCAGGACACTTCTTAACTACCTCTGACAAACCCAACCCCGAACTTTGTGGGAAACTTCATTTCCATGTGTTAGGCCGAGGCCACTGCTTGAAGGGACGAGAGATCGGGGTGTTTCGAAAATGGGGTTATAGGTGACCTTGACATTAACCACCATGAAGTCCATCGGCTCTGTATGAGTGGAGGGGGACTTCCCCATGGTCGCGCCGAGAGTAATCATTCCTTCGATCTGAACCGGAACCCCACCAGAGAAACCATGAAGGGTGTAACCGATTGGCCTAAGCCTATTCGGGAGAGTGTTAGTCCCTTGAATGCAGCTAGGAACGGGATATTGATGGAATTGCCATTGTCAATGAGGATGCGATGAACTTCATGGTTCACCAATCCAAGACTTATTACCAAGGCATCGCAATAGGGAGTTCGGATGCCTTCAAGGTCTTCGTCTGAGAAAGAGATGGGTAGTCTGGAATTCTTCGAAGGACGGAAGTTGTGGACTGAGTTAACCTCTTGGACAAATGCCCTCCAGGAGGAGTTGGAGCCCCCCCCCCCCCCTCTCCTCCAAATTGGTCCTCTATGTATGGAGTGGATGGCCATCCTCTCGAACTCCTGGGTTTCGGATACTTTCTCCGAACACTTATTGAGTTCTCGTGGTAGGGGTGAGGTCCTCTGGTCTTTCCGAGAAAACTTGGACAGGTATCCCCTCCTGATGAGGGCTTCGATCTCGTCTCTCAGGGCCCGACAATCATCGGTCTCGTGATCGCAGTCTCGATAAAAAATGGCACCAAAATCTCTTATCTCTCTTCTTGTCGGGGGTGTTCATCTAAGGGGGGTAATGCATCAACCCCTTATCTTTCACATCCATGAGTTTTGCAAAGACACTTGCATTGAACGGGGTGAATTTTTCAAACTGAGTTACCGGAGGGGGATACCTTTGACCTGAGGCATCTCTATGAGTTTCTGGAGGCCTCCATACTATACACCTTTCTCTTTCCCTTCGGAGGGGACCCCTTTTATCCTCGGGATTTAGGGCCTCCTCGGCCCGGATGTACTTCTCGCTGCGGAAGAGGAGAACGGGGAAATTCGAGGGAGGTTTCTTGGCTAGGGAGGTCTTCAGGAGGTCGTGTCGGATGTTGTGCCTAAAGGTAGCTGCTGTGACACTGGTTTCGATGGAGAGGATAAACTTGGTATCCGCTGTGAATCTTTGGACAAAGTCCCGAAGTGACTCCCTGTCTTCCTACTTCAAACCGAGCTGGGAGGCGCTTGTTTTTTCAGCCTTGTGGTTGATCACAAAGTAGGTGAGGAATCCCTCCTTGAGCTAGTCAAAGAAGTGAATAGAGCCAGGGCGAGGCGAGAGTTCCACTCTCTTGCAGAACCTTGCAGCGTGGCGGAGAATGCTCTGCAAAGTAGGGCGTCGAAGGTGTTGTGAATCATCATGAGAGTTTTAAAACTCTCGATGTGATCAGCATTGTCGGACTAGCCATTATAGGTGTCGAAAGTCGGGGGCTTGAAGCTTCTCGGAACAGAGGCAACAAGAATGGAATAGGAGATAGGGGTCGGATTAGGAGGTACCCTCTGTTTGGATGTCTCCCATCCTCACCTATCCGGGCGAGTTGGTCCTTTATTTCCTGAAGACACTTAGGACCACATTTTCGTGTACCTCAGATCGAGTGGACCCGTAAGACTCCTCATTATTGCTGGGGCAGAAGCGTGGATTGTCCGAACGGTGAACGTTCCTGGGTTCCCTTCGGAAAGCTCGCAGCACCTCATTTCTGAAGTCTTGGAACTCGACTCTGGTTATTGGGCCTCCTTCTTCCTGGTCAACCTTTGGGGAACACTGATTCACAGGGGAGAGGCTTCGCGCCTCATTCCTTTTTCGGGGTGACTGTCGCGGCTCCGCTAGCGATTCGAACGGTTCACCTAATTTTGGGAGCGGTCTAGCCAGATGTTAATAAGGTTTCGGAGGTCCGAATCTGCTGGATGCTCAGCTCTCTGCCCTGGTTGAGCGATAAGCATTACGGGCAAGGACCTATCTCGTTGCAACCCTTGAGTGACCACACTACTGCGAGACAGATGTGGGAGCAGAGGAGGAGGCTGAGAGTCTGCTTAGCGAATGACTGTCGTCATCCTTTTTGCTTTCAAGGCCATTACTGGAGGAGGCTTTGGACCCCGGTGATGATCAGAAGGCTGGATCTGTATGGTTTCCTATAGACGGTGCCAATCTGATGCTGCATTTTTTGGTATGGGAGCAACAGATGATGGGTTATTGGATTGAAGTGGAAAGCTCATATCAGAACCATCTATCTGGTGCGGAGGCAAGTCAAGTATTTGATTGGATTTGTTAATCTGGTGGTGGTAGCACTGGTTGCTGGTTGTTGGCCCCCAGAATACCTACAAAGACTGACTGAACCAGCGGGATGGATCCCGGCGACAGACCCTCCAACGATCAAGTTAGTAACCAAACGTAAAAATTGAGATTATGGGCAAAATGTTGATTACCTGATAATGGAGGAGGTCAGGCTGTATTTATAGCAAGGAAGGGTGGCAATTATTGGGTAGATTTAATAAATGATTTAGAAGATCCCCCAAATCAAGGGATATAATCTATTATTATCTTCCTAATTTTGGGGGACTTGATTGTCAGTCATGGTTGACTGGTCAATATCTCTCAACTGGGCTGCAAGACATCCTCCTTTGTGAGATGATTCATGGTAGTGGACCTGTAGGTGGCCCGTGTGCTGGTCACGGGCCTGTAGCTGTTGTTAGATTACTGTATTGACCTTAGGAGCCTCGAGATTCGTGCAAGACATACGATTCTGAGTAACTGAGTTTTTTACCCATATCAACCATATACTATTTAGACAATTTTGACAATTCCAAAGAAGTTACTCACAAATAAAATCTAATTATACAATGGCTGAAGAAGTTTATTTACATTTATTCAAGGTGCCTGCACTGATAGTCAATTTCCAAGATTGTAAGTGGTACACAAAAAATAGCTGGAGATATAGGCAACAAGATATGATTCCAACGTGGAGTAGGATGTTCAACTATGGATTTAGTAGTTACTATATTAGCATAGCTAAAGACATGATTAATCACAAACATGAAGATGGTAGTCTTACGTACAACTTCTAAGAACAACAGCAGCGCTAGTGTCGCAAATATTTGGGTACGCTACATGAATCATTTTTCTCCATTAGCTTTGTCAAGACCTTGTTCTTTATCAAATTGAATATAATTTAAATTGTAGGATTAACTCGGAATTTCAATTTTTAGGATTTAATCGTTATACTCAAAAAATTTATCATTACTTGTACACACCAATTCTAAATAATTTATATCATGTACACACCAATTCCAAATAAGTTACTCAAATAGAATCTAACTAGTGTTACCCTGTGCAGATTGCACAGCTTAAAATAGTTTTGAGAGACTCATAAAATTATATAAAACTCCCAAAAAATGTGAGAGAATTGGAAGAAACTTATGAATTTCATTCATACCGTAATTATTGAAATCTTCATTATTATCTTCACATAAGAAAATAGTTTAGAGAATCACTATCAAACCATTATGTTATACAATTGAATATTACTAAAGGTGATGGGGGGGTGTAGGGATGGGGGTGGGTTTGGGAAGAGCCGTGGGATTTTCTGAGGTTGGAAAAGTGATTGGCGGGGGGGGCGATGGGGGTGGGTTTGGGAAGAGCCGTGAGATTTTGTGAGGTTGGAAAAGTGAGAGGGGAAGAGACTATCTTTGAGGGATTAGGGTTTTTATTTTTGTTTTTTAATAAATTTCATGTGTAGTGCACGTATTAGTTAAATAGGAATCCCTACTTTATTCTTCTTTCTCTATTGGAGAAAGGGGGTACTCTCTCTCATATTAGTATAAGATATAGATATAATAGTTAGCCCACAAACCCTAATTAACAAATTCCCAAATTTACAAATTCAACAAACCTTAATTAGACTACAAACCCTAATTAACAAATTCACAAATGTACAAATTCAACAAACCCTAATTTTTCCACATTCTCAAACCCCAAATACTCCACAATTCCTAATTATTCATCACACAATCCCAAATAATTTCATTCATAAAACAAAATTTATTAAGAGTTGAAATATTCATACCTACAGTTTGAGAGGGGGGGGGGAGATAATTGAAAAATGGGGAACTGGGGTAATAATTAGTCCCCCCATACCCTTGTGTTTCATTAAAAAAATGCCAGGATATATTATACTACCTTGGCATTTTACCAAAACATCGGGGTCTTTTACATATTTTTAATTTTTATATAAAAATAATGGGCCTACCCCGGTGTTTTAATCCAGTGCTATAGTAAAAATGCCAGGGTAGGCCAAACTTTTTTTTGTGTTGTGGGCTGCTTACGGCTCTTCTTGAGTGATGGTGGCTGGAGACACATACATTCCATCTTCTTGTAGGTGAGATGACTATGACGCTACAAGGTATTGCCATCATTTCAGGACTTCTGATCAATGAAATGGTTGTGACCGGAAGTATGACATTTGATGGAGAGGAGTTGATCAGAAACTTGCTCAGTGTTGAGGCCAGTGAGATGGCATTAGTCGGCCAATCAATTTGACTTTCATGGCTAAAGTCAATGTTCTCCACCCCCTTGAACAACAACTCAACCAAATACCAAATCGAGTGCTACACTAAAGCGTATATGCTTACACTATTTGGTGGAGTTATCTTTTCGAACTCTTTAGGTGACGTCGTGCCACTCATGTATCTGTCATTGCTCGCCGATCTTAGGATGGTCGGCCGGTATAGTTAGGGTTGTGCGGTATTAGTGTCTTTGTACAAAAGTCTGTGTACAAGGGCGTTGAATGTGGTGCACATGATAGGGCCGATGGTGATACTGCATATATAGAGTTGGGAGCGTATACATATTGTTCGACCCTCGAATAAGTAGGTAGTAGCAATGATGGTTGGAAGACACAGAGAATGAGGCGATGTTTGCTCTGCTTGGTGTGTACTGGACTAGGGGACACGCGTGTAGAGATAACCGACCTGGTGTTTTGAACTACTACAGAGATGAACTTGACCAGCTTTAAGATGAGTACATCGTGTGGAAGACGTACACAGACTACAGATTGGACATGCTACCACCGATGTGCACAATAATGAAACAATTGTGGTTAACGAGAGCACCACTCATTAACTTTTCTGTAGTAGAGTTTTACTTCCCCAACTGAGTCATTCGACAGTTCGGGCTGTAGTAGAGCTTAAGGAAGTGGGTCGCTTGCGTTGCATAGTCTGAAGGGAGTGGGTAGCTTGCCAGATCACAACTGGGCAATTTTTCATCAGGTATGGGTTGAAGCATGGAACGGCCGGTGGTTTGATATGATTGTTGAGGGTATTCATCCTTATGATGGGTCCTTGCACGGTTACCACATGTCTTGGTATCAGAGGGTCACACGACTATATGTTGCTCCTCCATCCACTGTACTAGCAGGGATCAAGATTCTGGTTTTGAAGAGAGCAGGAACCAGTGCCTCGGCATTCCAGCATTCAACCCATGTATCAACCAAGGGCTTCATCTTCTCGTAAAATCGTAAGATATAATTTTTGGGGTTTATTTTCTATATTTAATTTCAGCATTTATTCCAATTTGAATCATTATAATTTGTTTTTTAATACGTTCTAATTTGTTACAGATTGAAAATGCATGGGTTATTGCATGAAAATGTGTTAAGGTCTTGACAAGTAATGTGGTCGACATCATCAAGGAGTTCGCCCACGAGATTCTCAAGCCGTGCAGGTCGACACTCGAAAAGGTTGGTGAGGGAGCGATGCTTGATGCTATGTTGAAAGCTTCAGTTCTGCCTACGGGTAGACGTAAGTACGTGGTGAGGCATCCTGATGGAATAATTTGCAAGCGCCAAAATTGCAACAGGTAGTATAGTTAAAAGAAAAGAGTGTCGAATCCACAAGAACTAATTATTTTATTGAGTACTGAAATTCACCATATTATTTACTATTTGGAGAACCGAAGACCCAATTAATTTAAACGGAAAAATTAAACTAAATAAAATGAATGAAATCTAAAATTTTAGGGTCTATATGTAGCAAAAATAAATCTAGGGCTTTTGATTTCACTTAGCTAATCTCAGGGCTTTTGATTTCACTTAGCTAATCTCACACAATTCATTACTCTATGAAATTGAAAATTCTACTCTTCCATGTTGTTAACCAAAATCCCCTAATTATTCAATGTCTTCTCTCGAAATTTAATTATTTAAAGATTCATAAAGTTCTATAGATTTCTTTAAAATCAAATTAATCATGGTAAATTATCTCTAATTTAACTCAAATAATGGTGTTTAATTCTAAACTTCTAAATCACAACCACTCGGTTCCCCTATGACTCAAGATATCAAACAATAACTAGCTAGAAAATTGTAAGCATTAAGAATATAAATTAAACACACAACCATGGAAAAGTAGAAGAATAAATAACAATGAAACTAAAATTGTGTTTTTAAAGCTAGGCTACATCAAAACCTTAGAAAATTAAATTAGTTCATGGCAAAACTAAAATTAACAAACATCGTATTGGATTGCATATTGAAAAATATATAGTAGAAAACCTTGCAATAATAATGGATTATTTGCATGCAGCAAAAATTTCTTGTTGGTGCTACCATCAACAATAAATTAATCACAACAAACTCATTCATTGCAAATGTTTTGATATCCGCAAGAGATTCTATTGAATTGCTGCAAGTATTGACAATTACAAGGGAACAATTGTAACAAACAATATTCCATTACCAAAGTAGAAATAAAATATTTAATTTTTAAAATAAATTAAGTATAAACATATGCTTTACACAGATAATTTAGCCGGTCAACAATTTGATGCTAAAAATTACCCCCACTTCTCAAATATTGAGCGGGCCAAAAAAGAAAAAGAAAAAAAAAAAAAACCAATACCTTTATCTTTCTCGGGGCAAAAAAAAAACCAAATCCCACAGAATCCCCAATTTCTAATTTCATTTTCCCTCTCTCTCTCTCTCTCTATCTCTCAACCCCAAATCGAAACCCTAGCTCCCTATGATGCCAACACCCCTCAATTTGGCCTTCTCACCGTCGTTGCTTCCTCTACGTCGTCATCTCCTCAGCATCGCCGTCTTCTCACCATTGCCAAAAAGTTTCCTTTTATATGTGTAACTTATGGATTTGTCACCACTCGTTCACGCCCCTCTCTCCTCTGAATTCAAATCAAGCAGTGGCGGTAGCGAACTCGACCTGCTATCCACCTCCGACGAAGATGATAACGACGACTACCTTAACGAGTCTGAATCCGAACCCATATTCGTGCGGTCGGTCGAGAGGCTGGCAAATGATGACGACGACATGGAGGATGACTTCATCCTAATGTTCTTTTATATTTATTTTCATTGACTTCATTATATTGAAGTGGCTTCTGTAACTCGACTTGGCATTCAGGTTTAGCCTTTTACATTAGTAACTGACTAATTCTATATTAGTATAGAACTCTAGTTCTTAGCTTGTTGTTCAATCTATGGTTATAACTTAAATGCCAAATATTGTAATACATATGAAAATGTCATTAGTATTTACTTTGTTCAATTTATGGTTATAACTTAGATGCCAAATGTTGTAATACATATGAAAATGTCATTAGTATTTACTAGTTGGGGCTTGTATCTCTTTTACCATCATCATGAATGTTCGTTCTTTCAGGTTGCTATAATGGTTGGCGTGGGTAACATCTTTCGAGGGGCCTCTTGGGCTGGGTCTGCTGGTCTGGATCGTTCCTCTCCAGATTACATAAGGTATGGAAACTCATAAATTACTTTTATTTGTTATCGGTACTTAATTTCATATTCTTTTTGGTACACCTGATCATGCATAGTAGAGACAAATAACAATGGTATGCAATTTTTTACTTGGAGAAGAGATAAACCCTTAAGTCTTAACAAAGCTATATAGTATGAAGCTTTATGTGGCTGACTGCAAATTTTTAGGACAAAGGTTTTGTCATAGTGGTTATTACTAACATCTGAATTCGTCAACAATTCATGAATTCTAATGTGAAAATGCAATCATAGATGACAGATATTCTTCACATCATATGACAGTTTTGGTCAATCATTTATCGCTTTGTTGACTTTGTCTTTTGATGGTCCATTCCTTGTTGTTCTATTATTTTGCTTATTAATACATTTAAGTCGATATTGAGATTATCATAAAACCACTGGCTTCATGAATCATTTTTCTTCATTCACCTCTATCTGGAGGTCGTATCTTTTAGCACTGTGTATGCAATTTTTTTCCTCAACATTTCTCTCTTGTTTGTGGATTCTTATTTCTAGGAGAATAAGCACTATCTATATTATTTTACTTGATACTCTTCGAGCTTATTTTATAATGTATGACAAGTGTTGTTTGTTGACACATTTGCATTATTGCTTTGAACCATGTTGCTGGTATCAGCATGCCCGCAACAGTTATGAATGCAATATTTTTGCAAGCCATGATGGAGAGCATTGGCATTCCAACACGTGTTCAAACTGCATTTCGAGAAAGTAAAAGTCGTGATTTTTGCTGCCGGAACTGGCAATCCATTCTTTACAATAGATACTGCCGCAGCTCTATAATGTGCAGAAAGTATGTTCATACATATTATGCATGCAAAAACTCTGTTAGACTACTTGTGGTATCTGTAAATAAAATGTTGTGTAGAAAACAAGTTTTAGACTATAGATTTTCAAAGGCGAAAAACACTTCTACAAAAAAATATAAAAGCAGCTCTTTATGTTTGGTGGAATAATGAGGAAGCCACTATTCTACTCGGTTTTACCAAACACCTATTTTGAGGTTCAAAATGTCTTTAGATTCAAATAGTACTTTTGGCGGCTCTCAGAATGTAGAATTAAGAGTGGACAAGCCATATCCTAGAAAGAAAACTATTTTAGTAGACATTGTCATGTTCTTCTACATATTATCATCTTTTAGTATGTAACTTACATTTTCATCTGTATGATACTTTGATTCATTAGCTTCATTTCCATTAATGTGTAAGCAACCATGTCAGCCTTCTTAAATATTTTAAGTAGGCTTTACTATTTCTTTGCACTCTTAGAATACTAGCTTCATGGTTGAGCTAATATGCTTCTACTTTAGAACACAAATTAGTATGTTATGATGAAGTATAGGCTTAGTCCCATTTAGTTTTAGAACTCAAAATTTGGTTATAGTTATTTACTTAAAAATGAAGGGCTTTTCTATTGTATCAGAGCAAATTGAAGAAACTATATATGAGTTACTACCATTTATGTAAACTAAATGAGTTAAATCACCAAGTATCTACTATAGTTTTTGGAAGCACAGTGATCCTCAGTCTGATAGTCACTTGGAACATACAAATTTACAGTTAATGCAGAAGTGGTGCTTAAAGCAACAAATGTTGATGGGGACTATGATGAAGACCCCAAGCATAGTCCTAATGTTGATGGGGTCTTTGAAGAGAACCACAACATCAGCATTTTTGTGTGTGTGATTTGGAACAAAGAGTATGATTGATTTGAGAATAAAATCAACATAAAGAATAATAATGAAGCACCTATTAGAAACTAGAATGGAAATAGAAATCTGATTGTAAATGTTAGCATTAAGTCTAAACATAGAAATTGTAATGCTACTGTAAGCCCGTAATCTTAACCTTGATATCATGTTAGGTTGAGTGCATTTTAATGTCGTTGTACATTTTAATTACAGATCTTGCACATGCCTTTTCCGTTTTTCTAAACTTTGTATATAAAGTAGAAATATGTTATTGCATATATATATTGAATCCAAATCTAATTTTGTATTGTTTCTTTTTCATGTAGTCTGTATGTAGTGGCAATGACTATGAGGCTAAGGATAATGAGGAACATGCAGAAGACCTCGTGAAAAGTGAAGTTGGGGAAACATGGAAGCAGCTGCGTGTTAAAAGTATTTTTGAAAACATTTATTGTGTTTCTTGGAATTTGACAACTCATATTTTCTTCTATAGTATATTGTTGTTGTTTTGGTACTTTGAAACAAACATATAATTTTGTAATGAGAAGGTTATGAATTATATAATATTAAAGCTTATTTTGGTGTACTTAAATTTACTATTATCTAAATATATATTGATATTCAAATTGTATGTTTTGCGTTATTGTGTTTTCTTTATATATTGTGTGAATCAACATGTGAAATAATTATATGTTCTTGACTGAAAAATACATCATTTTTGTCAATTTGATTAAGTCATCCTAATATAATCAGTAATGGAGAAAACACGTGCAATTGCATTCACGAGGTAACAATTGCAAAGGAATGAGTACCTTGCATACCTCTGTAGCAATAGTTCATCAGCAACGGGAAAAATTCCTTTTAAAAAACACTTGCAAGGGACAAATTTGTTGTAGATATTCTCTTATATATGGGGACAGCAAAGTATAACTTCCATTGCAGATATTATATTGTGGCTAATATTCGCAAAGGATGGTTAAAATTCCGTTGCAAATGTGTACATTAACCAAAAGAGATTTCACAACAGCAAAATTACAAGGGAATGAAGAAAAATCCCTTAAAAATGTACACTAACCATGGAATTGCACTCTTCTACGAGGGAAATTTCTATTGCGAATGTAGCATTTTCTGCAGAAGAGAACTTTAGATGATTTTGATGAATGTTATGGCTTTTCCTCTCTACCGGTATGGCTCTTGCTCTTCAACAGTATTATGAGTCGTCTCCTCCAAATCTATTAGCCTCCAGCCTTTTCCCGATTGCCCTAGAGGACACATCAGCATCTATATATTGCACCTAATGAATCCCTAAAAAGATATACACAAATATAGCTAGCCGCACGTTACGGTCGACTGCAATTTATTGCGGTCGGCTGTTTTTTTTTTTGTTGTTCTCCAAACAGAATCTATTAGCTGTCCACTGCGTCTTTTTGTAGTCGAATATAATTTTTCTTCTTACGCAAAATTGTAGAAAAAATGATTTTTCCGGAGCTACAGCACTCCATTCCTGCCATATATTGTTGAAAAATCTACCCCATAACTCGTAGTGCTAATAGTGAAAACACACCACAAGCAATAGAAACTCCCAAGACTTAGATGAACCAAGAACAAGCCACCACAATCTATGCAAGATCCCACAAGAACACAATCAATATGTAGAGATAACCAATACTTCTTATACCCCAAGAAATACAAAGATTACAAAAGAGATTACAACTTTCAATCTCTCTCTCTCTCTCACCTTTGAAACACTCGGCACAATCCCCTCTTGAAGTTTAACAATGATAATGGCTCACCTCTTGATTACACAAATTGATGGATTAAATCCACACAAACCCTAAAGTTTACGTCCATATATATAGCTCCCAAGTAAACCCTAAAAGATAAACACAAATCCAGTAATTAGGCCTTAAATTCGTAAACCCAAAAAACAATCAACACCGAAGTCGGTCAACCGCACCCCCAAGGTCGGTCGACCGCAACGTGTAAGTCCAGACCGGAGAACTGACCAGTCTACTGCACGGTCGACCGTCCCCTCATCTGTTGGACGTGTACACTCGAAGAACTCTTGGCAGATTTGGGTCAGTCGACCGCAACTCTCTAGACCACATTCTTATACTTGTTGTTTGTCTTCTCTTACTTCTTTGTCTCATCCTCTTCTTCTCCAACTTCAAGTACTTAGTGGCTACGTGTATTTGAGGCCACAACCCTAACAATCTCCCACTTGGACCAAATACACAACGCTTCAAAGTTATTGCAATCTTTACCCTGCGTTATCTTTGCCAATCTCCCACTTTCATGAAAGACCCAAGTACTCCCCACTCTCATGAAGAGCACCTCCACCACTCCACCACATGGAGTGCACCAACCACCTCTCATCGCCTCATGAAAGATGTGCTCCACCAATCGCATAGAGCACGAATACCGGAGAAACAATCTCACGTGTCAGATTTCGTGTTATGAGACTCTCCAACTCGCAGAATCTTCATCAACACCGGATATGTTTCAAAACCTCTCAATGCACCCTCTACTTTAGAAGTCTCCGTGGACGACACCTCCACAATATCCACAGACTGTTCAACCCCTACAGTCCTAATTCGGTTATCCTCATCGGCATAATCCCGCATATCGATACCAGTGCTCTCTATCACACAAGAGCAACTTGAAGCTTCAACTATCAATTCGCAAAGTACCCTCACTGCAGCAACGTCTTGCCCTCTAGGATCACTTCCATGGCCAGCAGCTCCCACTAAATTAGTAACTTCCCCTCCACAACTGAAAGAACTCGGTTGCACCCCATACAACTTACTTCTCGATTCTGGCTGAAAGTCAACTGCAGGAGAAATGCCCCTCACGTGTCTAAGCAAATACACCGTTCCCTTACGTTTTCCTTTTGCAATCACCCTTAAACTTGCAGCTATACACCATTCCCCACTACCAACTGTAGTAGACAACCCCTCCTTGTCTAGCCTTCCAATCGAGATAAGATTTTCCTTCAAGTCTGGAACATGTCTTGTCTCCCGCAAGACAATACTTTGACCATCAGTGGTGTTCACGCGAGCAGTACCAACCCCACATACAGGACACCAGTGACCATTCCCCACGATCACATCTCCAAAAGAACTCTCCTCGTAGTCATCAAATACCTCTCTCCTCGGAGTACAATGAAAAGAAGCTTCCGAATCAATACACCAATCTTGAGTGCCCAACTCCTCCCGAGCTGATAAGCATAACTCTTCAACAAGCCCAACTTGAGCTTCCTTTGAGTATCTCTCTTCGGTTTCTCCTGTTTCTTCTTCATATAAGCCTTGCAACTGCACTTCATGTGACCCTTCTTGTGACAATACCAGCACTCGGACCCATGTCCCCCATCGTTGTCATCAGACCCACTCTCAGATGAACTACTATGATCCTTTTTCTTTGACTGCTCTTAGATCTCACACATCTCTTCTCAATGTATATTGTGAAATCTCTAGAAGATGATGATCGATACCCTCTGTTTCTCACCCTTCTCATCTTTTCGTTCAGAATGCTACTTACCACATCCTGTAGAGTCGTCGAATCTGTCATAGTACCTGTAATAGTCTATTCCACCGTACCATAATTATCGGGTAAAGTAGATAGAAGTAACAATGACTGCCCCCTCTATGAAAACTTCAAACCTGCAGCTTCCATCTAGTTGTAAACCATACAGTAATTGTTCACATGCTTTTCTACTGAACCCGCTTCCCTCAACTTCATATTAACAAATTTTTTTAAATGAAGATTTTGATTAGATGCCGATAATTTCTCATACATATCCGTGAGAATCTCCATAGCCTCCTTTGTGGTCTTTGCCTTCGAGATATGAAATAACGCTTCCTACTCAGCCCCAACTGAATCTGTCCAAGCGCCTTCTGATCCAAACGATTCCAATCCACCAAGATCTTCGCATCCTTGTCTCCACCTACCGGCTTCTCATCAAACAACGGATTATCAAGATCTTTCTGACAAAGATACGCTATCATCTGAATCTTCCACATCACAAAGTCACTCTCATCGAATCTCTCGATCTTCATCTTGTTATCGGCCATCTTGAACCAACAGCTCTGATACTACTTGTTGAAGAATCTACCCACAACTCGTAGTGCTAATAGCATAAACACACCACAAGCAATAGAAACTCTCAAGACTTAGATAAACCAAGAACAATCCACCACAATCTATGCAAGATCCCACAAGAACATAATCAATATGCAGAGATAACAATTACTTCTTATTCCCCAAGAAATACAAAGATTACAAAAGAGATTACAACTCTCAATCTCTCTCTCTCTCACCTTTGAAACACTCGGCACAATCCTTTCTTAAAGTTGAACAATGATAACGGCTCACCTCTGGATTACACAAATTGATGGATTAGATCCACACAAACCCTAGATTCTACGGCCGTATATATAGCTCCCAAGTAAACCCTAAAAGATAAACACAAATCCAGCAATTTGGCCTTAAATTCGTAAGTCCAAAAAACAATCAGCGCCGAAGTCGGTCGACCGCACCCCCAAGGTCGGTCGACCGCAACGTGTAAGTCCAGACCCGAGAGCTGACCGGTCGACCGTCCCCTCCTCTGTTGGACCTGTACACTCGAAGAACTCTCAACAAATTTGGGTCGGCCGAACGCATCCCCCCGCCGATTGACCGTGTGGTCGACCGCAACTTTCAGACTGCATTCTTCTACTTGCTGTTTGTCTTCTCTTACTTCTTTGTCTCATCCTCTTCTTCTCCAAATTCAAGTACTCAGTGCCTACGTGTATTTGATTCCACAATCCTGACATATATGACCACTCATTTCAAAGAAGACTCGACGACCAACATCTTTCATTTAGAATAAAATTGAGATTCATCCATTTTCTAGTTCAAAACAGTCGTGCAAGTTCTAGGTGATGTTATTGCTACTTTTTCGCATTGCTTTGTGTCTTCTCTTTCTCCAACTCCAAGCTCTATGATTATGTATTTTTTAGTCCACAATCCTAACAACTATCGCATTCCTTAAAAAACAAACAAACAAATAAAATTAAGTTGAAAGAAGATGAAATTCAAAGAAAGAAACATGAGCTCACAACTTTAATGTGTAAAAAGAGTAATAAAATCATGTAAAAATTACACTCATCACAACCCGGGCATGGCAGGCAGGCACGACGAGAGGAGGAACATGAAGAGCTGCAACAAGAAAAGCCATTGCATGAATGGTCGCAACAAAAATTGCCGCCACGTGAAGAGCCGCAACAAAAATTTGTGCCACATGAAATAGAGAAATTCGACGAAAATGCCCACATCTCACAGCTCACATAGGTAGGTACAAGTTGGCCAAAGACTTGTCTGAAGAGGAGGAAGCCCGCACTATACACACCAGGTTAGGTAATTCACCATATTTTTTGTAATTATTTCGAAAGTATGCTAATATTTTGTGACTTGTGATATTAAGTGTTTTTGAGATTGTGTTAATTTGGACTTATGTCATTCTTAATTTGGGCTTGTGACCTGTCACGCCCCGCTTCCCACTAGACGGAAATACAGGCACACAACTGAGGCCCAACGAATGATATACATCATCCATAAGCTGTACAGTTATAAGCTTAACAAGATATTTATAACACATTCACGCAGGCAAATATAATGATCATTTGAGCTGGAAATAGAATAACCATCATCTGGGTAATACATCAACATCGGATCAAGATGCCCAGGAATACAAGGTGCCATAATTAAAATTGTACGATAAGTAGTTCGCCATAACAACTAGATAAAATAACGACTGAAAAAAACAACATGAAGTAGTAATAATACAGTAACGATCATCTAGAAGGTCTGTTTCTCGGGTCCATCAGTACCTGTATAATTATTAACTCAAAGAAAAATGAAAAAGTACCCGTTAGAGCTAGCTTCGGGCAGCAAGTAGCAACAAGCAGTATACAGGGATAATATAACAAGATATAACATGGAAGAAACAAGAAGTAGTAGTATAAATACAATATGGAAGGAAGCAAGGAACTGGGACAATATGATCATGTAACTAGTAACCGTAAACTAGTGTATTCAAGACTTCAAAGTATAATCAATTGATAACCACGTCTCAGTTAATCAATAATCATGTAATCAAGAATCGAGAGTCATGTAATGAAGAGTCATGTAATCAAGAATCATGTAATCAAGAATCATGCATAGTAAAAATCTTGAGTTTATCTATTTTATTAACTTATCTAATGCACGCAATCCTGTGTTCCATACCACAAGTTCGGTGCATATCAATCATGTGACGTTTAGACTTAAGTAGTGAATTCTATAGGATTATGTATTCGGGTCTTCCAGTGATAGTATCAAGACATGTAATCAAGAATCATGTAATCAAGAATTGTGTAATCAAGAATTTTGTAATCAAGAATCAAGAATCAAGAATCAAGAATCACTATTACGGAAAACACGGGCCCCCTTCCGAGTATACTCCTTTATACTGTCCATTACTAAGCCGTACCCTTATCACCCCGACTTGTTATTCTTTTATAATTAATTATGAACATGCAGTTGGTACTAATAGTGGAACGGTGTAATCAAGACAGTTTAATCAAGGAAAATATCAAGGGCGGTAATCATCGGTATGAGATGTGAAACAGGTACATGTATCGAGGATAGTCATCATGGAATTATCAAGTGGTATAAATTGTATTATATGAGAAAATCTATCAACCTATTATATCTATGCAAGTTATTATTATATAACAATACATATAGTTCAGTTCATTAAATATGAAAAATAACGAGTTTATATGCAAAAACTTAGAGATGAATTTTTAGACAACAACACTTATCTGCGTTCAAATTCATTTTACCGTTTCTACATGAAAGTAAATCCGATTCTGTCAGAGATTCTAGAAAGTAGACTCTTTTTCGGTTCCAACGCATAGTCACACGATACATTCTAGAGAGAGTAGCTATGTGTACAAATTTTTTTTCGCTGGTTTCGATGTTTCGTGCACATTCTGGAAATTCAAAGACACGGTACTAAAATATCAATAACTTATAATCTATACATCGGATTGAGAAACCGTAAGATGTTCTGAATTCTAGACTCGATGGGCTACAATTTTCATGTAGAAAGTTCTTCGATCCAGTATCGGGAACATGGTCGAATTCTTAGTGCAAGGTCAAGAAATTTAGAGATTGCAAGTTTTGAATATTTGATATTCGATAACACGATTCGAAGTGTGTTAACTGTTCACTCTTGAGTTGATATAGCATGGAACAAGTGAATAGAACGGAATAAATTATGATGATAACTAGACTACTTGCCACGAGTCCAAAAAAAATGCTTGTACGAGAACAAAAAGAGTGTACAAGATACTTGCCTTATAACGTGACGATTACAATGGTAGTGTTAACCATGGAAAGAAGAAGCGACGTCGGCAACAAACGGCAGCAAGAATGGCAGCAAAACGGAAACGAGCGAGCAACGATAGCAATGGTGAGCCACAGCGGTGGGCGACAACAACAACGAGGAGATGATGCGGCGTGCGGAGACCGAGTGAGTTCGGGTTGTTTTTCGGGGTTCACGGGTTTGAAGAAGGCAGAGGAGAAGGAGAGGTAGAGATGAGGGGTGAGGTGTTATGTGTATGTATATATATAAGAGAGAGAGAAAGAGATGAGAGGTGTGGGATTGGCTACATGCATGTGTGTGTGTGTGTGTGTGTGTGTGTGTGTGTAGGGATAGAGAATGCATGCAAGTGTATATTAAATATAGAATGCATGCAAGTGTATATGCATGCATATTATTATATATATATATTATATAAGGAGAGAAAGAGAGGTTGGCTGCATGCATATGTGTGTGTGTGTGTATATAATATATATAGAAAGAGGGATGGAGGCAGTTGTAGAAAAATGTAAAAGAAGGCAGAAGAGGGGGCTGACGAAAGAGAGGAGTAGGTAGTAGTAGGGGTGGTGGAGGCAGTAGAGTAGGAGAAAAATCAGAGAGATGTTGGTCGTATGCAGAAGTGGAGAAGTAGAGATTATAGGGAGGGAGAAAAAGAAGCGTAGGAAAGAAGAAAATAAGGTGTAGGAGAGCAGAGTTAGGTTAGTTGTTGGATTAAGAATTAAGATTAGGATTAGGATTAATCAGAGTTAGAATTTGAATTTAAACTCCGATCGAAAAAATCACAAAATTATAGAATTGATCAGAAAAATATTCTGGCTCTAGACAAAGAGTCCAAAGAGAAGAATAGAAAATAAAATTGATCTGGAAATTGAAGTATAAAAATTCATATAATAAAATACATACAACTGGAACAGGGAGTTATACTAATGTTATATTTCGACTTTTCATGCAATTGTGATGTATTCTGAAATATTGTGAAAGTGTGCTATATTTGTGATGTTGGGAACTTGAGTCTAGTTTGTGATTTATTGTGATATCTGTCATGTTGAAAAATTATGATTTGTTATTGATTTGATGTGATAGTTGTGATATTGAGAAATTGTGAGATGTTGAGAAAATTATATGTATCTCGATTGTTTAGAACTGTAAACAGGAAAACACTGATATCTGATATTCAGATATTAATGTTTCAACTGAGGCCGATGTTGGGTGTGATTTGTTCATGATTTGATGTGATAGCTGTGATGTTGGGAAAATTATATGTATCTTGATTGTTTAGAATTGTAAACAGGAAAATACTGATACCTGATATTCATATGTCAGTGTTTCTACTGAGACCACATCTCCCAATTGCGTCCGCAGTTGAATCCAATTCTTGCCTCTCTGACTTGCTCTATGATTTAGATAGCAAATTTGCGTATAGTCTAGGCCGCAGTTGGTCACCATAGCCTAAACATAGAGAGGAAATCAGAGAGCAAAATTTGTGTATAGTCTAGGCCGCAGTTGGTCATTGCAGCCTAAACATAGAGAGGCTGCAATTAACTGCGGCCTCAGTTTAATCCTACTTCTCGCATCTCTGAATTGCTCTCTGATTCAGAGACCAAATTTTGGTTATAGTCTAGGTGGTAGTTCCCAACTGCAGCCTCTCTTTTATGTAATTTTTCCAATGACTTGTAGCTCTCTGGAAAAATTACATAAAAGAGAGATCACATTCCCCAACTACGACCTCTATTTAACATTAAAAACTTTAATTTTTTTTCTAAGTCTCCACCACTTGGATCACTGTGTCTCACCTGTTTTCAATTTTTCAATCAAGACGCGGTTGGGAACTATGACATTCAAAAAAAAACACAAAGAAGAAGCAGCAGTTAGGAATTGCAGCTTCAAAATAGTTGTAACCGTAGTTCAGCTGACGTGGCATCGACTAGCTCACCCAGGAAAATAGTTAGGAAAGTGTCGTAGTTTGGAAAAAAAAGTTTCAAAAAGTGGCTTAGCACGGAAAAAATTCCATCTCTTCTTTCAATATTTTGAAATGAAGAAAGAAGAGGAAAAGTAGGGGTTCCCACTCAAATTATGATTTTAAAATTTGAATTTAGAGAGAGAAAATCAACTTAAAATGAAATAATTAACTAAATTGACTCTCCTTGATTTCGGGGCTCATCCTTTTTCAAAATCACCTCCTCCATCTCCCTCTCTAATCGACGACCCTCTCTCTTGCTCTTGTTTTTTTTTCCTTCTTAAAAAAGGTATTATCCTCACAAACAACTCTCTCTTAATGATAAGGTTTTCTACAATCATGGTTTTTTTCTTTTTTCTTTTTTAACATCAAGATTTTAGATGTTGTTATTTGTTAACTTCTGCTTGTAGTTTTAGTTCACTTACATTAATATTTGTGGGCGATTGCTTAAATTATTGGGGAAAAAATTACTTATGAGGTGCGGTACACATTAATCATTATAATTGGGTGAAGATATAATAGGTAGACGAGGACGTGGACGTTCATTTTTCTTTGTATACATTATTTGAATGATGTACTTCAGATTTATTTGCAATTTTCTTTTTCTTCAAATACTTTAAATGTATTGTTTTGGTTTCAAGATTCAACTCTTATAATGGGGTTCTTAGTGGTTTGTTAGAATTATTCATCGGGCCTTCGGGTGTCAACTTTTCAATAAGACTAAGAGGTTCTTCGGGATTTATTGCTACACAATGTATTTTTTGTATATGAGAAATTTTATTTTTCATATACTTCCATACATATCTTTTTTTTATTTATAGCAAAAACCATGTAATCTAATTTTGTGATTAAAAATGTTTGTATGTTTTTATTATAATAATTTTTTTGTACGTTGAAGTATGAAAAAACAATTATGGTAGTTTATAATATTTGTATGTTCGAAAATAATTGAACAAATTATTTTTTAATATTTTTTCATTTTGAAAAGTTTGTGCAATATTGGACAAGGGTGCACAAGTTATATTATAATTATAAGAGAAAACTGAGCCTCATATTTGTATAAGGAAATTTTCTCATACAAAATGTAACGCCCCGAATCCCAAATACACTGAATTCGAGATGTTCTACAGGATCTTTTCACTTTCTTTAGTACAATTTTACAGGGAAATTAAAACTTTTCATCATACATCAGAGATTACATCAAAATTACACTTTTCTTTTGCACAGCGGAAGTAAAATTTACAACAATTGAATAAAAGTACAACAGCATGATATAATCTTTAAGCATCCATTCTTCTTTAATCTTTAAGTCATTTACCTGCATATAAGACTGTGAGTACGTCAGTTTATTCAACCGATGAACATTATACACGGCCATCCTCTCTATGCCGGAAATAGTATAACTTAACTTTCCATATTTAACAAACACAAACTTGTCACAATTCAAACTAAAGGGACTACCCTATTGATGTCGTGTTGTGATTGTGCACTTAATCCTTAATGCATTTATTTATGTTACATGACACTAATGCGCACTTGTTCGGATTCTATGCATCCCATACTACATAGGTCCGAGGGCAAGCCCTTATTCGTTCTTCATCTTTCTAGGGTTCAATCCCCCGTTATGACTTAGTCTACTACTGTAACTACGGTAGTGTCTTAGATGTCCTATGATCTACGAGCCCATGTCCAGGCAGCCTGGAGGGAATCCCATGCACTGACACGACGCATCGAGCAGGCAACCTATGGACAATTCAGCCTCCGCCATGGAACAATGGCACTACCCATAGCCACTCGAACATCCCACGAGCGTCGCCACCGGGACAGTACTCGGGATCAGTATCCACGCCATGTCACGACGCATCGTGAAGGACCTGTGAATACCCTCTCGCCGCAAATCCGTTGGCCCCCATACCCGTGTTTTTCTTCTACTTTCATCACATCTCCACTATGTACTAATCTTTAGTTTTATTAAAAATCATGAACAAAATTAATCTCTAGAGTTAGCCTCTCCATCAACCGGACTTGTTCATTCAATTCATCATGACCAACCTTGGTCTAATTTCATTTCATTTCATTTTCTTTCTCAATGCCGGGGAGACTTAGCTACTCCATTTCAAATTTCATTTCACAATCTTCAACTTATAAAATTTCCATATCGAGTTCTCATACTCATATGTACATTATCTTTTCAATCCATGATTTCTCATTTTGTTCACAAGTCCATCATTGAGTTTGCATATACTCATCCATTATCACATCATAATAATTCTACATTACTAAACAATGTACACATTTCATTTTATTCCACAAAGATAATTGCATCATATCATATAATCACATTTCTTTTTTTTTTGCCAAATCAACACTTAATATTCCAATTCACTTATTCTTTCAAGTTATAGTTTCATACCAATAATCCATTTAGAACCATATGTCTATATATGCTTTTTGACTCCAAACCATAGTAAAATTTATTCAAAAAAATCCCAAACCATTCTTATAAAATTCCTTACATTTTTCTGAGAATTTCCATATATTTTTTTCATAATTTTTGGACATCAAAAACTCCCAAAAAATATTTTTTTCCCATCTTGCCATTAGCAAGAATCGAACCCAAGCACACCACCGACACAGCCTAGAGCACAGACCGCTAGGCCAGTTGCCGAGCACAGTATAAAAGCAACTGAGAGCTATAAATACTCTCAGTTCGCTGATTACTAGTTTTGAAAGAATTAAACAAAAAAAGTGTTGATCCAGGGATTCGAACCGTTCAAACCAGAGAAGCCAACCGCAGTCAGTGGCTGCCTGAGCTAGTAGCTCGGGTTGTCACAATACCCAATAAAAACCTATATGTTTCATATTCGTACTGTTTAAAAGAACAACTCGATGTTCAAATTAATCTAGGTTCATATTGCCTTTGTAAAACTACTGACAAATTCCAGATTAAATCCTCTTCACATGAATTTCATAACAGTAAGTATAAAATAATTTTTTTGTACTAAAAACATGGTTTTTTCCACACAAATTAATAAATTGTTCATTAAGACTACCATACTTTTTATTTTCGATATTGAATACTCAAATAGTCCTCTAATCCCTTTTTATTCACAATTTTTCTTATGATAATTCACTGTTATTAATTTTTTATTCACAACACATACATTTTTGGATTTATCCATACCCATATCAACAAAAGGTTTTATTTAGCACATGAATAGGTAAAACTCAAAACTACTAACTTTTGAGTAGTTCTACTTTGATGATAACAAAGTAATTCCATTGGTTCATCTATGTCACAAGTATACTACTACTCATTAATTAGCATAATTACAACTCAATCCTTCAAGAAAATCATTCTTTTCAAATTAAAGTGTACCATCTTCTTAATCAATTTCATGTTTCAACCATACAATTAACAAGCGTTCTAATTGGAAATTTTCATGCATCATGCTAGCAATATTCCACCATCATTCATTCAAACTAATAATCATGGAGAATTCTACACACAATTTACTTCCATGCTAGAATTTCACACAAGTTAATCACATCATTTCAATCCATTCATACACTAACTTTCAATTTAAGTGTGTTCTTATTAGTATTTTTCATGCATAGTGTTGATAATTAAAACTAGCATAGATTTCTACATTAGAAATATGAAAGTTTTACCCACCTTGAATGGAGAGAACTAAACAATTTAGCAACACAAGCCTTGCAAATGAAAGCACCACCTCCTAGCTAAAAGCGTGCACAAGCTCCAAGCCTCCAAGCTACACCGAATGCTTCTTCTCCTTGTAGTAGCCGGCCACCAAGCAACAAAGCACTCAACTCTCACTCTTTTATAACTCACACTAATATTAAATAAGACTATAGTTTGGAAATATGAAATTGCATATGAAAATAGCCATGAGAGGGGGGGTATTTATACTAGGAAATGAGTGAAATGGAGGGCCAAGATTGATTGGGTGGTTGTAGAATGGAGGGTCTAGATTAAAGTAGGAGTTATGAAAACTACCCACATCCATAAAACTACCTCCATGATCACCATGTCTAATTCCAAAATCCCTCCAAAAAGCATGCATATCGGCCTAGGAAGAAAGTGTGCAATGCACGTGTACGTGTAGTGCACGTGCATGCAACTAGGCCAAATTTGTACCTTTTAATTTTGTACAAAAATAAAATAATGATAATTTAGTCTTCTACATAACAAGTTTTAATTAAAAATAGATTTATTCATGGGCTTTGTTTTTGGGCCAAAATAGTTTATTAAAATAAATAAAATAAAAATACATTTGGGCTTTAAGAAAAAGGGCCTTTTTAATTAAATCAAAATAAGGCTTTAAAGAAAGGCTTTTTGTACAAAATAATTTGAGAACACATAATTAAATATTTCTACACATCATTATAAAAAATAATTCAACCCAAAATATTGCACGTGCACACTACGTGCAAAATAATAATTTTTCATTAATTGAAAAAATCAGGGTATTACACAAAAAGATGTGTCAAAACAAGAACCCTTGGATTATAAGTTTGATCAAAGAACTCATTATTTGGTTCTCCTGTAGATTCATTGAACTCTATATATGAACTCTATTCTTTTTCAAGTTTGAGTCATAGAATTTTGAAGGACGTATTTATAAGGAGAAAAGTGAGCCTCATACTTGTATGAGGAAATTATTTTCCAAACTAAGCCACTTGCCAAAAAAATTCCATGGGTGAGCCACTCTCTGCCACGTCAGTTGTAGCCGTAGTTGGGAACTGCGACAACAACTCTACTAAAGTCGCAGTTCTCAACTGCGACTACTTCATTAAACTTTTTAAGCTTGTATCGGTTCCTATATGCGGCAATGGTGCAAATCGTTGTCGCAGTTGGGAATAGTGACCGTGTCTCAAAACTTTGAGACACAGAAAGCCCTTGTTAGAGATAGGGTAGGATACTTAGAAAAATGCTAAGTCAAAATATGTTGCATAGAGTAATTGCGAACTGCAGCCTCAATTATACTATTCCCGCAGTTAGGAACTGCGACATAAAGAAGTTAACACGGCTTGTTAAGTTTTGAGTCTCATCTATCTCCCCCTCATTTAATCTCTCTCTCTCTCTCTCTCCCCTCCAACTCTGAAACCCAAATCTCAAAACCATATATCTCAAATTCCTCTATCTACTCTGATTCCTCCAGCTCCGTCAAGTCTTTTCCCACTCCTCCGACTCCTCCAACTCTGTCAAAGCCCTTTGTTACATATTTCTCTCAATTCTCTCCAATTCTGAAACCCTAATATAGATATTTCCCTTATTTTTACATCATTCTCCAAATCAAAAACCTAATCCGAAGTTGTATATAATTCCTTAGCACAATTTTGAATTTTTATTTATAATGTTACAGCTAATATAACAAGTCTTTCATGTTTGTATAAGTTGTTGGCAATAATCTTCGTCTACCGATATTGGGCCAGGTCCGAGAGACCCAACACTACTAACATTGTAGCAGAGTTTCAGATCCCAGTCCATGTGGAACGGTTCATTGAAGGAGTGCACTTTATGTACGCACACGACGTTGTCAATGCACCCACGTAGACACAACTTGTTAGTTGACACTGGTATCTATGGAGTAGGATTGATGAGGTCAATAAAGCTAGATCATGCTCTGCTTACAACTCTTCTCGAGATATGGCAGCCGGATACACGTTCGTACCATATGCCCGTAGGAGAAATGACCGTCACACGTCAGGCTATCGTGTTCATTTCAAAACTTCGGATTGATGGGATGGCGGTGACTGGTAGTATGGGGTTTGGCAGGGAGCAGCTTATTAGAGATTTCCTCAGTGTTGAGCCAAGTGAGTCAACTTTTGTTGGCCAATCTATCCGCCTCACCTAGTTTAAGTCAATGCTCAATAGATTGTTGAATGATGATTCATCCGAGTTTCAAGTTCACTGCTACACCCAGACCTACCTGCTAACCCTGTTTGGAGGTGTTATCTTCCTGAACTCCACTGATGAAACCATACATCTGATGTACCTCCTGTTGATAGCTGACCTTAGTTGCTCGGTACAGTTGGAGTAGTACCACATTAGCATCCTTATACAAGAGTTTATGTGGAAAAGCATTGAATGATGTACAGATGATGAGGCTGATGGTGATACTATTATTTTTATTTTATCTTATATTCACTTTCTTTCTCGAAAAAAAACTTTTCTTTCATCGAAACAAAATTTTTACCCATAATTCTAATTCCAATACAAGCAAAAAAGGTACACATTTAGTGAATATAAATTTTCTTGAAAAGTATAATTTTCTAAGTATTTCAACTTCTACATCTATTCAAATGCCCCTTTATTGTATTATTTTAAAAAAAAATGGAGTACGACCACCATGCTTCCTTAAAGCGAATAATGAAACAAACCCAAAAAAATTAGGAAAAATGCCTAGAACATCCCAGAAGGCTAGGACCAGAATGAAAAACAAAATAGAGTGCTTCAACAACCCTTGAGACTAGGTCACAATTTTTTTTTTTTTTTAGCAACAAGCCATCCTCCCAACTCTAGCACCCCACCCCCTCAAACTCGTGTTTACCTAACAGCCTTGCTCATCCTGTGCTTAGTCCAGAGAGATATCAAATGGGATGGGCCTTGATAGGCTCAAATTGGGTTAGATTATAGGATTGATAAAAATAATAGTTAAACCTACTACCCCTAATTCGAATTCAAAACCGAAAGCCACAAACAAGACAAGAGACAGCTAGGCATGGAAGACAAATTTGACCATACCAAAATATGAGCATAAATGCTATGCATACCTCAAATTTTATCCCAAACATACTCCAACTACTAAAAGACAAACCTCGACCACTAAAAGATAAAACAAAAAATGAGTAAAATATTACGCAAACCTTGTGTTTTAATGGTTGGGATATGTTTGGAGTAAATTTTGAGGTATGTGTAATCCTCCACGAAGATGAGAGGGTGGTTATCTCCTTCTAGGCTTCTACCACCAGTTACCACTGTAAAGCCTCACTGGTAAGTTGTCTTTCATATGCCTTTTTGACCCCCTATGAGCAAAAGCCACCTACCTCATCATGACTTGTGGTTGCTGATTGACACCTCGATGTCGACCATCGAAACGACGACACAAGCAACAATACCTTCCTCGACGCCCTCAATTTGAGAAAATATCAAACTCACCACATATGAACGTTATTCCAATGGAGTCAACGAACATGACGAATTGGGTGGCGGCATCCCCTTTGCCGCACTTGAAAAAGATCCGGTCAAATCCCTCTGGAAAAGGCCTCGACAAAATTGATGATAATGCTCCTTCCCTCTTCTTATTGCAACTTTAGACGATGTTAAGAGGACCGTTAGGCTTTAGCTGTAACACAGCCTCCTCACCTCACCTAGCGCCTCTCGCCACCGTTGTCGAGTTCGTCAATGTTGTTGTCCTTCCCTGCACATAGCCTTGCCTTCTTGTTCCCCAAAATTGGTCACAATATCCTCTGTTCTTGGCTTATTGGATTAAACTCAATGGAAAACCAAATGGGGGAGGGGAAGAGGTATCCTTCTCTCCTCCCTAGATTAGCCTAGCAGCAAAGGGAAGGAGTCGGGGAGGAGAGAGAGAAACAAATGCTCTTATATTGTTGGTCGGTGGTGGTACATGTCATTACGATCTACCATACTAATCTGCGTGTTTGCCTAGTCAAAATAAATAGTAGATAAAAGAAGATAACATTTGTATTTGCCGACTCGGTCTTATCATCTAGTGCCCCCGTCAAAACCCTGATACCCTCCCATCCTTAAACCCCCTTCCCCCCCCCCCCCCCCCCCCCCCCCCCCCAAAATAAAATGCAATTCCCCTTCAAAAACTCCAATCCAAACCCCAACCCTAACCCTAACCCACTCCCTTCCTTGTTCAACTCCCTCAAAACCCAAGCCACCAACTTCCTCCAATCCACAATCACCAACCTCAACAACCACCACCCCAAACCCCAACCCCCATGGGCCCGCATCCCCCCCACCGCCGGGACCAAAACCCACCGCCACTCCGATATGAGCGTGTCGGCGAAGGAGATGGAGGAGCGGCTTGCCGGCGTCCCCGTCTACGCCCTCAGCAACGCCGACGAGGAGTTCGTACTTGTTTCCGGCGTCAGGACGGGCAAGTCGCTGGGCCTGTTCTGCTTCAAGAAGGAGGATGCCGAGACGCTTCTCAATCAGATGCGGTCCATGAATGTCGATATGCAGGAGGGGTCTAAAGTTGTGCCGGTCGCTCTTAGTAAGGTGAAATTATTTCTTTGAAATTCGTGCCATGTTGGTTGTGTGGGAGACATTATTCGTGCCAACAATTTGGGATAAAAGATTAACGCTTTTCTGATATTTTCAACTGTTTTTAGTTAGGACTACCAAACTCATATAATTTTAGCGTGTTGTTAGCTGGTTGTCTTGAGAGCCCAAGGAAAATTTTCGACATTGTGATAGAATCATTCTTATATGCCTTATTTAGAGTCCATGCAAGAAACATCGCTATATTTACGAGAAAATGATCTTTTTGGTGCAAACCTTATCATATTATTGAATTGATTTCTGAAGATGATGAGGATTGGTGATGTAGAAGAATATAGGCAGTATCACCCGAACCACAATTGCAAATGGTTTTAAGAAATGCTTTCGCAAATCCATTTATAGAACGAGAGCTCACTAATGGTATTGAAGGTAAGCTGTTTCCCGTAAGCCGAGGCAACATTGTCTAGGTCCTGATTATTTACCTCCCTCAATGTTTATTGAGTAAACAATAGTTCATGTTACTTTTAGCTCTATGCAATTCATATTTTGAATCTAGTTGATCAAATCTTCCTAAACTAATTTGCTCTAGGGTAAATAAATCATCAGCGTACTAGCTTAGTAGACAACTGTAGGTTAGGAGTTTGGACTTTCTTGTGTAAACCTAAAGACGAATTGGTTGATCATCCACACTGGTAAAATCTATAACTTACAGAGGTTTGCTGATTTCTCCCAGTGTAGTTTGGCTGGGATGCATGGATGGTGAGTTCAACTCAGTCAAAGCAACCTCTCAGCTTTAAAGCTAGCATACTTGCTCACCCGAGACTTGAGAATTCTGACAGATTATTTCATCTATTTTATCTTCCTTTCGTGTCTGCACACTTGAATAGCTACAGATTACATACATACTTTATTGTCCTTTTGATGTCCTAAAATTATGTATATATTTATTTAACATAAATTTTAGTTTTATTTTGATCTGCATTGGCATTGACAATGACTCCAGTTGGGGGAATTTGGTATAACTGCACAAACCAAATTTGGTTAACGTTATGGTTTTACTGCAATTTAAAAAAGAGCAAAATTTTCCATAGCAAATGAACAATTTTTATTCAGGATGTAGTTGAGCCGAAACACTCAACTGGATGATGGTCTAAACTTTCCTAGATGTGAGAAAATTGTCTATTACATCCGTAAATGGAACCCGATTATCTTTTCTATAACTCTTCTATGTATGATTCTACTAGAATCCCTTCACACATTTGCTCTCTCTGCATAATGCCTTCCTGAACAGTAAACACCATTCAGTTTGTCATTTTATAGCATTTCTATCAAAGATAACTTTGGTGTAAGTTTATTGATAAATACATATATCGATCTATCACTGTTGTTTACTATCACGATAAATTTTTTAAATTGCTTAATTAGCAAATTACCTGTAACGCCCCTGATCTGTATTCTCACGTGTCACATGGTATCACAGGTGTAACATTTTCCACCAAAACATTTCCAAAACAATTTTATTCATAAAATAAATTCAACTTTCTTCATATTACATATCTTTTCAAAATACAAGTATATTTTATTTGAAGACATAATATGCTTCTATTATATTTCTTCGATACTACTGCAAATTGTGGCTCTTGATATTTCTTCTTATAGTGAACCTGAAACTTAGAAATAATAAAGTTGAGCACAAAAATTTACTCAGTTAAGGGTTGCAACGCTGAGGTGCCATAATGATGGATAATAATTCAACTGTAAAATTAGAACATATAGGTAATAATAACATTAAGGATGATTTTAAACACAATGGTGGTAACAATTTTACAATCATAGTAGAATAGAATTATTTGTAAAGAATCTTCTTTTGATGATTAAGTCGTTTATTTTTAAATAACTGAGTGGCTTGTAAGCCCCTATTTGAACAAATCTCGATCCTGGCAATACCGACATACTGAGGGTACTCTTCAACCTCCTTTTTTTGGAGATAATCCCCACAATCCATACCCCATGCCTGCAGGTTGTTCAACTCAGTTTATTTACTTAAATTTTTTATAACAAAAACAACTTTATACATATGTATGAAAAACATAACTGATTTAACAAACGAAGATGAGAGGATACTAGCTAAATAAAATTTGACAGTGAAAGAAAAGAACAAAAAACAAGTACGTGTATGAATCCCTTAAACAAACCTTTTCTTCTACTCCGTAGCACTTCTCTTTGTTCTGTTTATTTTTGTGTTGTTTCCCTTTTTTCTTCTTCTTTTCTTTCTTGATGTATAACAAGGAGACATGTCCCCCCTATTTATAGGAAAAACAATATGCTACATAACCAACATGTGGAATAGTGGTTCATCTTCTAACCGGCTCTCTCTTTCTATCTTAGTCGGTGTTCAATTTCTGAGGCTTGGACTTTTTGGAGTTAATTTAATTAACTTGGCACCCAAGTCAATTGAATCTTAGCTGCCAAGTTTAATTAAATCCAAAGCTATCCATTCACATAGGACACCCGACATCAAAAGCCCATATTTCATCTCAATATTTTACAAGTAAAATTTTCAAAAAGCCCCTATTCTTTAATTTACTTTAATTAAGTCCATAAGAGCACATATACCACCAATCTTTTCTTTCTAATCCCCGTGGAAAACAAGCTTAAGAGATTTTTAACCCAAAATTTTAGTTTAATTCTTTCATATTAAAATAACTTATCTCTCTCTCTCTCACACACACACACACACCCACACACACACACACACACACATATATATATTTGTCATTACCCTTATCATTATTTTTTTTATTATTAAGATTATTATTATTATCATCATCACATTGTTTGGTTTATTACAATTTCTCCCACCTTAAGACATTTTTCCTCATAATATGATTTGTCTAGCGTTTGAAACAATCATGGGTATTTCTTTTATTAGTTCTTTCGGTTCCAAGTGACTTCTTCTACCGAATGATTTTGCCATAATATTTTTACCAGCGGAATTCTTTTTGTACGAAGGATTTGTTCTTTACGTTCCAGGACTTTTATTGGTATTTCTTCCTCAGAAGAACACGGGCAACATGTGAATCATGTTTATTTATTCTTTTGGTTAGATCATATTAAGTAATCTTTTTTTAATTATATTTAAAAATTAAACCTAACGACTTATTTCATAATAATAAACTTAATCCAAAAGTAATTGCATACAACCAATGGATTTCACCTTTTATTTTATAAAAATACATGTGTTCTATGTGTTACCATACAATTACTAAATCCTCTAGTTAGAATACTTGTATGAATTTTTTACCAAACTATCCCACTTTTTGTAAGTATGTACGAAACTATCCCTGTTTGAAAATTTAATACCAAAACATCCCTGTCGCTAACTGAGTTAGCGCACCTAGTAATTTTCTTTGCGCTAACTCAGTTAGCGTGCTGCAGGGGATATAACTTTCCCCTCTTGTTTGGGTGTGGCAAAAAACTCACCCAATATAGACATGCTAACCCCGTTAGTGTGCCTCTTTATACCAAGGCCGTTAACTCGGTTAGCGTGTGTCGATTATTAGTCTGTTTGTGAAGATAGGCATACACGTTAACTCAGTTAACGGTCTTGGTAAAACAAGGCACGTTAACTGAGTTAACATGTGTGAGTATCTCCAATTTTCAGAAAGTTTCAACTTTCTGGAAACTTAAAATCTTCACAGTCGTTAACTCAGTTAACGGCCTTGGTAAGAATAGGCACGTTAACTGAGTTAACATGTGTGAGTATCTCCAATTTTCAGAAAGTTTTAACTTTCTGGAAACTTGAAATCTTCACGGTCGTTAACTCAGTTAACGGCCTTGGTAATAATAGGCACGTTAACTGAGTTAACGTGTCTATAACGTGTCTATACTTAGTAATTTTTTACCCACACTCCTCTTTGAGGTAGTGCCCCACACTGTCCCATCTACGAATGCTAACCCTGTTAGCACGAGTGGTTTAAACATGCATGCTAACGGAGTTAGCGTGTCTATATTGGGTGAGTTTTTTCGCACATCCAAACTAGAGGGGAAAAGTTGTATCCCCTGCAGCACGCTAACTGAGTTAGCGCGAAGAAAATTACTAGGCGCGCTAACTCAGTTAGCGACAGGGATGTTTTGGTATTAAATTTTCAAACAGGGATAGTTTTGTACATACTTACAAAAAGTGGGATAGTTTGGTAAAAAATTCTACTTGTATAGAGGCTATTTAGTCTTACGTATGGACACCATTAGTTTTATCCTTTAGAAAGAAATCTATATGTGCATGTATGCATGCAAAATTACTATGTCCAGTCGTCTCCTTCTACTTTTAAAATATATTCTAATTATTTTCTCAAAAATAAATTTTACTATTTCCTTCAAAAAATATAATTTAAATAAATTTGGGGCCCTGATACCAAATTATTTGTAGCGGGCCTGGCCCATATACTCACGTGTCACAAGGAATCACAAGTATAACATTTTCCATCAGAACATTTTGAGAACAATTTTATTCATAAAATAAATACAACTTTCTTCATATTACATATCTTTTCAAAATACAAGTTCATTTTATTTGAAGACATAATATGCTTATATTCTGATTCTTCGATACTCCTGCAAAATGTGGCGCTTTATATTTTCTTCTTATAGTGAACCTGAAACTTAGAAATAAAAAAGGGCGAGCACAAAATTTGCTTAGTATGGGTTGCACTGTTGGGGTGCCAGAACGATGGATAAACGATGGATAATAATTCAGCCGTTAAATTAGAACGTATAGATAATAATAAACATAAGGAGATTTTAAACAAAAACAAAATGGTGGTAACAGTTTTACAATCATAATAGAACATAATTATTTTATAAAAATCTTCTTTTGATGATTAAGTCGTTTATTTTTTAAATAACTGAGTGGCTTGTATGCCCCTTATTGAACCAATCTCGATCCTGGTAATACCGAGGGTACTCTTCACCCTCCTTGTAATCCCCACAATCCATACCTCATAACTATGGGTTCAACTCAGTTTATTTACTTAAAATTTTTATAACAAAAGCAACTTTATACATATGTATGAAAAACAGAACTGATTTAACCAACAGAGATGAGAGCATACTAGCTGAATGAATAACATTTGACAGTGAAAGAAGAAAAGAAAAAAAACCAAGTACGTTATGAATCCCTTACTCCATAACACTTCTTAATCTCTTTATTTTATTTTTTTCTTTCTTGATGTCTTACAAGGAGACAAGTCCCCTTATTTATAGGAAAAACAAGAGGCTACATAACCAACACATGTAATACTGTAATAGTGACTCATCTTCTAACTGACTCTTTCTATCCTATCCGGCGTTCAATTTCCCAGGCTTGGATTTTTTTTTTGCAAGTCAATTTAATTAACTTGGCCCCTAAATTAATTGAATCCTTGGCTGCCATGTTTAATTAATCCAAAGCCATCCATTCATGCAGGACATCCCACATCAAAAGCCCATATTTCATCTCAATATTTAATAGTAAAAATTTCTAAGTCCCTATTCTTTAATTTATTTTAATTAAGTCCATAAGAGCACATATACCACCAATCTAATTTTTCTAATCTCCATGAAAAACAAGCTTAAGAGATTTTTATGCCAAATTTTTAGTTGAATTATTTCATCTTAAAATAACTAATATCTATCTCTCTCTCTCTCTCACACACACACACACACACACACACACACACACACAGATATATATATGAAAATCTTCTGTTGCAAACGCACTGTACCGTGCGAACCATTGAAGCCGTTGTTTGTAACAATGGCTTGAGTCAAAATTGGGCGTTACGCACGCTACACTGCATTTGCAACCGAAGATTTTCATATATATATATATATATATATATATTTATATCGCTAAGTTTGTGTATTAATGTTTATTATTGTCACTACCCTTATCGTTATTATTATTATTATTATCACTTTGTATGGTTTATTACATAGTAGGCTTCATTGTTTGCTTCTCCACCTCCTATCAATTCCTAATTTACATTATAATGATTGTCTTATTATTTTCTTTACTCTCTTTTGGAACCTTCAACCTTCACAAGAAGCCGAATTACTGTCTCATCTGCTCTATGCTTTTTTCACACACTCACACACACACACACAGATATATATATGAAAATCTTCTGTTGCAAACGCACTGTACCGTGCGAACCATTGAAGCCGTTGTTTGTAACAATGGCTTGAGTCAAAATTGGGCGTTACGCACGCTACACTGCGTTTGCAACCGAAGATTTTTCATATATATATATATATATATATATATATATATATATATCGCTAAGTTTGTGTATTAATGTTTATTATTGTCACTACCCTTATCGTTATTATTATTATTATCACTGTGTATGGTTTATTACATAGTAGGCTTCATTGTTTGCTTCTCCACCTCCTATCAATTCCTAATTTACATTATAATGATTGTCTTATTATTTTCATTGCTCTCTTTTGGAACCTTCAACCTTCACAAGAAGCCGAATTACTGTCTCATCTGCTCTATGCTTTTTTCTTTTCCTAGAACTGCAAAAGTTCCTGACCACTTGATAATTCAGTTAGAATCCTACCCGACATTCAGGTAGGATTTGTATATCAGATCTGACAATCTATTGGGCAGGCCATGTATCCTATTGAGTCGATTACTTCTAGATATCTAACTCTATTACAGGATGTATATGAATATCTTATTTCACTAAATCTTTTCACTTCCTAAAACAACTTAATCATATTACTGTTATGTTTTTTTTTTGAAAAATTATTACCATTATGCTAATATTAAAAGTTATTCAACACGAAATATTTAAGCAAGGAAATCTGAACAATTTCTATTTACTTAAATATTGGAGATCAGTTTGTTCTGTTATCTTTCAATAATTTGGTAGTTTGAAACCTGTTAAGAAATGTGAGAAGGTAGTGGATTTCAGACTAATTGAATCTTGCATATTTAAAACAGTTCTTTATATGTATCTTGTAGGAGTTAGCTACCTCATTCCACCTATCTCTCTCTCTCTCTCTGTGTAATTAAATGTGTTTCTATCTCCCAATATGTTTAGTTAGCTACCTCATTCTTTTATTTGAATGGTGGCTGCAGGTTTTTCAGCTGAAAGTTAATGGGGTAGCCTTTAGGCTTATTCCTGATTCAAATCAGGTTGTAAATGCTATCAAGGTGAGATTTCCTTTAGCTCTTGTAAGTTGTAAGTGATATATTACTATGAAAACTGAAGCTTTTGTATGAAATCTGAAATTGTGATCTTCTAACCTGTTCTTTGCTCTCTGTATGTTACAAATTCCTTTATTCTAACGACTTCCATGCTAGTAGGATATATTCAGAGTGATGCTTGCATTATTTCACTTTTCATTTTATAAATTAGATTTTGTAGGTCTAGCGAAGACATAAAGTTCACAACATTTCTTATCTGCATGCTTGTGTCCCACTTCTATGAATGTAAACAAGCCTTCCATTTAACTTTAAATGTTTGCTCCTTGGACTTAGCGTCGCCAATCCATTACTGTTGTTTGTGTATCTTATCGTACTCCATGTCTCAGGAGACCACCATTAAGGAAAAAGAAAAGGTTATTTTCTTCTGTTGACATGTTAATACTTCTAAAATCATCCATTGTATACTGATTTAATTGTGAATATTTGTGGTTTGTTGGAATTTTTTGTTTGTTGTTGCCTTTTTTTACATCATAAAGGGTGACTAAAGAATATTGTGCAATGGTCCATGGCGGAATTGAAGGGGAAAGTTTATAAGAGAACTTACAATTCTCTTATTTGAATGTTCTCCTTGTTTGGAAAAAAATGAGGGTGGCTGCTTAGGTACACCGGCTAAGAGCCAAATGGATAGGCCTTGATACCACCTCTGCCTAGGCAGGCACTTTGGTTGCATTCAAAAATCTGGGTGGCTCCAATTGAGAATAAAAGAAGGGAAATCTGTTTCTGGTGTTTGGGGATGTGCAACAAAGACCAGTAATGAGATGGTCATTCTGAAGACTGATATCATCTTAGTCTCCCTTTTATGGTTAATGCCCATGAGTTATGATCATTGTGACCTTGGCGATTTGACTCCCATCTTTTTTCTTTCACAAGTTTCTTCAGTATTGAGCCTTATTCCTGAACCTTATTGATGAGGACATCAGTTAGAAACGTTTTGGGCGCTTCTATCAGCGTATGCATCGTTTGAGATGACTATTTTATTAGGCTACTATTTTTATTTCAACATTTTTATTTATTTTTGGCATTTTAGCCATATGTAGTACTTTTGCGATTTGCACCATTTATTTTTTGTATTATGATATTTTTGGAGATTCGTATTGAGATTTGGTTTGAGCCTATTGATTAATGAAAAAAAATGCTTTTGATTGACTAAAAATTATTGTGATCGAGTTTTGGCTCTTCATTTTTCTCGTGTGTGTGAGCCCTTAAGAGATTATTAGGGTTTGCTAGAAACTCTAAAACTACATACCCCTAATCCTCTTTCTTTTCACAGCCGCCATCTTCTTCTCTCCTCTATTCATCAGCCGAAACCCTTACCCCTTCTTCCGAAATCCATCAGCCCCCATCACACCCTCTCTTCCTTCATCCTTCCCGCACTCTCACTAGCATCCACACCCACACCCGCTCTCTCTCCCTATCCCGTTGACCATCCATCCAACCACTGAGCCCTTGTTGCCACCTTCCACACACCTGCCTCCTCTCCTTGCTGCAACCACGCCACCAGTCGCCTGTCTCCACAACCAGCAAGCCAATCACCACCACTTCAACAGCCCGAAACCCTTATTCCCAAATCACTTTCACACCCGAAACCCTAATTCAAAAATCCCCAATTCAATTCCTAACCCTAATCTTCAGAACAAGAGGTTGATTTGCGAAGGAGTACACGTTGTTGACTGTGATGATTAGCATCTTCTTCCTCTTCATCTGTGGCAACACGTTCATCGAACCTCGGTAATTTCTTTCTATCATCCATTATTTGTGATACTGCATATTATCTCTAAATTATTATCTAAATTTACTGTCATCCACAAATATTGAGTGTATGCTTCTACCTGCCAATTGGCATACAAATCATTATTGAATATTGTACTTGCTAAGAACGTTTAGGTATCATTATTGATTGTTAGGATTAAATCTTTAATTGGGTTTGTTAAACTTATTTCATTTTTTGAAAATCCATCAGACCAATTACTAGTTTTAATTTCTGACTTAATCGGCACTGCTTGTTGGTAGACTTAATCTTTAAATATTCTTGAAAGTTCTTTACCTAGGGTTAAGTTTACATCACTTATGTACTATGCTATGAATCTTACGTACAATGAGCAGTGTGAAAAGCAGAGTGAAAAGAAGAAAATGAAGGAAGAAAAGAAAGAAAGAAAGAGGGAAGAGGAAAATATATGAAAAGGCTAGCAGAGCAGAGGAGCTCAAATCATGTATACTAAATTTGATATTGGTGTGTACTTTTTATCTGCTAGTGAACATCTGCCACATATTTAGAGCGAAGTTTTCTATATGCATTTTATAGTTAAGCTTCACTACTTCTTGTTAATTAACATTTTTCCATACGTTGATAAGTTCTTCTTGACTTAATTGTTGAAGTTCTACATATTTTTATTGCTGTTTTCTTATTTGCTAGAAACCTTTTTGAGCTTATATGTGCATGTAATAGATATCTTTCATTTGAATAGTGTGATGTTCATTACACAGGAGAAAGAAAAGGTTGGCCTTCCTGTTGAGAATTTCCCTGGAGTGCCAGTTTTTCAGGTTTTTCTTCGCATCTAGCTTATCATTTATTGCAACAACTGTCTTACTTGAAGAGAGATTTTGCACTTAGTTGAGTTCTAGAGAAGACTTGTCTGCAATTGGTCAGTTGACTTGGTTGATCTGATATTTTTCACTGAATTTTGTCTGAACAGATTTCATTTATGTTCATTATTTCCGAAAGACGTTCCCATCTTATTTCTGGTTTCCTTCTGCCTGCTAGAAAACATTGAGAATTCACTGGATTGAAAAATGGTTTTGAGAATTTGATTAGTTTCCTATTAGTAATATCTGCATGCTTCAAATTGTTGAGAATTCATTGGGTTGAAAAATGGCTATATTTGATAAGTTTGTTTGCTTATTGTAACATTCACTCAAATTGCTAGCTTCACACTGTGAATAGGAAGTTATTTGCCTGAAATATTCATCGTTAGTTCTCTTGGATCATCAGTCTTCCCACTAGGCACTCTCATTGGTAGAGTATGTTTGCTTATTTAAATTCAACTGGTTTCTGTTTGTTGTTTGTGTTGAATTAGTTCTTGTTGGGTTATTTTAGTATTGAACCATTTTCCCATATTATCCCGTATGGAGAGTGTACTGCTCTGGGGTTCAGTTTATTTTCTGAAAACATTCAAGATAAAGCTTAGGACTTAAAGAGTGTAAGAATCGTTTTAGCATTTGGAGGCTACTTTGTGTGTGGACCGGAATTGAAACACGGGGAGATGGGGGGGGGGTGTCGTCCATAATAGCTAACATATCATTTTTCACTGGACATAAATTTCTTTTTTTGTTGTGAATAGATTAATTATTATTACTCGTGTACACTAATGGGACAAAAATACCCCATTAAGGTACTATAGTTCACTAGATAAAACAATCTTTTGTTAGCATATATTATTTTGGGTTGGCATATTTTGCTTTGAGATATTTTATAACTTTTTGGGCTATAAGGAGTACAAGCCTAAACTTTATTTGAGAAAAAATAGTATACGAGAAAATATAATAAGGTAACTTACCTTAAAATTTAAGTATTTTCATGAACTATACTCATCATGAGTGGGAATTTTGTTAGAGGTAGAATCTGTGTTGGAATAAGATTGGAAATGGGTCTAATGAACTTATACTATATACATGTGACCTTGATTTGGAAATTCTAGGGGTGGCGGCCTCCACTGCACACCACCCCCTACGGCCGTCCTTCGCGCATAGCAGTACTAAGTGTCAGTCACAATAGTTACTACACACCAAATTCAAAACTTACAATACAGATCCTGCACTAAACACTCTTGCTATGTTTAACTATGGAAAAGCATGCCCATCCATAGTTAATCTGTACAGGAGAACAAAATTGCTGGGTATTGGTGCAGAGCTTACAGACCAAAATATTGTGTAGATATTGATAGCAACTAACATAATAGAAGATAACTGAAGAAGAAAGGCATTAGGAAGAAGCATTTGGCACAAGCATGAAGCAGAACTCCTCCCATTAGCTTGAATCTGCATCCCCTATAACCTGCAGAATCCAGCATAAGTGATTTAGATTCTTCTTTAGACATGAGAGAGAAAGAAGCAGGGAGAAAGGAAGAGGATGCCTTCTGCGTTTACATAAAAGGACTGTCTTTACATGTATCTATGGCTTTGGCAATCTTCACAATGAAATGAACTTTTTTTTGTCATTCCCCATGGATGGATGCATCCTAAAGTTGAAAATTTGATGAAATTGAACATATCCTAGGGCCTCCTACCCAAAATTCTTGCACTTATGGCTGGGACAATTTCAATAAACTCCTGAATCAAGGATTTGCTAGAACTGAACTTGGCCAAGGACTAATTGGGGTGCATAATATCCAGGGTTGATCAGGTGGAACACAGGCAAGTCATAGTGTGTGCTTAAAAGTTCAGATGTAGCATTATTCGTATCCTGTTGATTTATGCAACCTATCACACTGATCCATTGTTGGGCCATCATTTTTTTGGGAAACACCTGACACTGAGTTGTTAACTGACTTTAGTAACCCTTTTCAGTTTCACATTGATCACAATATACACTTTACTAACAAACCTTGCTTCTCAGAGCATCCACAATCGTTTGCTATATTTGCTAATTTCTCGTATTTTGAGAAACGAGGCGCTGCAGTTGTTTGCTATTTTGCCATATTTTGGCAAAATCGCTACAGTCGCTTCTCATTTTTGAGAAATGAACGGGCAATTCTCAAATTATAAGGGACGGAACATGTTGTTTCGTCCTTATTTTTTTTAATTTTTTAATGGGATCGGACGAAACATGTTTCGTCGGACCCTTTTTTTTTAATGATCAGACGGTACAACATGTACCGTCTGAACAAAAAAAAAAACTCAGACGAGACATGTTGTCTCGTTTCAAGCATTTTTCGCTTGGACGGGCAGACTCCCAGGATAGGGTGGGGACATCAGATGGCGAGTGATTGACATGTAGAGAATCACTGGCTACATATCGTTGTATGTGGTCGTTTTGGAGGTGGCGGAGCAGTCTTCCGCGGTTTTTGGCTGTTGTATATTATGTATGTATTTCAGTTTTTGGTTGGGGCGGAGAATTCCATTGTGCTGGGGAGGGTTCTCTTTTTTAGGCAGAGTCTCATGACCCATGTTGGGACACATGAACATCATACTCTATCTTTTGGTTATTTGTTTCGTTAAAAGTCTTATTAATGGAACGCAGGGAAAAATACTGACAAAAAAAATAAAAAATACATGTGTCAGATCCCCACAAAGTTGCATTTTTCAATCAATGTAGGACTAATATGAAGCTTCTCAGTCTAAAAAGTTACACATACATTTAATTTCCTCAAAGCTAAGTCATCCAACATAAATAATAATAATAAATTAAATTAAAAAAAAAACCTGATTGTTGTACTGTTGGGGAACGCTCTCCTTAGCTCCAGTCGACATGAATCGCTTAGAACAAAAAAGGGTCATCAGATTTCTCACAGACCCACATGGGTTTTGACTCTTCTTCCAATCTGATGCCTCTGTTAATGGATTCGGGTAGATGACTATCAGTTTGTCGGCATACCTTTCAGGGTGGTTAAAGGGCTATTTTGTTGTCTGTACTGGTCGTGTTGCTTCATATTTTATTTTTTGTTTGTAGTTTGTTCTGAGGCCCAATACTCTGGGTATGTTTTGTTAATTTCTGATTAATGAAATATGGTGGCTTTATTCCACATTTTTTCCATAAAAAAACGACCTTAGTTCTTTTGATGTCGTTGTTGCCAAAAGCGGCATATGCTAATTTTTTTTTATACCATGCCGCTTTCTGGAGAACATCAGTTCATCTCCACTCAATCGTAAACTATCTAACTTGGGAAAAAAATGTAAGTGTGGAAATATCTTATAACTGATGCCGTTATCCCAACAACGACATCATCCTTGAGAATGTCGTTGGAGATAGTGGCATCAGTTATAATAGTTATTATGTATAAATAACGTAAAGAGGACTAGAGTTTGCTTGCTGGGCGGCAACTTCACTTAAGAGGTAGCGAGACTGACCGCAATTGCAGGAATCGGTTCGACTCTCATTTCATTTTTTGGTTGGAAAGTGAAATTCGTTTAGTACGAGATTGCTTCACACCTCGCGGTGCTTACACCTCTCGCCTATCGAAGTTCTGTTAAAAAACCTCGTACGAGAACTTGTATAGAGAATGATTTCCCACGGCGCAACAGTTCTTCCATACCAACTTAGCTGCCCGACGCTGCTATTGGCATAACAACCGGTACACCATAGGTTGACCCAATCCAGTCCTTTCGTACTAGGGTTGGTTCCTCGCAGTTCTCCCTTTAACACCAACTGTAGATAGGAACCGAACTGTCTCACGACGTTCTAAACCCAACTCACGTACCACTTTCATCTGCGAACAACCAAACCCTTGGGACCTTCTTCAACCCCAGGATGTGATGAGTCGACATCGAGGTGCCAAACGACTCCGTCGATAAGAGCTCTTGGGAGTCATCAGCCTGTTATCCCTGGCGTACCTTTGATCTGTTGAGCGAGAGCCCTTCCACACGGGACTCCCGGATCACTATGGCCGACTTTCGTCTCTGTTCGACCAGTCGGTCTCACAGTCAGGCAGGCTTATACCATTACGCTCACAAGCAGAATCAACGCTTGAGCCTACTTTCGCACACCTCCGTTACACTTTAGGAGGCATTTGCCTTAGATAAACTACCCACCTCGCAGTGCCCTCCCCCCCCTCCCGAAGGATCGGTGCGGCGGTTAGGCATCCTTAGACAGAGTGGTCTTTCAGGATTGGTCGTTGTGTGTCACCACCTCCCACCTATCCTACACATTCGATCAAGGTTGTCACTGCGAAGCTATAGTAAGGAAGGTGCACGGGGTCTTACCGTCTAGCCGTTGGTACTCCGCATCTTCACGGAGAATTCAATTTCACCGGGTCCATGTCGGAGACAGCAGGGCAGTCATTACACCATTCGTGCAGGTCGCTACTTATGTGACAAGGAATTTCGCTACCTTAGGACAGTTAGAGTTACTGTCGCCGTTTACCGGGGTTTCCATTCAAAGCTTATCACACTTCTCCTTCCGACCTTCCAGCACCGGGCAGGTGTCAGACTCTATACATCGTGTTACCACTAAGCAGAGTCCTGTGTTTTTAATAAACAGTCGCTACCCCCTGGTATGTGTCGCTTTCCTAATCAAAAGATAGGAGAGCACCCCTTCTCTCGAAGTTATGGGGTCATTTCGCCGAGTTCCTTCGACATGGTTCTCTCGACGCGCCCTAGTATACTCTACTTGTTCACCTGTGTTGGTTTGGGGTACAGTCAGTTCACCGGGAGTCCCACCCAAATGCACAATTAGGTTAGTGTTTAATTAATAGGTTAGTGTATAATTAAGTAGGTTAGGATATATTTTATTATTTAATTTATTTAATTAACCTGTTTTAATATCTAATCAGTAATTAATTAACCATAAAATAAAAAAAAAGGATGAAACAACATGTACCGTCGCTTCTCAAATTTTAGCAAATCACCGCTGCACAAGAAATTCTCATTTGCTATTTTCATTTGCCATTTTGCCATATTTTTTAGCAAACGATTGTGGATGCTCTAACATGATTACATTATGAAAGGTCGACCAATTAGATCATTTTCCTTAGCGTCTTCTCTTAAGGCTGTTCAAGTATTCATCAGGTGTCTGCCATTTTCTTAGTTATTGTTGGTGTTCAAATAAGAGGTGGCGTACTTCCACCACCCCCCCTGAATTTGTAGTCGTTTCCTATATTTCCAAAATTTGAAAAATTTGGCCAAAAAAGTGCTGAAGTCGTTCCCTATATTTCCAAATTTTGAGTTTTGGGAAACAGTACTCTTCTATATTTGAGGAGATATAGGAATTTCCAAATTATAGCAATTGAAAGATGATTTCTCGTCCGTCCTAAAAGTTAACTAATTATTTGTTTCGGACTCAAGATCATCCATCGTCTCATTGATTTTTTTAATATATCGGATGGAGATTATCTCTCGTCCCATTTATAATAAAAAAATCGGACGGGAGATGATCTCCCGTCTTTAAAAAAAAATCTCCGACGGAATTTGATCTCTCGTTCGATGATTTCCAAATGTGAAGAAATAATTCTATTAAATTTAAGCCTATGAAACTTGTTATGCGTACATATTGGGATTTAATTGAGATTTAATTAAGATTTAATTAATCTTAAATTAAGATTCTTAATTAAATCTCGCTCTTGGACTGGATTTCATCTGATGAGGACATCGGTTCAAGACGATTCGGGCATTTCTATCAGTGCAGGTATCGTCTAGGACAGCTGCTCCATTAGCTTAGGATTTTATTTTAGTACCATATTTGCTTTTGGCAATTATAGCCATATGTAATCTTTCTTTTTTTGCATTAGAATATTTTTTGAGATTTTTGAATATTTTGAGATTTGTATCCAGATTTGTTTTGAGCCTATTTATAGGCCTTGAGATTAATGAGAAGTCATGCCATTATTAATTAAAAAAATTGTTGTGTTGTTTTTTTCTCTTCGTCTCTCTCATTGTGTGATACAATTGAGATCTAATTTTAGGGCTTGTGATAAACTCTAAAACTACCCTCCTAAACCCTAACCCTAATCCCCCAAATCAAATTAACCCAAACCCCTAATCCTCTTCAACCTTTCTTCTTCCTCCAAATCCCGACCAACCCAATCCGACTCAACGCCTTCGATCACCTCCGCCATCAACCCGATCTTCCTTGCCTTCACCCTCGCCCTCGCCCTCGCCCTCCCTCTCCCGACTTCAAACCCTATCCCGACCATTACCCCATCTCTCCCTCACCCCTCCTTTCCTCACCCTGCCGTTGACTTACTACCATATCCCGCCGACACCACCGCCAGCAAAGCCCCACCGCTCTGCCTCCGAAATCCCCTCCAAACCACAGCCGATTATTCCACCTTCGTCGACCACCACAGCTAAAATCCCCAACACTCGGCTACCCTCCTGTCTCTGTCGATGCCGCCGTCGACCCCCCCTCGTCGTGACGACCCTGTCGCCGCCCTCAGCTAGCGACGTCGCCGCCGTCGCCCTTGCTGTTGCCGTTGTTGACTTGATTGTTGCTGTCTCTCTCTTACTGTGTTTGCTGATTGCTGTGTCATGCGTTGCTGCCAACCCTAGATCTAACGGTTTCTTCAAATCCCGGTATACTCTTGATGTTGAATTTTTGCAAGTGTACAAAATCGCACAAGTAATATAGATAGATGAGTAGAGTGTCGGACCCACAGGGACTAGATATTTTACTGAGTACCGATATCGCTAGATGAATCACTATTTGGAAGATCGAATTTAATTAAGGATAAAATAACTAAATTAAATTAATCTAACTAATATTAACTAAATTGGTGAAGAGGGAGAGGGCTGTGAAACGATGAAGCACTTGTACTTTGTTCAATGGTAAAATTAGTTCTAGGGCTCTTGGTTCACCTCGTTTATCACACACACAAATTATTATTCCTTATAAATAAAAAGATTATCTTTCCCAAATTGTCGACCAAAATCCTAAAGATATTAACCACTCTATCAACGTAGTCTAAAAATTATTCTCAACTAACTCTTCGCCTATCATTCAAATTATTAATTGAGAAATTGGATTTCTTAACGGTCACGCCCTCCAATATACGGTCTTAATTTTTATTAATCACAAATAACCTGTTCGGTCTCTTTATGATTTGAAAAATCATACAAATGTTTATCCACCATGTTGTACGCATAAATAATAAAAATTAAAACACAACTAGGAAAAATAGGATAATAATAAGGATTTAAAATTTGTGTTCTACAAAACTTGGCTACATCTTAGCCTCTAGAACAATAAATTCAGTTCATAATTGTTTGGGATTGCATCAAAAAAAATATAGAGAAGAAAAGATACAAAAGAATACAAAATTATTTCAAACCCCTTTTCTGTCTCAAAAGTCGGAGCCAAAAGTGTTGTCGTCACGCGCCGTCACATCAACGCATCAGTCTGTCACACTGCCGTTGTCGGGCCGCGTGTCCCAAAACCAGAGGCGCCACGTCAGCTACGCCAGGCCAGCACGTCACGTCCCGTCGAAGCTGTCGCTGTCTGATCTGTTCCCTTCGCTGCGCACGCCAGGAAGGAAGAAGCGGAACGCCACGTCAGCCGTGGGAACTCGCGCCAGGTCAGCAGACCTTTTCGTCCTGTAGCGCGTGGGGTTCCGTGCGTAAATGAAGGAGAAGATGCCGCCTAGTCAAATGTCAGTGCAGCCTGCAACAACTTCTTCTCTCTCCTGTGATCTGGTTCGAACTGCACGTTAAAAGAGAAGAGAGAGAGTTTTGGTTCTCTCTCTCTCTTACTTTTTTCTTTGTTTATTTGTTTATCAGTAGTAGTTGTAGCCGTTACCTCCTACTCTTCTCTCTCCTGTTTGGCTTGTATTTGTAGAGAACGGGAAGGAGTTTAGGGTTTGCAATTTTGCATAAAAGTCCACACTCTTTCTTTATTTCCTTCCTTTAATTGATCTGAATTTATTTCTTTCTCTTTCTTTCTTTTCTTCCTTTTCTGCCCACCACGTGCTTCTGCGTACACAAAATAATACCAGAAATTAGGATTTTTAAATAAAATAAAATTAATTAGTTTAAAATGAATTAAACCAACTACAAATCATATTAGCGTATAAAAATCCTTTTAAAAATTATTTGTCGCACTTTTAACTCAACAAAACAATAAAAATTTATAAATCCATTATTTTACTTTGTTTGTTGATTTTCTTTCACAAATTTTTACTTTTTGCATCAAAAATATTATTTCTTCAAAAATAATTAATTAAATCAAATCATAAAGAAATAAGATGAATTATAGATAATATCAGCGAAAACAAGCCATTTTAATAGGTAAATGAGTACAAATATTTGTATATAAATCCGACACATCAAATACCCCCAAACTTAAGATTTTGCTTGTCCTCGAGCAAAAAGTAGAATCATGAACAAGGGAATAATAATAGTAGGCTCAACCCATCACACCAAGAAATCTTATCATGCAAGCATCAAAATTACAATTAAAAATATAAACAATTGCAAATAAAGTAAAACTAAGCATACCCACTTTCTCCAGTGCAATTATTTTATTCATAACGCCCAACCCAATCGCATTTGTCATGCAATTAATGTAATTATATTATGCAACAACTCAATCTGTGATTATCCCTTCTCTCTACTACAAACCGAGTAGCAAACTAGAGTTTTTTTTTTTCGTCTCTTCTTTAAGTTGTCACTTGCCTTTTGACGCGAATGCAAAACATTTGTGATGAATTCACCCGGTTACTCAACAAGTCATAAACATAAAGTGCTTTGCATACTCATATTTCAAGTTGCTGTTCTACGTAAGTGTAGACATTTGTGATGAATACCCCTAGTTACTAAGCAACTCAAAAACATTGGAGTAGATTGACTTTATTCATATTTTTTATTATTATTATTATTATTATTCTATTTACTTAAACTCTGTTTACGACTAGATCAAAGGGGATAATCACGAGAAAAAGCATCACATTTGTCTTTTATGTATAATAGCATGACCCATACAATTTTGTAAGGAATTTTGAAACTCAATAATCCTAAAGTAAATAAGTATGCTTAATATTGCTTTATAAAAAAAAATTGTTTATCCCAAAAAAATTGTTTCATTGCTTATCACAATAAAGAACTCAAAAGTGTAAAGGTAAGCCTAATTATAATCCTTTTGTTTTGTTTTTCTTTTCAAAAATAAAAAAATAAAAATGAATTTGTAAACCTTCCCCCAAACTTGAATATCACATTGTCCTCAATGGGAAAGGAAAAGAAAAACAAAAAGAATGCAAAAAGTTTAGAATTTCTCCCCTGATTCGTCTTTAAATTTCTGCACGCGCAGTGTTCAGTATTTTGGCAATATCTGGAGCTGTAGATGTCGAAATGGGCTGATTTTTTTTTGCTGGAAAGCTAAGACAATTGTCTACAACTTATTTTTTATTCACTTTTCCAGATTCTGACTTCATACTGCTCAAAAACAGCCATCAATGCAGGTGTTCAATACAGCTCCGCCTGGCGACTTTCAAAATTGATGCAATCCTTCAAAATAAAATCAAAAATTAAAATAAAATAAATTAAAAGATAAATGAAAACTGAATGCAATAAAAGAAAACATGGGTTGCCTCCCAAGAAGCGCTAAGTTTTAAGTCTTCAGCCAGACATGGGGGTAACGCCTAGATCCAACAACATTTGCACATCTTTTCTAATTTTTCTCTTCAGATGTGGATCTGGTTCAAGCTCCAATTTGAGGCGTTTTCTTCGTGATGATGATTTCTTTGATTCCCCCACCTCTTTGAATTTATGCTGCAAAAATGAATAAATAGAACGTTCAGCATCCAAATACATGACATGTTCAAAAATGTTTTCAAAAATTTCTGCATTTGTTGGACATACTTCAATTGGTGATTTTTTAATTTCAGCCTTATGTTTCTTGCCCACAATTAAATCAGTTTCACTTACTTGAATAGATGACTGTTCTTCAGGAGGAAAATTTGTGGAATTAAAAACATTATACATTACTTGCTCACGCTGAATTTGTTCCTCCCGCTTCCTAGTGCTATTGCTTTGCATGCTCCTTTGGGTTTACAACTGTGTTGCTTGGTAAAGTTCCTGCAGCTCTTTCATTAAGAATATTAGAAATTTGACTAATTTGTACCTCGAGATTGTGGATGGAAGCCGAAGTTGAATTTGCAACATTTTGAATTGCTTGATCCGTCTTTTGCATGTATTGCTTGAACATTTCTTCTAATGTCGACTTCATTTCTTGTTGTTGAAAATTTTGTTGTGGTCTAGCTCCTTCTTGATTATTGTTCCAAGAAAAATTGGGGTGATTTCTCCATCCTGGATTGTATGTGTTTGCATAAGGGTTGTTTTGCCTTCGAAAATTTGACACATAATTCGCTTGTTCTGCAATTGATGGAGCAAAAGGATTCCCCACTTGGCAATCTGCATTGGAATGATTTCCTGCACAACAGTCACAAATGATATGAGATTGAATAGCATTAACATTCATATTACCTATTTTCTTAGATAAAAAATCAATTTTTGCATTTAAATTAGAAATAGGGTCAAGTTCAAAAACTCCCGCCACTTTTCTTTGCACTGTTCTTTCTGAGGACCACTGATAATTATTAAATGCCATTTCTTCTAAAAGATCATAAGCTGCTTCATGAGTCTTGCTCATTAAGGCACCTCCAGCTGCTGCATCTACCATGGATCGATTTGTAGCCCCCAAACCGTTATAGAATGTTTGCACTTGTAGCCATTTTGGAAGTTCATGATGAGGACACTTCCTTAGTAGATCTCTGTACCTCTCCCATGCATCATATAATGACTCTGTCTCATGTTGAGTGAATGTTGTGATGTCATTTCTTAACTTTGCTGTTTTTGCTGGGGGAAAATACTTTGTCAAAAATTTCTGTGCTAAACCTTCCCAAGTAGTAATAGCTCCATGTGGTAAAGAATTCAACCAATACTTTGCCCTATCTCTAAGTGAGAAAGGAAAAAGTCTAAGTCGAATGGCATCATTAGAAACTCCATTGAATTTGAAGGTATCGCATATCTCAAGAAAGTTTGTGATGTGAGTATTTGGGTCATCATGTGGTAGTCCTCCAAATTGAAGGTTCTGCTGAACCATCTGAATGATTGATGGTTTTATTTCAAAATTATTTGCTTCAACTGCAGGCCTTGTTATGCTTGATAAGGTTCCATTAACTGAGGGCATTGCATAATCCCTCAAAGCTTTGTTCTCTTCGTTCGCCATGGATAAAGAGAATGCGGTGTTTTCTTTCTTCTTCTTTCTAATCTGTCGTAAAGTCCTTTCGATCTCTGGATCAAAGAGTATAGGCTCCAATGGTAAAGATCTGGGCATACACACCTAAACCCTGAAAAACCAGTAAATAAAAAGAAAAATAAAAAAAATAAAAATAAATCAAAAGAATAAAGAAGTAAGAAAAATAAAACAATAAAAATAAAAATCCTAAGTCCTGAAATATAAAAATGGAAAACTAATTACAAATAAAAATAAAATAAATAAATAAATAAAAGTAAAGTTAGTAAAGGAAAAAAGAAAAATAAAAAAATAAAAAATAATTACAAAGAATCCAAATTAGCAATAATCTACCAATTTTTCAATATCAATAAAAGAATAACTAGTCCCCGGCAACGGCGCCAAAAACTTGATGTTGAATTTTTGCAAGTGTACAAAATCGCACAAGTAATATAGATAGATGAGTAGAGTGTCGAACCCACAGGGACTAGATATTTTACTGAGTACCGATATCGCTAGATGAATCACTATTTGGAAGATCGAATTTAATTAAGGATAAAATAACTAAATTAAATTAATCTAACTAATATTAACTAAATTGGTGAAGAGGGAGAGGGCTGTGAAACGATGAAGCACTTGTACTTTGTTCAATGGTAAAATTAGTTCTAGGGCTCTTGGTTCACCTCGTTTATCACACACACAAATTATTATTCCTTATAAATAAAAAGATTATCTTTCCCAAATTGTCGACCAAAATCCTAAAGATATTAACCACTCTATCAACGTAGTCTAAAAATTATTCTCAACTAACTCTTCGCCTATCATTCAAATTATTAATTGAGAAATTGGATTTCTTAACGGTCACGCCCTCCAATATACGGTCTTAATTTTTATTAATCACAAATAACCTGTTCGGTCTCTTTATGATTTGAAAAATCATACAAATGTTTATCCACCATGTTGTACGCATAAATAATAAAAATTAAAACACAACTAGGAAAAATAGGATAATAATAAGGATTTAAAATTTGTGTTCTACAAAACTTGGCTACATCTTAGCCTCTAGAACAATAAATTCAGTTCATAATTGTTTGGGATTGCATCAAAAAAAATATAGAGAAGAAAAGATACAAAAGAATACAAAATTATTTCAAACCCATTTTCTGTCTCAAAAGTCGGAGCCAAAAGTGTTGTCGTCACGCGCCGTCACATCAACGCATCAGTCTGTCACACTGCCGTTGTCGGGCCGCGTGTCCCAAAACCAGAGGCGCCACGTCAGCTACGCCAGGCCAGCACGTCACGTCCCGTCGAAGCTGTCGCTGTCTGATCTGTTCCCTTCGCTGCGCACGCCAGGAAGGAAGAAGCGGAACGCCACGTCAGCCGTGGGAACTCGCGCCAGGTCAGCAGACCTTTTCGTCCTGTAGCGCGTGGGGTTCCGTGCGTAAATGAAGGAGAAGATGCCGCCTAGTCAAATGTCAGTGCAGCCTGCAACAACTTCTTCTCTCTCCTGTGATCTGGTTCGAACTGCACGTTAAAAGAGAAGAGAGAGAGTTCTGGTTCTCTCTCTCTTACTTTTTTCTTTGTTTATTTGTTTATCAGTAGTAGTTGTAGCCGTTACCTCCTACTCTTCTCTCTCCTGTTTGGCTTGTATTTGTAGAGAACGGGAAGGAGTTTAGGGTTTGCAATTTTGCATAAAAGTCCACACTCTTTCTTTATTTCCTTCCTTTAATTGATCTGAATTTATTTCTTTCTCTTTCTTTCTTTTCTTCCTTTTCTGCCCACCACGTGCTTCTGCGTACACAAAATAATACCAGAAATTAGGATTTTTAAATAAAATAAAATTAATTAGTTTAAAATGAATTAAACCAACTACAAATCATATTAGCGTATAAAAATCCTTTCAAAAATTATTTGTCGCACTTTTCAAGGTTGTAAACGGCGTTAGGCGGTGGCGGTTCGGTCAAGGGGTGCCTAGCGCCTAGGGTGCCTAGGCGGTTGAATTTATTTTGCGGATTTAGTTAATTTCAGCCCCTATCCTTTAATCGTAAGTATAATCATGCAATCCAATTGCAAATATTCATCATATTCTTGTGTAATGTGTACTTAAAAAGTGTTTATGCATAAAAAAGCTTCCTCGTGCAATTAAAAAAAATAAAGTGTTTATGCATAAAAAAAAGCTTCCTCGTGCAATTAAAAAAAATAATTGTTTAATTGTAATATGTGCAATATGCCAATATGTGTAATATGTGTAACATTTGCTATTTTAAATTTTTAATATGTTTAATAGGTGTAATATGTGCAATCCATCACCAATAATACAAAAAAATTAAAAAAAATCCACTACTATTAAAGATCCATACATATTATACAACAGATTAATAGATTAATAATAGTTCTCTTTTTTTTTGTGTTATTTTATAGTATTTAAAATTTTTAAAAATAAAAAAACGCCTGAGCATTGGACATAGGCGGACGCCTACTCAACAAGACGGACGCTTAATCGCCTCTAACCGCCTAGACCACCGCCTAATGCAAAGGCGGTTCGTTCTCCTCCATCTGAGCGCCTAGGCGCCGCCTAGGCGTCCGAGGCGAACGCCATTTAGAACACTGGCACTTTTAACTCAACAAAATAATAAAAATTTATAAATCCATTATTTTACTTTGTTTGTTGATTTTCTTTCACAAATTTTTACTTTTTGCATCAAAAATATTATTTCTTCAAAAATAATTAATTAAATCAAATCATAAAGAAATAAGATGAATTATAGATAATATCAGCGAAAACAAGCCATTTTAATAGGTAAATGAGTACAAATATTTGTATATAAATCCGACACATCAACTCTTTCCACAAATATCGAGATTGAGCGTTCCACTTGCCTAAGTAGAGTACGAATCAATATTGCAGCTGGTACATGCTAAGAACGCTTAGGGATTTAATTATTGATTGTTAGAACTGAATTATTAATTGGGCTTGTTAAACTTAATTCAAATTTTGAAAATCCATCAAACCGATTAATTGTTTAAAATTCTAACTTTGATCCGCATTACATGTTGGTAAAATTAATCCTTTAAAATTCTTGGAAATTCTCTATTTAGGGTTTGTTTTACATCATCATTTCTCGTCCGTGCATATTTTTATTTATTTATTTAAAATTGTATGACACAAGATCATCTTGTGTTGATCTTGCGTCCGTGCTATTTTTAATATAAAAAAATTGGTCAGACCATCTTGTGTTCGTGCTTTTTTTTTTCCTTTTTTAATTTTTTTTTACAGGGGACGGGATTTGATCCCTCGTCTCATATATTTTAACAATAAAATAATCAAAAATTTTAATCAGGGCGATAGTCTTATACCGTCTGTCAAGTTTAAAACAAAATTCTCATATTTTGAGTTCAAACGACTGCAACTAGAAGTCAAAATTTCTATTTCTAAATGCCAAATATGAAAAATTTTGAGTCTCAACAACAACAGAAGCTCTTATGGTATGAAAGAGAATATAAATTGGAAACAACTACACATTAGTCTGACAACCACTGATTCGTCTGAATAGTTGTTGACCACTATGGTAGATTTTTCCATAAGTTTAATCCAAATTTAAAAGTCAAGTCAGGAATGTTTGGCCCATTTGAATTATCATTTTAGCGCAATGTTGGGGTTATCTTAAAGTTGTTTCATTGTGATCTCACAATCCCTTTACTCGTTGAATATATTAGAAACAGTCTTAGAAGTTGAGCGCAAGTGGTACAAGATGCCAGTTTACCAATGATATGCCTCAAAGCTATACACCTGTATAGTTGTACTATACAATGAATAAAAGCTTAAAACACTTACCAGAATGGGATTTATTTCATTGGCCTGGCATAAGTTGTTCCTTTTTGAACTTTGAGCAGGCTATCTATTCTTTTTTTCCCCACTGAAAATTCTTATGCAATCTTATTTTTTCTGTTGTTGTTTACATATTGGTGCAAATTGCACAAAATGTTTGATTGTAGAAGCTTTGTAATGGGATGTGGGTGAGAGATTGAGATCGCTTGTTTGAAATGTTTACAAACACAATAGAGAAGTTTGACATCTTTAATCTTTTGCTATCATAAGCAAAGAAAGGTTCTGTGAAGCCTTCTTTGCTGTATAAAATCAGCTTGCACATGCAATACATGTGATTTTTTCCTTCCCAACTATCATTTTGAAAAATAGTGAACATCAATTAGTCTCATATGTAGATAGTGGTGATGTGTAATTCCCTATGTTACCTGAAATTGGTGATGAGTAATTCCCTATGTTACTTGAAATGGCATAAGTAAATACCTGCACAGCCCGTGCCTATAAAACTAGTTTCATAGGGGTTCATGCACAAATGCAAGGTTTTAAATGTTGGATATCGGTGTCATGTTAGCCTAGAATTTTTTTGGATATCGGGATATCAAATATATATCATGTTATGTAGAATAGAAAAATATATCATAGATATGATTTATATGACATGCACATGCATTGCATTCTCACATTCATCACAAATAACACAAATAATACGAAACTAAGCGAATCAATGAACACACGCATTATTTTTGAATATACAATAAATTTTATGATGTCAAACATACATATGCATGAACTAAAATATGGTATAATGAAATTGAAAAATCAACAAAACCAAACGAAATATATATATTATAGAAATATAAATCATCACAAAGTTTGGCATATCTAATTCGAAACAAAAGAGAAGAACGATAAGTTATAAGAATTCAGGAACAGTTTTGGGGTTGATTTATTCAAACCCGTAAAACAAAAAATATTTGACAACAGATATCACCGTTGATTTATTCAAACCCGTAAAACAAAAAATATTTGACAACAGATATCACCGATACATTTTGAGGACATATTGGCCGATATATCGCCGATATTTTCACCAAAATGATATAAACTAAATTTTCGAATATATCGTGTCAGTTTACTCTCGAACCCGAAATATTGAATATATCAAGGATATTTAAAACCTTGCACAAATGCACCACCATTATCACCACTACAAAAAATAGGAAAAAGCAGCAGCTTGTTCATTGAGATTCACATCTGATTTTATCCTATCATTAGTGCATGTTCAAGATGATGTTGATACTTGTTAAAAGCTAGGCAGTTAAAATCGATTTTTTGAACTAATCGGTCTATGAGCGATTAGTGATTAATCGGTTAATCGGAAAATAATCGGGGATTAATCGGAAAATCGTTTTATATATATATATATATATATATAAAATTAAAAAAAGATATATCCTCATTTTGTAGTTACCCTCAATCCTAACATAAAATTATTATGAGATTATCAAATGGGGATATATAGTTATAAAGAAAAAAACCAAAGTACTTGGTTTGAACCGAGTTTGGATTCTAAATGTGGGTTGGGTCAAGTTTGCTGGTCGGTTCCATCAAATAAAAACAATCAGGGAGGTGGAGTAGCGCAAGCAGCAAGAGGAGGAGGTGCAACAAATGCGGGCCGGGTCAAGTATGCAAAGGCGCAGGGGGAGCGACGGCGGGTCAGGTTTGGGTTTGCTCGAGGAAGAAGAAGAGAATCGGTTTGAGTTTGGGTTTGTGCGAGAAAGAAGAAAACAACGGCGACATGTCGAGTTTAGGTTTGCGCAAGGACCATAAAGGGTTTGGATTTTGGATTTGAATTTGAGTTTGTGCCGGAATGGGTCCAAATAATGCAAACGAGCATGAAAATTAGAGGATGAGATTTAATCGGTTAATCGGCCACTTAAAATCAGCCGATTAACCACTATTCGGCCGATTATACCTGATTAAATCGCTAACTATTGAAATATTATAAATCGCTAAAAAAATAATCGCTTAGCCTCCGATTAGCGATTAATTGGGGATTAATCGGGCGTAATCGGGGATTTTAACTACTTAGGTTAAAAGTAAAATATATTGCTTCTTAAACATATATTTCTTACTCTGTGTTCTTGTTTCGCAATAATAAATCTTTTTGGTGTGCATTATACTCTATGAGGTAATAAAAAAAAATGTATAGGGTATGATGCAGATTACCTTGTTGCATCTCAGTTTAGTGGAAATTTTCCTTTCTTCTGATTCCTTGTCCTATATAATTTTGTCGTTACATACAATGTTGGTTAGCTTTCGCTATTCTTACCATAAACACTTGCTGCCTTTTGTCAACACATTGAATTAGGTCATTTGAGATTCGTTTGCCCAATCATTAAAGTGCTCAAAATTGTATTGTTGAATATCATTATTTTTGTAATGACATAGCACGTGGACTTTTCAAATGACTTGGTTTCTATCTTTATGCTTATTTAGTCATGTTAATCTGTGAGAACAATTCTGATATGGCATGCTGGTCTCACGAAGCTTATTGTGAGAAGGGTTCTCCCCCGATTGCGCCCCCCCCCCCCCCCCCCAACACACACACACACACGAATGATTTGCTTTTAAGTATAGACCTCATCTATATTTATCCACAAAAAACAATGAATCTGGTTCGATCTGGTCGATCATTTGCGCTTGATGGATTTATTTCGAATTTAGGGAAAAAATTAAATATAAAGAAATGCTTGTCATTGTACTAACTTATGGTTTACAAAATAGTGAACTTCAATCAAGATTTGGTTGCTTTGCATGAATACATAGAATTTGCCAGAATGTTGTGTTTGAACCAATCGAGTATGTAATTTACAGAGCAAGAAGTTTTACGATTTTAAACAAAACCTAATCCAAATCAAGATTACAACCCGCAACTTCAGTAAAATGGTTTATGGTTTTCACTTTATTTTTCCTTTCTCTCTCTCTTCCTACCAAAACACATTTTTGCCAAATTTGGCAAACCAAATGGTATTGCCATGTCACATCACCATACTTTTTTCTCTTTTCCCGCCAAATATATATCTATATAATAAAACACAAAGAAAGCTATCAAGTGGCTCTCATTCAATAGGGTTGAAATCAATGGTCCAGATCTAACCTCACAGAACATATTTTTTCGTCCAAAATTTTTCCCCCAAAACTCATTCAAATTCCCCCAAAACAACTCCTTTATTTATTTATTTATTTATTTATTTTCCTCCCTCTCTCATTCTTCCTCTATTTACTCAGAAATTTATTTTTTCAGATTTTAAGTTTGTAAATTTTCAAATTTTTATGCATTTTTTTATTACTCATGTTACATTGAAAATAGCAAATATCTCATGAACAGTTAAATTTCATCATTTTCCACACTCAAAGTTCTAAGAAGTTGGGTTTTATACCCTCATTTATAATTATTTTTCAACATATACTAATAGAAACATGGAGTTTTATTTACAACTAATTATTGTTTTACTATTTAAACTTGAGCTACATAATTGTTATTTTACTGTTTACAGTGTATCGTTCTGAAGACGTGTCGTAGGCACGTGCCCACGGGCAAATCTAATATATATATATATGTAGTCATGCTATTACGAGATGGTGAGATGGGTGAGATGAAAATATTTTTTTAGAGATAAGCAATTTGAGTCATCTGAATCTCGATCACACCGTTCACATCACTCTACATGTCATCAAGATGATGTGTGCCAAATTTCAAACAATTCAGAGACATGTAGCCTATGCATCAAGATGTTCAAAAAAAGCTTATATATGTATTTCGTATCAACTTCATGACGTGTTGAATGTTTTGATGCATAGGCTAGAGGTCTCCAAATCGCTTGAAATTTTGTACACACCATCTAGATGGCATGTAGAGTGATGCGAACGGTGTGATCGAGATTCGGATGACTCAAATCACTCATCTCTTAAAAAAATATTTTCATCTCACCCATCTCATCATCTCATATTAGCATTATTCTATATATATAGGGAAATGCTCCATTGAAAATGCAAATGTTGTGAAAACACGTGAAAACCACCTAGGCCATTGTTGGAAACAACAGCTTAGGTGGTTTTCCACGTTTTCATCGCTACAGTACGTTTTCAATGGAGCATTCCTCATATATATATATATATATAGAGAGAGAGAGAGAGAGAGAGAGAGAGAGAGAGAGAGAGAGAGAGAGAGATGCTCCATTGAAAACATGTTTGTTTTCACGGATTGGAAAACAACGATCTGGGCCGTTGGATCGCTCATGATCGTGATCAGCGACTCAGATCGCTGCTGCCCATCACCCATCTCACTTAAGTGGCGGAGGGTTATTTTGGGAATATCGTCCCAAATAACTCTTCGCCTGATTCGCTTTGAGGTTATGAAAATACCTAGGCCGTTGTTGGGAACAACGGCCTAGGTTATGAACATAGGCCGTTGTTTGGAACAACGGGGAACATAGGCCGTTGTTCCCAACAACGGCCTATATAAAAGTTTTATAGCATAGGCCGTTGTTGGGAATAATGGTCTAGGTTATGAACATAGGCCGTTGTTCCAAACAATGGCTTATGTTTGGAACAACGGCCTATGTTCATAACCTAGGCCGTTGTTCCCAACAACGGCCTAGGTTATATCAAATTTTCAGAGTGAATCAGGCGAAGAGTTATTTGGGACGAAATTCCCAAAATAAACCTTCGCCACTTAAGTGAGAACGGGTGATGGGCGGAGGCGATCTGAGCCGCTGATCACGATCAAGAACGATCCAACGACTGAGATCGCTGTTTTCCAACCCGGTGAAAAAAACCTGTTTTCAATGGAGCATTTCTTATATATATATATATATACACACACACACACACACACGTACCTACGACACGTCTTCAGAACGATGCAACATCTGAAAAGCCATGTAAACAGTAAAATATATGCAATCCATTGTAGAAAGCAGTGAGAAATAGGACAGATGTTGTTTAGCTCTGATGAAGAACTTGTTCTGTATATCAAGGAGAAAAAATATTTGATGATTGACTTTGGTATTCTCAATATATTCTACTATCAGATGTTAATATAATTATTGTGATGTATACTATGATAATGTTCATGTATAATTCTGGATACATTTACTTTCTAGCCTTTCGGATGCATAAATCAGAAACTTCCATTATGGAGTTTATGTAGTTCAAGTTTGAAATGTAACAGAACAATTAGTTGTTAACAGAAGTTCATGTTTCCATCACATATGTTGAAAAAAAAAATATAAATGATTGTAAAATCTTACTTCTTAGAACTTTGAGGGTGCAAAATGATGAAATTTAACTTTTGAGGAGATATTTGCTACTTTGAGTGTAACTTTAAAGGTTGAAATTTACCCAAGTGAATATCCATTTAAATCTTTCATTGCATTTGAAATCAATCCGGAACTCGGTGAAATTTTCTACATGAGTAATCAAAAGAAGCAAAAAAATCTGAAAATCTGAAAATTTACAAAACTGAAATCTGAAAATCCAAATTTCTGGGTTGAGAGAGAGAGGGATCTGAAAAAGTGAAGAGAGGAGAGGGATAATAATAAAGTGAGGAAGATTTTTATTTTGGAGGGAAAAAAATTAGTTTTGGGGGAAAACTTTTGAAGGAAAAATGTTTTTGAGATGGTGAATGTGAGCCATTGATTTTGTTTCAATTGAAGGAGTTCCACTTGATAGTTTTTTTTTCAAATTGCCTTGTGATATATATATATATATATATATATAGAGTTAGTCTATTATGAGATGGTGAGCGGGGCTCCTTATCTTGAGCGGGAGCTCACAGCCATCTGATCTGAATTGATTCAGATCGAATGGCTGAGATGGGATCCCGTTCTCCATCCTTTTTGTTGAGGGTGAATTGGTCATTTACCCCATCTCCTTATCTTGAGCGGCATGCTGTGAACCCAATTCAGATCCCGCTCTTCTTACGATCTGTAGAAAACCCTAGTCCCCTCTCCTTCCCGCTCTCTCTTACGATCTGTAGAAAACCCTAGTCCCCTCTCCTTATCTTTCTCCCGCGCTCTCGCTCTTCGACCGAAACCCTAGCCCCCAATCCGCTGGCTGATTTCATGGATCCCGTCACTCTCTTCGACGAGATGCCCTAGCCCCAAATCCGCTGCGCGCAGTGGTCTCTTTCTCTCTCCCTGCGATCGAAGACCCAAATCAGACTGGCTGATTGCGAGGCTCTCTCTCTCTTCTTCTTCGACGTCAAACCAAGCTTTACCAGCCCCAAATCGCCACTGTGGGTTGCTCGGCTCTCTCTCTCTCCCTTCGACGTCTAACCCAGCTTACGATTAGGGTTTCGATTCCTCATCGATTCGAATAGAAACCCTAGCAGCCCCCAATCATTCTTATCAGGTATTCTCAGGTATTCTCACTTTCAAATTACATTTCGTTTTCTTCTTTCAAGTTTCACTATTAGAAATTGAGTCAATATGGCCTCCACTGTATATATGTTGCAGAGGTGTATTTTGTCAGGTCCATGGCCGTTTTTGTGTGTTGGTCTAGGCAATGATGATATGCACTCCATAACATGCTAATAAGTTAGAACTAGTTGGCGCGGCATAATAATGCAGTCCTAGACACATTCTTAATGCTTGATTTATAAAATGAATATATAGAAGTGTGTTCTGAGCCTACGAGCTAATAAGTTAGAACTAGTTGATGTGTTTTTTAGATGCATCTTTAAGATCTGTATCAAAGAAGTGGAAAATGAAACACCCCTTTGAAACCCTAACGGATCTCCATCTCTAACTGTGGATAGAGGTAAAATTTATTTATTTTGTTTCTGATTTTAATTGGGTATTATTATTGTTTTATTATTGTTATTGGGTATTGATTAAAACCACTTCACCTGATTTAGTAAACGAGTTAGCACATAACTTTTTGTGTTATATTCTACAGGATGCATTTACAAAGTTAGTTGTCGAGGGCCAGGGCATTCTTCCAGCTTTAGTTTTTTGGGTGAGGAAATTCTACACATTTATTCTTTGATCGCTGCGGCACTTTAAACTTGAAGTCTTCTTTTTTAAGAATAACCGTTAAACTTGAAATCTTATGCATCTAAAACTTGCCAATATTTGCATGCCATTAGCTGTAGAAGGGGACCGGTATTGTTTTTGTAGAAAAAGTAATTACCTATAGTCTATCAGCTTCATCTCTTCTCTTGCAGTTTTATTTATATATGTGCCAAAAAAGAGTGTATGTTTAATCTATACTAACATATGACTTCAAAAGATTAATGTTAATTATGCTAGTCAAATATGCGTGAAACCAACCGGATATTAAACATGTTTTTTCTACAGATCAAAAAAGAGTGTATGCTAGTCAAAAAAGAGTGTATGATTAATCTATTCTAACACATTCCTCTCTTTTTTTCCCCTGTATATACAGACCAAAGTGGAATGTCCATTCACAATATGTTTGCTATTTTGATTCGAATGTATTGTGCTGTTTTGACTTTGGGGTGAGATTTAGGAAGTGATAATTAATAATGAATGGTAGTCTTGACTATATCATACTGAGATGCTCCTTTCGCAGTTCTTTTGACAATAATGTGAGTTTTGGGAAAAGATGTTGCGGAACTTCCACTAGTTGCAACTGGCTATGATGGGCGAGGACAGATGAGGACCTTTACTTTAGGCATGCATACTTTCCTCATTAGAGTGGTTATATGCTTTTGGTTTTGCGCAACAAAGTTGATCTAGCAAGAGGCTGGAATTGTGCATATTGTTGACTCTGAATGCTTCTGGTCATGGCAACTTCACCAAATGTTTGAACATAAGGTGAATTAAACCAATTTCTATTTTTTTTTTCTTGGTCAGGTCCATCCAGAATAAGGAGAAAGCTGATAGTTGATGATGTACTTTTGATAATCAACATATTGTTGATAGTTGATAAAAGTTGATAATGTACTTTTGATAGTTGATAATGTACTTGTGATGGTTGATAATGTACTTTTGATAATCAACATATTGTTGATAGTTGATAAAAGTTGGTTATAATAGTTGCTATTGTGTATGACTGAATATCATTTTGTTGTTGATCAATGAAATAAAAGTTGTTGATAAAAGTTGGTTATAAAAGTTGGTTATAATAGTTGATAAAAACTGTGAGAAATGTATTTTGTTGTTGTTGATCAATGAAATAAAATTACAGTTCAGGAAAGCTGTTCTCCACATCGTTATGTTGTTATAATTCGGTAGATAAAATTTTGAGGACTTGCAATTTGCTGTTACATCCAAAGGATTGCATGTAGAAGTTTGGAACCAACATGTTCAATTCTAGAGCAAATTTCCATTTCCTGTATCTCTCATCGCCCTGGTCTTGAAGGGCTATGTATGCACCATTAAAATCATGATTAAATAATTCCCAACAGGCAATACTATAATGTAAATAGCATTCCCTGTACAAACCCAGCTAACGTATTGAGCAACAATAGCAAAATAATTCTCGACAGGCAATCACAATGAATTAGCCCATACAAGAATCAATCAATTGATAAACAATGCAACATCAATGAATAAACGAAACCAACTTACATTCCGGGGCTAATAAACCAGAAAAACACATCCATGAATAATGTAGAAATATGAAACCAACCATCATTCAAGGCTGATAAACCAGAAAAGCATTACATAAACTGCCAAATGGAAATGGCAAACACGATAATATCAAACAGCAGCTAACCAAACAGCAGCTAACCAAGAAGATGAATAATAGAGAGTACTATTGTAACATTCTACACCAACTTGGGTCCAAAATATCCATCATGCCCAGAAAACAAAGGAAAATACAAAACATCTTAAACATAGTTTTAACAACTATCCATTACTTTCTACTATATCTACTGGTAGGCGACTCCTAGCACCACCACCACAGTTCTTCATAAGAGGGTGGGTTTTATGCCCTCTCACCCCTTATCCTGCGTGCAAGCTGAATGTCCTTTGGCATGATTGTAACACGCTTGGCATGGATGGCACACAGGTTAGTGTCCTCGAAAAGACCCACCAGATATGCCTCTGCTGCCTCCTGCAGTGCCAACACAGCATGGCTCTGAAAACGCAAATCAGTTTTGAAGTCCTGAGCTATTTCTCTCACAAGCCTCTGGAAAGGCAGCTTCCTAATCAAAAGTTCAGTACACTTCTGGTACTTGCGAATCTCACTGTCATTTTATCAAAAACTGCCTAAATAAATCAATATTTAGGCAGTATATCAAGAAAACCAATAGTAGTACAACTCGGAATGAGACAATAACTTACCGCAGAGCAACAGTTCCAGGCCTGTAACGATGAGGCTTTTTCACTCCACCAGTAGTGGGTGCAGATTTACGAGCAGCCTGAAAAAGAAAGGGAAATTTAAAGATCACGACACCTAGGAGAGGAAACTATAATGCAAACTTCCCAATTGAAAAAAAAAACAAAATTAAAAAATTAAAAACTTAAAAATTAAAAAAAAATAAAAAAAAGATGATATTACAACCAACCTTAGTGGCAAGCTGCTTCCTGGGAGCCTTCCCTCCTGTGGAACTGCGAGCAGTTTGCTTAGTACGGGCCATCTGTTGAACAAAAGTAAAGCCTACCATAAATTCATAAAGATTCTAAATAGTGAAACAAGTAAATCATAAATCTTGGTAAAGTGACTACAATCCAAGAGTTGCAATTAGTCACAAAAATGAGAAAAGACCCGAGACTCAATGTTATCTAACATGTCTCCTTGAGCATCAACCAGCACAGCCATGTCAATAAAAATCTGCAAATACAGCAGCTTTATGGTTTTAGTCATGAGCAAAAAGTTCATCTCTCACTGCTGTTTTATTGTATAACTTAGTATGGATATAATGCCCATGAATAACAAATAGCAACAAATAGAAAATAGCTGTTGACTAACATAATAAGAACAGGCACAGCGATAAAATGCGACACAACACCAACACATGGAAAAGTGTAGAATACTACAATATTCCAAAGGCAGCAAGACGATCAGCATCCAGCTTTCATCAATGCAGCTGCAGCTGAATTTGCTATCAGAGTAGAAGGAAATTCTTCATGTACAATCTCAAAAGCTGTTAATCTGGATCCCCACAAACAGTTGAACTTACTCATTAGAGCATAAAGGTATGGGAGATGTAGAATGATGATCAAAATAATATTACTAGCTAAACATGTACATACATTGGAAGTGAAGAGCCAATGGGAAATTATCAAAAATGGCAACTTATCAAAAATACTGAGACGAAATGTAGAAATTGGTAGGCTCAGAACAACACATCTCCAACAAAACTTGAAGGCTTAGAAAAACAACCTCAACAAAAAAAATGTGTAGGCTCTGAACAATAACACCACCAAAAAATTGGTAAGCTAAGAACACTGGGGCTGGAAATATGTCCAAAAAATTAAGTATAAGTTAGTCAAATGCAGAGATTTGAGTACTTCACTAGGGCTGCTAATTGAAGTGATGCCTACTCTGAACAATAAATCCATCTCTTCCTACTCAATCACTTTTAGGCACAAAATTATGAAAATCATTTTACTTGCTTTGTATAAATTTGTCATCACTGCCTACACAGTCCAGTAGAGAAAACTCATGATTCAACAAAATCATGCATAAACAAAATCAGTCGAAAACTATTCATCACTGCCTACCAACTTGGTATTATTTGTATAAACAAAATCAATATACCAACTTTTTGAAGATGTCGAAACATCATTCATTTCTGTTATACCCATCATCAAATTGCCTGCAAACAGTCAAACACATAACGGTTAATTTAACATATGTACATCAAACACATAACGCTTAGAGCATACAAATGACTGTGAATACCTCTCCTTTGTAACAGTATCCATCATTGTAGCAGATTTGCGAACAAAAAAACCAGCTAATTTTGCATATTTTTTGTAAAATTCGTAACCTTCCTCTAAACTAGCAAATACTAAACCAACTTTTGGTTTAGAATCATCATCAACATCTCTCCAACCCTTATGAACATCTTGGCTTGGTAACTCTTCAAACTCCATTCTACATAGAAAAAAATATAATAAACATACATATTAAACCCAAACTTATTCGGAGAGCTAAATTTTTCATCATCATAGTTGTCTTCAACACATAAACTGAACTAGTCGTAGGCTCAGAACACACTTCTATATATTCATTCTGTAAATCAAGCATTAAGAATGTGTCTAGGGCTGCATTATTATGCCGCGCCAACTAGTTCTAACTTATTAGCTTGTTATGGAGTGCATATCATCATTGCCTAGACCAACACACAAAAACGGCCATGGGCCCTCTTCTGATATACCAAAAATAGCTGTGAATGCCTCTCCTTATCATGAGAAGAGATCATATTGGCTAATAAAAATACGCCTCTACAATACTAATATGTAGAGGCCACCTCGCGCCTCTTTTAATAACCGAAACAAGGGAATAATCTAAAAAGATAAGGAGATTGTATAAATGACCATTTTACCCTCAACAAAACAGGATGGAAAACGGGATCTTATCTCAGCCATTCAATCTGAATCAAACTAGATCGGATGGCTGGTAGCTCCCGTTCACGATAAGGAGCCCATCTCACCATCTCATAATAGACTAACTATATATATATATATATAGTGTGCTCCTTAACAAATTAAACATATAGAAGAGGTCATCTAACATCTCCAACATCCCCATCTTCCTGCTAAAGAAATTTATTGCCGGCCAACCAAACCCATAATCTTACCTTTTTATTAAAAGGTCTTAATCGACTCAAACTTAATTAAATAAATGCAGGCTCTACCCAAACTTATTCGGAGAGCTAAATTTCTCATCATCATAGTTGTCTTCAACACATGAACTGAAGTAGTCGTAGGCTCAGAACACACTTCTATATATTCATTTTATAAATCAAGCATTAAGAATGTGTCTAGGGCTGCATTATTATGCCGCGCCAACTAGTTCTAACTTATTAGCATGTTATGGAGTGCATATCATCATTGCCTAGACCAACACACAAAAACGGCCATGGACCTGACAAAAATACACCTCTGCAACATATATACAGTGGAGGCCATATTGACTCAATTTCTAATAGTGAAACTTGAAAGAAGAAAACGAAATGTAATTTGAAAGTGAGAATACCTGAGAATACCTGATAAGAATGATTGGGGGCTGCTAGGGTTTCTATTCGAATCGATGAGAAATCGAAACCCTAATCGTAAGCTGGGTTAGACGTCGAAGGGAGAGAGAGAGAGCCGAGCAACCCACAGTGGCGATTTGGGGCTGGTAAAGCTTGGTTTGACGTCGAAGAAGAAGAGAGAGAGAGCCTCGCAATCAGCCAGTCTGATTTGGGTCTTCGATCGCAGGGAGAGAGAAAGAGACCACTGCGCGCAGCGGATTTGGGGCTAGGGCATCTCGTCGAAGAGAGTGACGGGATCCATGAAATCAGCCAGCGGATTGGGGGCTAGGGTTTCAGTCGAAGAGCGAGAGCGCGGGAGAAAGATAAGGAGAGGGGACTAGGGTTTTCTACAGATCGTAAGAGAGAGCGGGAAGGAGAGGGGACTAGGGTTTTCTACAGATCGTAAGAAGAGCGGGATCTGAATTGGGTTCACAGCATGCCGCTCAAGATAAGGAGATGGGGTAAATGACCAATTCACCCTCAACAAAAAGGATGGAGAACGGGATCCCATCTCAGCCATTCGATCTGAATCAACTCAGATCGGATGGCTGGAAGCTCCCGCTCAAGATAAGGAGCCCCGCTCACCATCTCATAATAGACTAACACCCATTCGGTTGCGAACAGACTTTTGGTGCGAATTGACGTGCGAACACCTGTTGCCGCTATCGCTAATAGTGGCAACAATGCTAATTTAAAAATGTATACAGTGATGCTGTTATTCCCAATAGCGGCATCATTTGCACTGTTGTCGCAATTGCCGCTATTGGTGATAGCGACAAGATGTGTTCGCATGCTCTATGTCTTTGCACGCCAGTAATCACCGAAAGTCTGTTCGCAACCGAAGCTCCACCTATATATGTATATATGTGTGTGCGCGCTCGCGTTCTTTAACTCTAAAAGCTTACCATAGTCGTATTGATCATGCTATTATCAAATTTTGTCTTAGTTTAAAATTCTCGTGTTTTCCTTGGTATATCATCAATGAATTTTCCATGTTGTATGCTTGTTGTATGTGCACATATATTATTTGCAGTTCCAAAATAACATTTAACCAAATGGTTCATATATCTTGTGGGTTTCAGTCACAGAGTTTGGCATTGAGGAGCCAGAATAAGAGATATCGGCCAGTTTTCTTCAGAAAGGTTTGGCAAGCTTACAGTCACTTTTCCCTAGTTTTTAATCAATATCACAATATAGATTTCTTTAGGTCCATTCCCTATTTTTTTCAGGAGGACCTCGAAGAAACGCTTCTTAGAGCAGCTCGGGAGCAGAATCAATTAAATCCCTCCTTCAGGAGGGGAGATATTCAGGTATAATGCAAAATATAATGTGTGGTTGAATCTGGTTTTATATGTACGAGGTATTTACATGTGCAATGCACATGAGAGGCTGCCCATCTCCCACTTTAAAGTTATTCAAAGTTGTCTTCTTGTAACCTTTAAATTGAAGTGGATGGTCAATATATTGAAATGTATGATTGAGATCTAAGTGGGTGGTTGATATTTATTGGAGTTGTGTGGTCGACATTTATAAATGGACTAGATTTGCCCGTAGGCACGTGCCTACGGCACGTCTTCAGAACGATACAACATATGAAAAGCCTTGTAAACAGTAAATCAACAATTATGTAGCTCAAGTTTGAATAGTATAACAATAATTAGTTGTAAATAAAAGTCCATGTTTCCATATATATATATATATATATATATATATAATATAGGATAAAAGGGATATGAGCAACTTGCTCATTTAGTAAATGAGCAATTGATTATGTGGCATGCATGTGATACATTGGACAACTAACCCTTTTAAGGCTTTTCCAATCACATGTATGCCACATTATCAATTGCTTATTTACTAAATGAGTAAGTTGCTCATACCCCTTTTTCCCATATATATATATATAAAGAGAGAGAAATAATTAAATAAATATAGGAGTTGTTTTGGGGGATTTGAATTTGAGTTTTGGGGGGAAACTTTTGGGGGGAAAAATGTGTTTTGTGAGATTAGATCTGGGCCTTTGAATTTGGGGGGATTGAAGGAGAGCCACTTGATAGCTTTCTTTGTGTTTTATTATATAGATGGTTCCACAATTACACGACATTTGTTAATGGATGTTTTGCAGAAGTACACATAACCGCAACTCTCTTGTCAATGACTCAATAATAGTAGAGATGTTTTTCATCAGAGAAAAGAAAGATCAGTAGAGATGTTATATGGTTTTTCAATTTAATGTTCATTTTATGCTTGTAGGTTTCTGCTTTGGAGGAAATAGTCACAGCAATGCAGGTACAAATGACTTACCAACCCTCGTAGTCGTATAGATTTATTTAGAGGTTGCAAATGTTCTGAATCTTTTAAGAAATTTGCAGGGTGTTTCTGCGTCAAAATGGGATGATGTCGTGTTCATTCCTCCAGGATTTAATGTTCCGACGGACCATAGTGAAGATAAACCAGTAGTATCAGCTTAGTTGTTTCCCTTTGTTTTTAGACATTGCAGATATAGTGGGTAAAAGTATGTTGTTAGTTTTTGCTTCAGTTTGACAAAGGAGTTTATTGAAACATTATTTGGTCATCAGAGCTTTGCCTTTTGGTTGTATTCGTTACGCAAGTGGACTATACCATTTGATTTGATCATTGCAGTCCTTTTATAGTTATTATTATTTTTCAATCATAGAAATCGATCATTGTAGTGGAGATGTCACACGAATACCTAGTAGTGTATCCGTTAGAAAGAGTGATTTGATAAGTATTGAGGGTAGAGTTAATGGTAGAGAAAGACCTAAACTAACTTGGGTGGAAACGGTGAAAAAAGATATGATAGGTTGTGACCTTACAGAAGATATTGCGTTAAACTGAGCAGAACAAAAACCAGTATTCATGTAGTCGACTCCAACTAGTTGGGAAAAAGGCTTTGTTGTTGTTTTGTAGTAATCGATCATTGTAGAGATGTGTAGTTTCATTTTTAAGGTGAAACCTTCTTTTTGTTCTTTTTTGTTGTTTTCAGGATTATCTGTCAAATTGTCAAAAATATTTCCACTTGGGATTAAAATGTCAGTTAAGAGCCTTAGGGCTAGGATTTTGGAGGAATGTATAGGAGTGGTTACCATGTAAACCTATGGATCACTTGAGAGGGCACTCCCCTCCTTAGCTGTCTTTGTGTATCCCTTCCCCCTATTGGTATTGGTAGGATATTTGAGAAAAGTGACATTTCTGCAAATGCATGTATGGTCTCGGACATGGTAATGGAGGATTTTTAGAATGTAGTCTGTTGTACCAATAAAAGTAATGAGGTATTTGTGAAAGTTTGGTTCTCCACCATAACATGCTTAGGAAATCCAGTCACTCTCGGGTCCACTTGGGATCTTCCAGTATGCTTCAACACTGGCTAAAAGGTTTCAGAGATAAAAGTTACTCTGTTTTAGAAGGCTAAATATAAAAAAAGGAAACAGTTTTGGGCCAGTTTAAGAAAAGGACACTAAGATTTTTTTTGTTTAAAAAAATGACGGTTTCAAAAAAATTTCATTGGGTTAGTTAGGATTAGGATTAGTTGGGGGGGGGGGGGGGGGGGGGGGGGGGGGAGTGATGTTTTTTTTTAACACAAATAAAAGATGAATGTGGGTTTTTTAAACAAAAATAAAACATGAAAGTGGTTTTTAAAAATCCAACCCTAACTCTGACCCTAACTAATCCAGTACATTTTTTTGAAACTTTGTGTCTTTTTTTCACAAAAAAAATCTTAGTGTCATTTTTTTAAACTGACCCAAAATTTTGTATCCTTTTTTATATTTAGCCGTTTTAGAAATAAAAATTCTGGATTGAATGTTGTCTGATTTTTTCTAACTTTGTCTCTGTGTGTGTGTGTGTGTGTGTGTGTGTGTGTGTGTGTGTGTGTGTGGGGGGGGGGGGGGGGGGGGGGGGGGGGGGGGTTTGGTGTTTATTGTCACTAATCTTGTTAGTTGTTTCTCCTTAATACAAAAATTTCTGAAATTTTATTTGGATAAAAAAACAAGTTTGTTGAAAAAGTTTTAGAAAGAATAGAAGAGTAGAAAATAAATAATGATAATTAAAAAGGTTCCAAGACATTGCGAATCTTTAGAATAAATAATGAAAAAGTTTTAGAAAGAATAATTGGCAGCACTTGACATTGCGAATCTTTGTTTCTCGTAGTGTTTGTGGTTGTTGGAATTTGAATAATGTACCTTCAATATTATTGCTTAACAAAATTGATGTCAATATAAAATTCTCAGGCCTTATCACAACTAGAGTTTTGGTTTATTGGCAAGGTTATTCGCACATAAAAGGATAAATTTCAGTAACTGTAATGCCCCGAATTTTCAATACACGGAATCCGCGACATAAGTCAGAATTTTTCATTCAAATGAGTTACAATACAACAAAATTATAGGAAATTAAAAACTTTTATTGCATCAAAATGTTATTACAATGTCTAATGATTACAATAATTACAATAAATTAATACGTCATGAATATACAACAGAATTGGACGGTAAACTTTCACTTAGATGCATTCCACGACTTGAGTTTTTCCCGTGCTCTCCAATCAGCAATCCTGCAACTAAACAAAACAGGCTGTGGGCACGTCAGTTGAATACAACTGACACAATGCTATAAGACAGCGATCATTGCTATGCCATAATATAGCAATTCCAAACCTCAACAACCAAAATTTGATGCAAAAGAAAAAATGATGTCAAACAAATGCCGGTGTATGCCATGGCCTAATTTAATGCACACGCTATGCACACATGCTCCTAAAGCTAATGGAGGCTTGATTCGAGAGATATGTACCTCATACTACACATTCCCCAACAAAACAACTTTCTTCAATTGATGGAGTTCGATCCCCCGCTATGCATCATACTCTTGTGCTCTCTCCTGTCTCTGATACTCTAGTGATGATGAGGTTGCAGTCGCCCGACTTATTCCCGTCGTAGTCACGCCAGTGGTGTCCAGTCCTCTAGTTTTATCCACTGCGCCTAGGGTCACAGTCGCACGGCTTACTCCGTCGCGGCTAAAACCCATAGTAGGTCGTGGTAATTCAGCATCCCTGGACCTCACCAAAAGTTGATGTACGGACATTAGAGCTCCCCACCGAGAACGTTATTTTAGAGCCCCAAAGAGTTCACTCACATGACAGTTTCTAAGTCCTCTACCCGCATTGATCTGTTAGGGTTATATACTGAAACCATCACTTTTGTATTAACTTTATTTCCTTATTTTTTTTGAATGAGAATCATATGGGCATATGTTTGCATATTGTGTTTATTATAATATTAATGTAAGTATCTGATATTCTATAAGGTTGATAATATGGTGTGAGGAGACACACAGAAGATCATATTATCAGTTCCCTATGGAATATATAAATAGTTCACAACCTAGACGGACTTGGACAATCCATTAGAAAGGT